>JAWLRI010000086.1:3480932-3505865 GCA_034781795.1 Crypturellus tataupa
TGTAGGTTTCAGGCAAGAATCAAGGCACAAACGTACATCTCCCTTCTCGCATCACACTGACCATCAGGACCAACCAGCAGTCCATCAGATTTAGATTATTTCTGCCCATGGGAAGAGGAAGGGGTAAGGACATAAAATTCCCCCTGTCTTAAGCAAAAACCTGTGGTTCCTATCAGTGCTCTCTGCATTCTGCTGGTGAACCAACATCTTATCTGCTGAACCACTATCTTATTGAGGTCTCTTCCCAGCTAAACACCTGATCTGCTCAGTATCTCTCCACACAAAAAATCATTTTGTGCTATTAATCACTATTGACTTATTCTTCTGGCTCAACCTTGAATATTTGCTGTATCTCTGAATCTTGATCGATGCAGCTAAAAATCATTCATAGTATTCCAAAAAAGGGGTTACATCAACAAAGTTAAGAGTTTAATACACTCAATGGAAATTTCTATCCCTTTTTTTTGACACAAATTCATCAGTAAATGGGTTTTTTCACAGTTCCTTACCAGCAGTGCTACTGCATTTGTACATTATATGGAGGAGGGGGTAGTCTAAGTAGGAAAGAAGGACACTAAGCAGGGGACAACAGTCAGACACTGTAGGAACATACATTAACCCACTTATTAAGTCTTTCTTTAAACTTTAAGACTGCATTTACATCTGATACATGCAGATATATACAGATGAACACTTGAATATAAATAAAATAAATTGCAACACATCAACTCATGTATTTTGAAAAGCTGTTTCTCCTCCAGACTTCACAATTGGTCAAAATTTTACAGGATTTCATAGGCAGGTCTAGCTGACTCATTTCAGCGTGATAAGTGAAGCTTTAGCCACTGTCAGATATACATTTTATATGTGCAGTTGTGAAGATAGTTGATTACATAACATGATTGGAGAGAAGATTACAATACACGGAATTTGACTTTGCTTTAGCAATACAAATTAGGACGCAGCAATCCAAGCAAGAATCCTTGACCAGAATTAGGGATTTTACCTTATACTGAGAAGAATTTTTTAAAGACATATTTAAAATATAAGATAAAAAAAACAGTTTTATACCATGTGGGTCTAGACCAAATTCATGGGAAACATGAATTAGCTTTAACTGCAGCTTTTCTTCCCTGTCCCACATTTCCTAAGACAACCAAAAACTCTCCATTTGCTTCTACTTAATTATTCTAAGCACACAGACGTGGCGTTTCAGCACATTACGCCTGTTTAAAAGCAATTTTCAAACAAACACTGTAAAATCTATTGGACATGCATACAATTTCTTGCTAAGAGTCCCATCCAGCTTCCACTGAAGTCAGTGCTTTGAGTTCAACGGCAGATGTATTGGACGTTTAAGGGGAGATTTTCAAAAGCTTCCCAGTGACTCGCAGTGACTACACAGTTAGTTAAGTTTAGGTCTGAACCTGATCGTTAATTCACTAATAATTTGTGTAGTTAACCCTCAACGAACCTGGTCTGAGGCTTGAAGGTCTTCAGGAAACATGGGGTAGGAGAACTAGCCCTTCTGGGGAGCTGGGAGGACTTGGACTCCTCTCACGGATGGCACAGGTAGAAATAGTAGAAATATTGAAAGTTAAGGTTTAGATCCAGCAGAACAGTTGAACAATTTCTATAATCATTCCAAAATGTGGCTACTTTCAGCGGACTATATAATCAGCTCTTCAGGGAGACTGCATGGATTAGGGGAACTTTAGCAGCACATTTCCACTTTTTTCTCTATTTTTTCCCTCTTTTAACAAGGTAAGAAATTTTTAATTTTCAGAAATTAAAATCCCACTCATGGCTATCAAAACAAAGTACGAACCACATAAAACCTTTTATCATCAGTCTCCCACTTACTCAATTCAAGCTTATTTTGCAATAGACTAACTAAATGTTGATTTTTTTTCTCTACTAGGAAAATCATAGATCACTGAATTGTTTAAGAAAGAAAAAGGCAACTATCAGTTTGTGACCAGCTTGCACCATCCTAGTCTTAACTCAGAAGAGATTTCTTTCTAGCCAAATATTAGGGATATTGTCAGTTGGTTCCAAGCATAAATTCCTGGAATAACAGCCATGAAGCTGACAGGATGCTTTATCTAGAGGGAAGAAGACATGGAATGTGCTATAGAGCAGATTTTTCATTCGAGATGCATTCCAAGAGCTGCAAAACTGCAAGTTACCAGAATGTAGGGCAGACTTCCTCAGGTTATTGCCTTACACACAACACGTCTGCACAGCCAATGATTAAAAATTCACAAGAACATCTTGTCACCCTGCTCAACATCCAACTCGCTTTCCAGTCGTTGAATCTAATCTTACCTTGAGCATTCCTCGTCTCAAGAGGAGGTTAGTCCTGTAGTTACAACAGGACCAGGCGGTAAAGGTGCAAGAGCTCAAGTCCCACCACTGCTCCTGAATTTGGAAGAACTTGTTTCATCTCTCCAAGATGCAGCTTTCCATCTGTAACAGGAGGATGGTACCACTTGTTTTTGGTTGTTTCTTCAATTTTGCTGGAGAATAAGTTATTTGGGAAATAGCCTCTTACCATATTTTGCTTTGTGCGATGGGACACAAAGTACAGTTGGGGCCCTTGAATAATGTAGTAATATTAGAAAAAGGTACCTAAATAATTACATAAATTGTCCAGAACAGAATGTAACAGAATATATAACAGAATATAGAACAGAACAGAATATGTAACAGAATACAGCCCCTTATTTTATCTTTGCATCCATGTTAACCATATGGGCAATGAACAACAGGAGATGCATTACTGAAGAAGGAAGTCAGTTTTGTGGCACCGACCCCAGCAAAAGCTAATCTGTAATTCAACTAAAGCTGCAGAAACTTCAGGATGAAGTTCTGGCTCCTGCAGGCTAGAGGACAGTGCAGGTGGTTATAACAGATCCAAATAGTCTTACAAAAAATTGGCTAATCTGCTATGATCAACATTTAGCCAGAGCTCATGAGCAAAAATTTCTCACTGCACCAGCACGCCAGCCACACAAGGAGCAGTTATGGGGAAACTTTAGCACAGTTCTGAAAAGCTAATATCTTTCCAAATATTGCAGGTCATTCAGTGACTTTCTGCATATCAGAAGGAGGGATAGAGTTTGAAGAATAAAGTCTGCAAATTGTTCACCCCGTTCCATTAAGCCTACTAAATCATCTGGAGGTGTCCCAGTTAAGCAGAACTGCAATCCCTATTAAGTGGCACTCATTGCCACTAAGCATCGTTGGACTTACATGATTTCCCTTGTAGATGTCCGGATTAAGTGGTTTTGCCAACTAAGCACCTCCTTTTTCTGATTCAGCGGAGCGTACTGAATTGTATGTATTTTACTGCTTTATATATTTCAAATGGCATGAAAACTGCCTGGTTTTGTGGAAATTAAAATACAGTTTATCTGTTGCACAAATTCTCAATACACGTGAGCTCCCAATGCATGTGGAATACATTTCATCCCACCTATATGTACAGGCCTGCATTATGTACATAGCAGTTTTCACAGAGCAGCAAGCAGCCTTCCCATGCACTTACCCTGGTCCGATAACATTCTTACGAAACAGAAATCGGATGCCGAGTGTTGGAATAATGTCAGCGCATAAAGAAACGGGAAATAAATAAATAAATAAAGCCCAAAGCCCGGCACCTTGAAGCAAAGCTCTGAGAAACCGTCCGTCTCAATGGAAAATCCTAAAGGCTGGGGAATTTGGCCGCTTTCAGAGCACAGTTCAGCAAGTAACGTGTCTTTCATTGGGCACTCAAAGCTCTGGAGTCACATCTGTTTGTGCTGGCGTGAGATTGGCACGCTGCTCCCGCGGATGAAAGCCGGAGCGATGGTGCCAACCTGCAGGGGAAAGCGTGGCTTGCGGGATTTTCCTTTCTTTCCTTTTGCTGCAAGGATTGTAATGCGGTGCCAAGGCAGCAAGAGAGGCAAGTGGGCACCAGTTTTCCTTAGAGCACAAGGGGAATGGAAAGAGGAGGGGGTGAAGAGGGGGGAAAAAAGCATCTCGCCTGAAAGCTGAAACTCTCATAGATTTCTTTCTTTTGGGGGATAACAGAACGGGTCAACAACGATCTAGACCAGGGCAGGAAACAGAGGGATTGCCATCGCTTTCTGCAGAAGCAGTCCCTGTGCCTCTGGGTTGCAAACACACCTATCCCTGGTCAGGCCTGGAGTGTGAAAGTGCCAGGTTTTCCAAAAATTGTTGCTTTTTCAGGAGAGGTATAAGTTTTCAGGCTTGCACATTGGAGTCACTGGAGCATTTAGGCACTGATGAGTTAGGGGCTGCAAGGGCAGCTCATCCCTAGGGACCCTAAAGCTGGGTCCTGTGACAGTGCTAGATGCCTCTGAATTTGGCCGACAAATCTTTTGCAGCTCAGCAACCTTGCCAACCTTATTCAGCACAGCTCAAATAACTCCCATTTCCATTTATTCTCCATCCTTTCCCCAGGGTATCCAAGGAACAACATCCGTTTAGGCTAGTGCATAGCTACAGCGGCTACCTCCACCCAGCACAGCAAGGATGGGTCAAGGAACATGCGCTTCCTTCTGAAGCAGGCTTGAATTTACAGGGAATAGTGTTGTAGCCCACAAGCAGAACCCCAAAATGGGCAACATCCAGGAAGAAAGGGGTAGAGCAGAGACTGCAGATTGTTTCCAATCCAGGACACTGATACGGTACCTTCAACATCAGCAAAGCAAGCCAGGAAAACATCCCTCTGGAAAGAGCCACCACAAGGAAAGCAGTGCATGATTCACAGAGCCAGATCTCAGAGGGTCTCTGGGCTCCTTCATAGGAAAAGACAGGAATAAAAAAGGAATTTGGACTTACAGCAGCACTAAGATTTCATCTAGCCTCATTCTCATGCCTTGTAGAACATCTGAGAATAATTAAATCTATTCCTTTTCTTTAATTAGCCCTGTGTCTCATTAGAGCCGTTCACTGCCATGTCTTTATTTACTTGATAATATCTCCCCCCACACCTTTGCTTCCCTCATTCACCTAATCTTAACATCTCTTTTGCTTCCCTTAAAGCTCTTTATTTTAATGCTTTGATGTTACATTGGCTTTCCCCCCCCCTCTCTTTATTTAAAAGAAAAACAAAGAAAGAAAATCTATACACAAAACAGTGGAGTCAACTACATCTTGACAAATCGAGCTTTTAAAAAGTCAGGAAAAGCAGATTTAGAGATGAAAGCTCATCCTTAACCCATCTTCCTTCTTCAGAGACCTTAATATGATCTCTTTATGTAACTGTTTGCCAATTAATTCAAACTATAATGCAAGCTGAAATTTCTCATAGAGACATGCATTCATTAGGTCTGCGGAGAATATATAGCTTTCAGACTTTGATTGATTTTTAAATCTTGTTGAGATTTACAGAACCAGACATCTTTTAAAGCCATCAGTTATCCCAATAACCCCTGTTTAAAGCTACACATTTACAAGAAGTACGTGTTTCTCACACGGGTGGAAAAAGCGAGTTTACCTAGAAGACTGCGAATATTAACATTTAATCTTTGAGTAGTGACAAGTCATGACCTACATATAGAGAAAATAACAGCTCTTAATCATTACAGATTTCACTTCTCTCAACACATTACCAAGGCTTATACAAGTACCATGTCCCAGGCTAAGAGAGATCAAATTCCTGAATATGGAGGTTTATAATTTGTAGACAGTTGCTCTGGGCATTTCTTGAGGTTACTTATCATTGCTTGAAGCTGGCTTGCACTGCACTCCTGGCATGAAGACGCTTGGTTTTCAGGGAGGCACATACCTCAAGGCAGCCCTAATAAACATGACAATATGAATATTACTTCTTAAACAGAATTTGAGAGAAATATGTAGCTTAAATTAAGAACAGAACAATTGCAAGGACAAAAGTCCCATGGGCACCATTTGAAAGGTCTTACACATTTCACTCTTAAACAGCATTGCAATCCCAAAGTTGCTCAGCCGATCCCTCACACCATACCTCACTGGCACACTCTGAAGCACAAGGAAAGGGGAATAATCAGCCATAAGCTGTGGAATATGGTATTAAGGTTTACTGGCATGTGTTTGGGGTGCCCGGAGTATTCATTAGAAAAGAGAGGGTTTAATTGAGCTCAAATTCAATTTTCAAGGATTCCTGAGTGGAATCAGGAGTCCAAACCCAATTGCTTTGCAGATCCTTTCGCTCCTGCTCATTCGAGTGCTTCCAGAAGCCCCTGCCCTGCTTCGCCTCCAGCTGCAATGCTGTTATTCAGCAGTGATACTGCAGCAATGTGCTGCAGATTCAGGCTGTTCAAGATCCTATAAAATGGAGGCACTGCCTGAAAAATATTCCAGATATCCAGTCTTGATACAAACCAAATGATACTCTGCCTTTCGCATAGGTAAATGGCCTAAAGCATCAAACATAGAGCCATAGTATCCCAACCAGCAGCATTGGGCAGGACCTTTTAGACACATATATTGCAGTGCACATCAATCAGCTTCCAGTGACCTCTCTGCAAGCTTCAAGTTCATCTCCCCAGCTTGGCATTCTAGGAATTCCTGCCCCAATATGTTTGGTTACGTCTTTTAAATGCCTAAGCGCTAACTAGCAGGCGTGCACGCACAAAAGAGCGAAGCCAAAATAAACTGCAAGCTGAGCATTATCGCTGCTAGGACGTGGCCGAGCCCACAGCAGCTGTGCAAGCACAGAGGCAGCCCACACACCCGACTCTGTTGTCCTGATACAGCAAAAACCCCCTTAACCTCACTGCTACTTTGGGATCCGATACCTGCAGGATCGCATGGCCACGATAAGTATCGTCTTCTGTTCCAGCAGATGAGGACAGTAAATAAATAAATAAATAAAAATAGAAAAAATAGAAAAAAAGCCAGAGCTGATTAACCTTTTGGAGTAAACAAGTTGGAAACAAAACATTTAAGTGAATGTAGCATAGGTACTGCCCATGCACAAACACCAGGAGATGCGATGGCTACATTATATGGTGGCATTTCTAACTGGTGACAACTTATTGATAGTTTTAGGACAACAGAGGTTTTCGGCTACACACTGGTTTTGGAGGACAGAGTTTAGAGGAGAATAGGAAAGACAGAATAAGGTTAGAAAGGGCACAATAACATGTCCACAAGCGGTGAGTAAACAGCTCTGACTATAGCAGGACTCAAGTTTCATATGTCATTAGTCCTTAGGTGAGACACAAGCCAGGTGGAAAATGAAAAATAAGTTGAGAAGCAGCTTATTGACAGGGATAGAGGGAGGCATCATACAAATAAATAGCAGAAAAATGAAAACAAGTTGCTGTTGAGTGAAACGGTCAACTGGGCTAGACAAGTAGGAGAGCAGCAGAAGAGAAAGGCTGTTACTAGTGTCATGTGAGCAAGGTGCAAGGCAGAAACACTTGGATTTTGGCCAAAATTATCTCTCTCTTGAGCCTGGAGAGGGCCAGAGGTCCTCACACATCCTCACTGTCCTCCCCTGAATGAGGAGATGGAGTTGTAATAACAACCACAGTGAAACCATGCGCTGACGAAGCCCTCTTGCTCCTGTGACCACCAGGTTCTTACCCCAGGACCTCAGCTCTTCCAGGCATGCAGGCCCTGGGTCGTTCTTCCTAGTGACAGATTTCTCGGGACTCTTTTTCCCCAGCATGTGCCATGTCATGACACGGGGCAGAGGACCAGGAAAGCCCAAGTGTTCAGCCGACAGGACGGAGCAATAATAAAAAGGTGCTTTTTGCAGACTGCAGAGCTAATGAGGAGGTGGGCTTTGCAGGGTAACGGATGGAGGTCTGAATACAGCTTCCAAACTGGTTCAAGGAGAGCCAAACAGTGTTCAAAAACCCGATGCAAGTAGAGGTTGTGGTTAAAACACCAAAACCTACAGCAATATTGCAATATAGATGGGTCACCTGGTAATCCTGTGCTCTTTGCTCGGAGAAAACTCTTGAAGAGAGGAATTTCCTCTGCGAGAGCGCGTCCTGGAAGAGTGCCCAGGCCCACCACGGCTCCATCCCAGGCGTTCACCATGAAGCCCTCGGTACTATTCACCATCAAGAGCCTGAATTCTATAGCCCCCTGCTTTCCCCTGCCCCCCAGATTCCTACATGGGCCAGATGCAAATCAACACCAGCCTCCCTCCTCTCCTGAGCTCTACGCAATATTTTCTTGAACTGTTGCTTCTTGAGGACAGCACTGCCAGCGTCACGTATTGTCCTTTGCTGACCGTCTTGAGCCATGAAACAGACCTCAGCAGATGCGTTCTGCAAGCACAAAACCTGTGCTCACACCGTGCTTGCAAGCACGTGCTACAATGTGCAATATATTGCGGGAAGCAAGCATGATGCACATGCCCATCACCGTCCCATCGGTGGGCACCCTCCTGCCAACCCAACCGACTCGTGCCGCGTCTGAATGCAAAACTATGCACCCAAGCTGCTCCACTCACTGCCTCCACAGTGGCATTGCTCCCACACGAGGGGATGGGGTCTACAAACATTCATCCGAGGGCACCGGGTTCTGCTGGGCTCCTCGGTCACCTCGAGGAAGCAGCATGTGAATCCGAAGCGGTTCCAGGCGCATTCCCAGCCGCGCGCCGGTGCAGCAGCATTTTATTCCTCCCACCTGACAAAATAAGAAGCGGGAGAGAATTATTTGTCAGCTCAGTCCCTGCGTTAATCTAGTTGCAAGCATAATGTGATTTCCCTCCTGCCCCACTAGTAGGTATTGCAACACCTTACATATGGATCATTTTAATCTAATATAATCTGGCTGGCTGGAAAGAAGGTTTCCCTCCACTGCAGCTGCTTGTGATTAATGCTAAATATACACGCCAAGCTTCAATCAGCAAGAGTGTGCATCTTAGCCAGCCTGTATTTGGTAAATCAACAGTAAAACCTATAAAATGCAGAAGATACTGCAAAGCTTTGCATGTATAAGTCATACCAGCTTTTCTCAAACGCTCACTCTCTTTGCCATTTCCAGTGTATCATGATCTATTACTTCTTTTTCCTGTAAAGAAAATTGATTTAATGGCTGCTGATCAGAGAAGATAAGAAGTGTCACCTCACCTTTACAAATAACAAATGTCAGCCCATACTCATTAACTGTTTTGTCCTTTCAGTTTGCCTCCATTCACTGTAAACTTAAGCAAGAAGAAAGAGAAGCTTTTCAGTGGTAACCAGGATCGAGCACATATGTTATAATAATAAAAAACCCAAAGCCAATAAATGATAGCTTTTTAATCATTATTAAATGCAAAGATGCATTCTTATTTTACTATAATTATCAAACTAGGATTAATATAATCTTGTATATTGCTTTCCTTCATGGTGATTTAAATTATGTAAAAAGTCTCCTACTAGTATTCTTACCCAGCAAGAAACATTTTAATTGTAAATTTGCCTTTTAGAGTCTTTAAATTACACGCACACACACATTAAAAAAGGCGAGTACTATGGATACCGTGTATCCACTAATCTGTAAATAGACTCCCAGTGCAGGACTCATCTCTGAAATGTGGCATCAATTGCACAGGCTCCCATTTAGTTTTAGTTGAATAAAGCCATACTAGATACGCAAATAACATCAAACTTGCCGGATTAGAACGGGGCACCTCATACTCTAAATCATGATTGTCAATCATCACCCAGGATTAAGGGATATAGTTTAAAAACCTAAAAGCAAGCACTTCCTTTTAACTTCTGCCTACTGTGCATTTTGGATTATCGCCCAGAAATAGCATTACTTGAAACAAGACTGCCTCCCTTCTACCATCTAAGGGAAGTGCATTGCTGCCATCTGCTAAACTCTGCTTGGAAAAAGCCTCAGCAGAGCAAATTTAGATTTGAGATCTACTGCTGGCCGTGATTATATTTATAACTCGCTTTTCACTGAAAAATGGGGGGTTATTTTTGGTTTAATGAGTGCTTGCTGAACACAGTCACCATTCTGAGGGCAAGGATGTAAGGCAGTTAAAAACCAAAGCAGCTACCCTATTCTTACTCAAAACTGGCAACCTTCCTGGACCGCCGCATTGCCCAAGAAGGGTTTGGAGAGAATTGCTTGGAATGTGTTTCCTTGCACTCCTAAAATCCGCGCAGCATCCCCTGGGCAGCTCTACCTGCTCTGCTGCATCCTCCTCATCCTCCCTGCTACACATCAATGTTTCCTACCTGGATGAGCTACCAGGTGCTTTTGCAAAGCTACAGCTGCCACTTAGATCAAAGTCTCGTCTCCTCCATCAAAAATGCCACCAAAGAGGGAGGTCTGTCAACAAATGTTAATGGTACCTGTGTATGACAGTCCACTGGGTCATAAGCTGGAAACAGGGACTTGCTACTCTGTCTTTTAAGCCATCACTTAGTACCTGATTTTCCAGGCAAACACGTGTATGGTCAACCATATTTGGGGCGAAAAGGCAGATCATTCCCAGGTATTTGCTCAAGAGCTGTCATGAGAGCTCAGGTACCTGCAGGTGCCAGTTTCACGGCAAGACGGACACAGCCGAATAGACATGGGATGCAGCAGCGTGGCCGAATCCACATGGAAGGGAAGGTGCCCGGTTCCTAGGGCAGGTAGATGACTGCAGGAACGATGACCCATCTGCTCTGTGTGAGGGTATTTCCTCCTATGGCCGAGTCACCTGTAGCACTGAGAGAAATGGAAGCAACCACACGCACCCCGTCCTGCACAGCCTTTCTAGAGGCCTCACTAGTCCTTGCACAGTTCTAACTTGTGCCACACTAGGGCAGGTACCCACCAAGCCACTCAAGCAATTTAACCCCCTTCTGCTATGGACTTCTGACACTTTAGAAGGGAATAAACACCCATACCCTCAGCTCTGTGAATCTGATTTGCTAATCTGGATGCAGCTCTGTTGAGTCTGTTCCATTTTCCATTGCAGGTACTCAGGTCTCCGAGGCCACGATCCTCTAGAAGTACATAGGATGCCTATACATCTGTGTATAAATGTGTATATTTATTTACGGTATAGACACACTTACATTTATTACTAAGTACACGGGGTGTAACAGCTTAATGAGTGCTAATCAAGCTAAAGGAAGAAAAGACAAATTGAAAGAGACCAAAATATCACCCCTGCAAACCTAACTCTACAAAAACAGGATCAACTCAACTTCTATAGCTAATCAAAAAATTGCATTTTTGGAATATCTTTATAATTAAGATCCTCACCAGTAACTGGGGACAAGAGTCATATCCTCAGCTGGCGTAAACTGTCACAGCTCCAACATCTTCATTTGCACTTCCACAATCTAAATGGGTCAGTGATCTTGCCCCTAAGGTACAGTTTATGAGTGCATACAGATTAAAGAAAATATACACTGGTTCTTTAAGCAAGAAGGGGGAAAAAAAAACTTAGCTAAGGCTAATCTTATCAACATATAACCTTTTAATCAGATTATTGAAACAACATGTTAATTTATGAAAAGTTCAGCATTCTATTAAATTGCAAACTATGGACTGAATTGCAACCCAACAGGCTGCTTCATTGAATTCATGCAACCACTCCTGGCAAAGGCATTCCAAATTTGAACTTAATTAATATTCCTACTCCTGGTTTCCATAGTTTCTTTTTAGACATGAGTACCAGCAGAAACTGGCAGTAACTTTACCCATATTCTCAATAATAACCCCCCTCTGACTGTCAATAAGTAGGAAAGGGGAAATTTTTTGCATACCCCAAACAGCCTGTCATTTTCTTGTCTTTTGTCAAAAATATCTTGGCAACTTTTTTCTTTTCCTTTTTTTTTTTTTAATTTTTATTTTGCTTACACAGCTTAAGATGCTTAACTGTTTCTCTGCTCAGGTTACAAAGCAAAGTACTATACCCACTTCATGCATTGGAAAGGAAGATCACCAGCCACGATCCCCAGCCTCAGAAAATAGCCACGTTGCATTAGGTTAATCTTGTAACAAATTCCATGGGGGTATACCAAATAATAATAAAAACAATAATAAAAAAATAAAACCAATTCTCACAGGAGAATCAAAGTTAAACAGCTAAAACGCTGGGAGAGGTAGTTCATATTTTTGATCCTTGCTTAAAAACGTCAAAAATGCCTGGCCTCCCTTTTGGACCAAAGGGACACTTACTCTAAACATGCCTTGAAGCTATTGCTCTATTACTATGGAAAAAGAGATTGTCCTTCATAGGCGCAATCCCTGAGCTAGCCTCAATACCTGTGATACAGACCAGCTGATGCTTGGGCCCTCAAGACCAAGAACCAGTTAGTTCAGACATATCTTATGCCTTTGGACTATTGCAGGAAAAGCTATCGTTATCCATGGGGAGTTTGGTGCTTCTGTTTCACTTAGTCCAGAAAAAAAAAACCCCAAACCAAACAACAACAAAACCCAGCTATTTCAGCTTGTGTCTGATTGCCTGCAGATTGCAAGTGGAGCTGATGGGCTAAGCATTAAGAGGTGATATTGAGGTCGTGTTGGTTGGCAGCTGGAGAGCCATGATGAGAACTGGAGTTGGGTTCTTCCCTGAGGATTTCACAGTTCTATAGATCGATACATGACGCTTCTTCTATAAAATCCAGTAGCTGCAAAGCTTAAGTCACTTCTAAAAAAAATTATCAAGCACAGGCCTAGTTGTTTCTTTAATATACAGATCTTGTGCTGCCTTGTGTGTTGTTTCCATTACGCACCCCTGCAATTCTCTCTGGGACTATACCAAAACTCTTCCAAAAACTGAAACCAGCCCATAAGCTCAAGGCCTCGACATGAATATAACCACATTGATTTCTCTCTCCAAGTTGTTAATTGTTTTTTAACCCATTAGACCATCTTAACCAAGTAAGGCAGAGGGACAGAAGCCAACAATATTTTCTGCCCCCACAGATTTTGTACAAAACTTCCAACAAAGACCACAAATACATTAGTGCCTCGCCAAAGCAAATGCTGCAGGGTGAGCTCAGCAGTAGCTTGCTCTTAGCCTGCCCACCAGCTGCTCAGCACAAATGAACTGCTGGTGAGTTTGCACATACACATCTCCCAAGCAACCACAACACTGATTGCCACTCATGCAACTCATTGCAACACGGGGATTCTAGGAGGCATCAGGGAAAGGAGGCTGTTGGACAGGATTCCGCTGGAAACCAGGCTTCAATGACTCCACTGTTCAAAGAGCAACTTTACAAAAATGATAACCAAAAAGAGAGCTTTGTTATATAGTCAACAAAACAGTCTGCACCTTCTTGCCAGTGCTGTTGGACTCATTTTCTCTTGATGGTTTGAACTCAGTATTGACCCTGCTTTAAAAGGAGAAGACTGGACCAGATGAATTTCTGAGGTCCTCGAATTAATCTCTATGATGCAACTAGACCTGGAAGCCGTGAGATCTATATCTGCCTTGCAGCTGAGTACAGACATAGCTGAACTGGCCAATTACAGGTTAGACTACAGAATAGTCCAAGCTGATAAGGCTTAAGCTCTCACCTATGAAAGAACAAGCACAGCGAGTCTCTGGCATACTCTCAGCAAGCACAGGAAACAGACAGTGATCCCATGAACCAATTATCAAATATTAAGTACAACAAGGCAACCTTGCTTTGGATGGGAGCCCAACTTCATTCCATCAAGGCTGATATCAACCGCAGTTTCCAAGATTTTTGCAGAATAAAAAACCTTCACAGTACTGTAGTGTAAAATGGTCTTTCACCCTGTCACTCCCAATCCTTCTGTTTTATTGAGCAGAATCAAAATCAACCAGGCTCTGGTAGCAGTTGCCTCTTGCACTGCCAGACGGGGAAAGCTCAAAGCCACCTGTGTATCAGGAGGGGAGAAGATGACAAGCAACTGTTTCAATGATGAAGATCCTGTTCTTGGAACAGTTCCTCTACATCCTGCCAAATATGCCTTGGATGAAGAGTGTGCAGTGTCTTGGGAGGTGGGCAAAGTGTTCAGGATCAAAACTATCTCCAGGTAAAGTAGGTCTAAGGCAGCATCAAAGGAGGATGAAGAGGCAGATGGAAGCACCTTAGGAAAGACCGTGCTTTGAACTACTGAAGTCTGGGCACCTGAGAGGATATTCAACCAATTCCAAAATTATCTTCAGAGAAAACTTGGTAGCTTCTGTTTGATGTGGGTTGGTACCCTTCAGATTTCAGGACTCTGAGCCACCAATCTTAACCTGAGGGCAGCTAAGGGTGGGGAAGAAACAGCTCAACTACAACTACATCATCTGATGGGGCAAGGAGATGGTTCATGGTTGGCCGTTCACAACACAGACAGAGAGGAACAAATATAATGGCTAAAAATCTATTTCCTTATTGCATAGGAAAAGATTTCTCAAATTACTCAGATGCTTTGGGAAGCACAGTAGATATAATTATTATAACCTGATGAACATTGGCTTGAAGGTTACAGGAAAACATGACAATAAAGGTAGAGAGAACGTATGAGGGCAGCTCTGGAGAAAGCAGGCATGAGGTGCACCCCAATGGACTCCCAGAGTAATTCTCAGAGATAAAAAAAGTTGAAGTCACTCAGGCTAATACTGCAGAGCTCCAACTGTGAAGAAATGTTCACCATGTCCTGTGCAGAAGAAAAGATCCAGAAAAGAAACCTTCAGTGGCAATGGAGGTCATTTTCTGAGGGACAACAGTGATGGAATAGATGGCTGGCATCTGTAGATTGTCTAACATGTACAGTACCTTGTTGTGCAGTGTTAGAGAAATGCTCAATCATCAGCCGGCCAAATGGTCAGACAGCAGCTGTCACTCATGCAGACAGAGCTGGAATCCAAGAGGGAGCAAAACGAGAGGGTCTGCTCTTCTCTGCCAAGGAGCAGCAGGGGTGGGAGCAGAGAGACGCCAAGCAGAAGGCGACCAAGCTAGAAGAAAACTCATTTTGTTTGAAGTTAGCCAATGTCAGATTAAACAAATCAAAGACTCGTTCAGAGTAAAGCAAAACCAAATAAAGGAAACATATTTCAGATTTTGGTCCAAGCCTTTTGTCCACTTTTACCCTTCCTCTTGTTCCTGTGTTTGCTTGTTTCCTTCATCAGTCGCAACAGAAGGGCCACTCCAGAAAAGTCCCATCCCTTGGCCTTCAAATCACCACAGAGACCAAGAGCAGAGCAACCTGGAAAGGGTTTCAGTGCCTGCATCGCTGTGCGCACTAACACGCCTCTTCACACAGCAGTGGTTTTAGAGATAAATCCTTAAGTAGAGTCATTCCATAGCGGCCAGAGGTACTGAGCAGCCTGCATGAAGATAACTGCTGTTATCTAACTAACAGGCAGTCTTTGCCTCCTATCAAATCAGCTCTAAAGTCTCCCATTTGCAGGGGAAGACTGACTTCCAGTGGGCCAACAGGTCAAGTGAAAGGGCTGGCTCCATCACAGAGAGTCTTCAGGAGTCAAAATAATAAAATATCAGTAGGCTTTCTTGGCCCTCCCTGTTACTGTAGTCTGAGAACTATTTTCTTTCCAGTTCTGTTGCACACACTTGTTTCTACACTTGTTTCATTACAGAATTGGTTCTGTCATTTTCCTCTTAGAACTCTCATTGTTCTATGTCCAAAATCAACACTTCACTAAACTAAAATGATTATGTCACTCACCTCTGATTTCTTCTGCAAATCGAGTTCTATATCTATTTTATAAACAGTAGGTTTGGTGCAGGGATGAGAGCCCTTTCTTGTGTTTTATGTCATAAAGCAGCTTGTTGGAGCTTAAAAATAAAAAAAGAATGAAAAAAATACACTTTCAGGTCAAAGTCCACCTCAAGCCTAAGACTGAATCTTAAACCACTCTGTGTAACTAACATTTAAGACAAGTTGACACTTAGAAATGCAACATGACTTAACAGTTGAACAGTAAGCATTCATAGTGAATTATTTTTGCCTTCTTTTTAAGCTAGATCCCCTAACATTTCTAAAAGTACTTTTTATATATTTACATATATACACACATGCAAAAAAACCCAAAACACAGAACTGCCCATCTCCTTGTTCTTTACCTCACAAGGTGAATCTGAATTGGAAACTCCAACATGGATTAAGAGCTGCCCAAAGAATAGCTTGGGGTTTCACGTGGCATCTTAAATGGGAAAGAAACTTCGTTTTGGATCATATCAGCATGTCAAGGCCTTCTGCCTCTGGCAGTCTGACTGGAGGGTACATTAGGAAATAATTTCCTAGTGGAACTGAGAACTCTTTGACACCTCTCTCCACGCACACATACGCTGCAACATCACACTTACAGGATTGTTATTCAATTTACCAAGACCAAATAAAGTAATTTCTTTTAAAGCAAAGTGTCTCCACGGTGTAAGAACTTCAAAGAGATCTTTGCCCTTCTTTGCAGCGACTACCATAGACTGCACCTGAGGTTTACTCCTTTCTATCCCTCCCAAAGGCACTTTAACCAGTGTTGCAGTTTGCAGAAAGGTACATCTCTTGTTAACAAAAACACCACCATAGCACCTAGCTCAAATTAAGGACCGCCAGCTAAGCACATTCCACTGTTTGTGTTGGCTTAAACCTTATCCATGTTACGTTTTAATTTGATTAATGATTGTAATAAAAACAGCTACATAAAACTTAGAATGCCCATGAGCCACTTAGGCTTCTTCAGACACCTTAAATAACAAATCCCTTTGGCAATAAAACATGATCTTTAGAGACAAAACTTAGTTTAAAAGTAGCAATCTAATTGATTGAAAGTCCTTTGGAAGTGCTATGTTTACGCACTGGATTGTGTAGTACAGAGAGCCTCATGCTATGCAAGCAACAAAGCTAATTGTAAAGAGACAAAGGTATGTGTTAACATGCTTATGGATTTTTAAAAATTCGTACTTTCATTGAAGCTGGCAAAGTTAGAGCTGCTCATGCCAGCTTTGAAATTGGCAGCGTTTTATATTCTTGAGTGAACACTTGCCAGCTATTTCTGGTCCCTTTGAGAAGATCCGGACTTCAAGTCGTGCCTTAAAATTGCTATTTAAGGCTCACTGCTGCAGGTAAAAAATAAGAAATTAGAAAAAATAAAAGGAGTTAGGAAGAGCTAAGCTGACTCTAAACAGCTAAGCAAGACTTCCTTTTCTTTAGTCTTAACTAGGTGCTCTGATTGTGCAGGCAACTCTAGCAAGTGCTCAGACGCTTCATGATGACCCCATTATACTTCTAAGCTTTGCAAGAGTAACACTATTTCAGAATAAATAAGTTACTGAGACAAAAGGAAGGAGTGATCCATGCCTTCAGCCAAATTAGAGATTAATGCATAAATCTGCATATACTAAAAATGAAGATACAAAGAGGGAGAGATAGACAAGTCTGGTTGAACATCAACTTGTGTCCGACTCCGCAACAAAGTCGTTTTGAAATTCTTCAGGTGGATGCATGGATTCCGATTGCTCTGAACTCTGCCATCCCAGATGTGAAGGAGCAAGAAGCCCATTTTTTCCTGAAGATCATCCCTACCCCAGGCCTATGTGCCTCCAGAATGTGTTTCTAAACAAAGTAAATAGCAGAAGATGCTCACAGATGTGATGACGCGAGATGTCCCTGCAAAGCTTAGTGGCTCACTCCATGGCACGTTTTCTGCTTGAAATTTTCCAGTGACACAAAAGACCAATGAGCAGTTTCTCCAGCTCCTCCATTCTACAAGGAGGGATGTTCCCAGGCTGTCATGCTTCCTTTACCCTCTTAGGCTTCTGGAAAAATGCATTAGGAGGGAAAAACTACAGCCAGCCTAGAACAAGACAGAGTAAGACTTATAACAGCGCTCTTCAGCCAGGTAATTCAGAAAAATGCCATTTTTAAAATTGTCATTTAATTAGAAAATAATATTGAGGGAGAGAGAATTTAGAACTTGTTCACAAAACAAAACAAAACACAAAAAGTTAAATCTAGCCCAGCCTTGCACATTTTAACAATTCACTCTCCTCTGTAGAACACAGCAATATAAATATTACCATCGCTGTTAGAATGAATTATTGACGATTTTAATACATGTTGCACAGTACATATTAATATAGAAAAATACATGTTATCAGCAGTGTAATGTTGACCATGTACTAATCCATTCCACCTGCTCAAATATTAGTGCAAATAATTATATATTTGTAATGCATCATTGCTGTCTAGTTGGAATCTATGCTTCCAGAATAAATGTCTCTTCTCTGAAGTTGTTTGCTATTATGAGTAAAATGTTATATATTCATACTCAAATTGACTTTGGGTGGATAAGTAAAATGAGCAACCTTCAAAAATCCACTTGTCTGAGACTTAGCAAGTTATTTTAATGAATTGTTTACAGTAAAATGAATGTTATAAAAATGTTTCAAACAAAAGCTCATGTTAGTTGGCTTCCCTACAGCAGCCAAATACCACATGTCAATGCAGTGCAGTTCAAAATGACTGATTTTAACCTGGCAGTTGGGGTGAACTGCAACTTTCTCTTCCAAAGGGAGCTACTTTCCTTGATTTTGTCTAATATTGTGCAATTTGCTTGCCTGTGAACTGCTTCTGGGAAGACCTTGTCTAAAGGCATAAAATAGACTTCAAGGATTTGTTAATGCTAGGATTTTCCTTGGCTAGAAATGAAGCCAGGATAGGGTTGAGAAGAACAAGGGCAGACCTGTGACTCAGCCAGTTTTGCAGTATCTGTTCCAAGGTCCCCTGTCTTCACAGAACAGAAATAACAATAAAGAGGAGTAGGATTTGAGATAAGTTACCAGGAAGCCTATAGTTTATTTGCATCCTAAATGTACTGATACGGAAACAAGAGATCTCCAGTAGTGCCCCACACAACTGAAAAGAAGACAAGCAAACACAGCTCTTTCTCCATTCAAAGATAAGCAGAAGACATGGTATTAAAAATGCTGCTTTTCCTTCCTACAAATAAATAAATAAATAAATAAAAGGGAAGAAAAAGATAAGCAAAGCTGTGAAAACAAGGGAGGATATAGAGTTCCCTCCTATCGTTAAAACAAATGTAGAAACAACCACCAAAACAACATGAAAACAGAATATGCCAACCTGCCAACTTCCCTCCTGTGATGTCTAGAGAAAGAACAACACGGAGAGCAAAGCACAAGTCAGTGCAGGGGATGGGGGAAGTTGCCTTGAAGCCAATATCCAGCAGGAAAACAGGTCAGCAAAGAAACCTCTACCTTCAGGTTGTCCTGGAAGAGCAGAATCTGTGCAGACTAGTTTATCCTTCCTACTGCTCCCGAGACAGACAGTACAAGAGCAAGGGATTATTTGGTATCAGTAATTTTCCTATAGGAAGACTCACACCGCAGCCTGTTCTTGTTTTTGACTGTTCAACTTAAAACCCAATCCAGGTAAAGATAATTATTGCCATGAAAAAACACTAACTCCTCTCCCTTTTTCAAAACTTTCCAAACATTTGAAACAGTGTCCCTTAGGTTTTGCCTTAAGAAATCTAGAAGTAGATTTATGATGAACAGGCCAATGGTTATTACACAGGGATCCCAATGAACTGGAAAACCTCCCCACGCTCAGGGCACTTTGGAAGATGCATCTATTTGCCACGTTTCCTACAGAATTGGAGGGATCCATCCACACAAAACTCACACAGCACCCCAGCACCAGCTAGGAGGTACAGGATTGCTCCTTAGACAACTGAAATTCCAGTTAAAACACTGAAGCAACTAGTGATTTAAAGCAATTTAACAGACACTGAGAGAAAGCGAAGACAACTCAATTTCTCTTACTGACCACAAGATAAAGTAACAAATCTCAAGTTAAGCAGTCACTTACCATCAGCCAGATCTTTGCAGTCTGGAGAATAAAATAAACTCAGCTCTGGCAAATTCTTATTCCTTCCGAGGAGACTACATATTGCTGCTGCATTTTCACTCCTCCCAGTAGAAATAAGCAGAGCTCATGTTCCCAGCAGAGCAGATCCACACGTCAGTATGGAAAGCCTTTTCCTGTTGAGTCCAGGGGTTTCAAGAGGAACAGATAGCTCCAAGACAGGCTGTTTAAGCCAGTCTCCCTTCTCCAGGAGCTCACTTAAGGATGGAAACACAGCTGTAAAGAGATATTAATTCAAACCTTGCTTATTTGCCTATGTCATGTGTATTGCAGGTTTCTACTAATCATATTTTAAACTTCTCCTACTGTGTGCTAAGCTACTTCATTTAAACCACTTGTTCTTCAGGTGATTTTAAGTTCAGGTCCTCCTCACTTTTTACCTGCTAATTCTAAATATCTAGATGTGCTCTTTCTCCAAGCACTTCAATTTCCAAAATTTTATGTTTTATTTGTCCCGAGAAATGATCCTACAGAACTCCAGCTCCTTCCTGCTCTCTCTGCAAATAAAATACAATACAAAACCACATAAATAAATTATACAACTTGTGAAAATAGAGCTTTTTTCAAGCTTGCAACAGTTTCTGGCAAAGCCATTTTCACCAATTGTAGACAGCATAATTACACACACATGCACCCACCTCCTCCAAGCACTCCTTTGGCTGCCAGCCTGTTAAATGCCAATGCTCAAGAAGGGAATATTAGAAAGGTTATACTTTAAATCATTACATGAACATTAAAAACCATATTTGTATTCTGGATAGCACTTTATTGTATTCAGAAGCTACTGGAAATATTTTCCTAAATTATATGCTATAATAGCTATAGGCTTAATGTGTAAAGATTATACACCCATCCCAATCCAAATTGTAAAGTGAATTTATCAACCTGTTTTTTTTCCGGAAATAAAAACACTTGTAGTGTATGCATGGGCACATTTTCCAATGTAAAAGCAGAAGGGAAAGTTCACACCAATGATAAATTTGGTCAGTAAAATTACTTTTATTGTTTGTTTGTTTTTTAATAGAAGGGTTTATACAATTGAATATAAAGGTATTTGAAGAATGAGGAAATGAAAAGAAAAAAAGTATCTGGAGGGATTTTTTTTTTAACTGAGGAAGAGTTTACGTTTCTAAGAATTCACCTACTTTTTGCTGTCTCTTTTTTAAATAGGCATAATGAAAAATATTGCACTGAGCATATGCATGGAAAACACAGCTAATAAAGCAAAAATTATTGTAAGTACATTACATACAACCTTAAAATAATTCAAAATAACCATACAACAAATTCTGAAGCACTTCTGTGATCTGCAGTCTTAAGATGATGTTCACTGTTCTCAAGTGTTTACAAATTGACACTTTTTTGTATAAAGAATTTATATTAGTTAGTAAACTACAGCCTCAAAATTGTTGGCTTTCAGTTACAGAGGTAACAAAGAGGTATCATCTGAATTCACATCAGAGCTTTTGGAGAAAAAAATAATGGCAGCAGTACAAGCATGTGCCTCCTCCAGTGTCCAAAACCCTTTGTGGTTTTGCCATGGCCAAGGAATAGAGCTACGCAGCTGAACAAAGCACCCCGTCTCCCAGAAATACTTTGAGAAAATCTGGCATCCGTTCTCCTGTTTACCAAAATAATGCTCCGCTAAATACAAAAAAAAAGAAGTGCAAAAACTTCAACCAAACAAGAGAAATTCCCCACGAGTCTGTCAATATTGACTACACCCGGTAAATCATCAACGCAAGGAAAATCATTTTATTTTATCCATAAAGTAAATTCATAGAAATTGCTCTGACAGTGGGAGAGAAAATAAAATTCATAAAGTATGCAGAGCCCACAGCAGAAATCAAACCAAGTGTTATAGATGATCTGCTTGGGGATGTCAGATTGAAGACAGAAAACACGGCAGGTCCAACCTGTTTTCCACAAGAGCTCCCTTCTAAACAGACACCCATTTTACAGCAATCTTCAATTGCTTGTGGAAAAGCTAAATGTTTCAGGCATCACTGTTGCTTCAGTTTTCTAAATGCATACGCAGAAGCACCCAGAATAAATGCTGAAGCCCAATGAACTCAAAAGCTGCCCGTCTCCAATCGTAAAACAGAAGCAATAGAAGAGAACCTTCTGCACACGACATTTCATAGCGCTCAGGCACTGAGAACTCAGCCTTCAGCACAGGAAGCTTCAACTCCCCAGTTTTCCTAGAGCCACTTGCCATTCCTCCCCCATACAAATGTACACCTGGGCCACATTTTATCCTTTCTCTTGGTTATTATCTGAATTTATTTACATACAAAACAAGAGACAGGAGAAAAAGTTCTCTTATGTTAGCCCAACGATGGGCACCTTCACCTTGCAATGTCAACACCTAAGACAAGGCAGCTGCAATCCACTATATATTAAATTCAGTGTATGCCAGTATCAAACAGAATAAACAGGAATCAACCACAGGGTCAGATCATACAACACTAGTTATTCCAGTGGGCCTATTAGATTAAAAAACCAAAATACTAAAGAAACAAAAAAAAAAAAAAAATTGTTTTTACCACTTTAGTTCTGTTTAGAAAGCTTCACAATGAATAAATTACATCTTTCTGGGATAGCGTTTCTGTTACTCCTACATCTCAAAGAAATTCCAAGCTAATTAATTAGAGCAAGAAATTACATTGAGCGGGATAAGATTTTAAAAGAAAGAAATGACTTAGAAACACCAATCAAAGATAATTTGATTATGATTAGCTGTGCTGAAGTCTAAGTCATTAAAATTGATGAAGAATGTTTCTACACTGGCCTATTCTATGTAATCCATTACCTACGCTATGCTCTGTACTTAAAGTCTAACAAATGGTATCTGATCAATATTGAAGACTAAGATATTTTCAGTGCACCACTTGCTTTCCTACACCAAGATGTCTCCAATACAAAATTAGCAGCAAGTAGTTTTGCAGAAATTCATCACCGGGAGAACTTTAGCTTGCACGAAACATCATTCAAATTTTCATCTGCTCACACTCTAGAGAGAGTCATGTTTAAATATGGCTGCTGTTTTATTCTGAACAGTCATTATCCCACAAAAGTTACAACCACGGCTTGGTAAGAAACCATTCCCTGTGCTTTCTAACAGCTGTGGCCTGCTCCAGGGTGTCACGATTCCTTCCGTGCTCTCAGCTGAAGTGGCGAGCAAGGCGAGCAGACCTATAATCCACGCGCAGCTGAACGAAGGAGTGAAGGATGTTCTTGTCCAGATTAGCAAGTTGTTCTCCAGAGCAAACTTGCTTTAAGTTATCCGGGGCCACGACTAGGAGATTGCAAAGTGCGTGCAAGGTATCGAAGAGCTGCAAGACCAGTGGAATCTGTGGGTAGAGGAGAGAGACAGATATTAAGAGTGAAAACTTGTCTTAGGACACAAGCTCTGCAAATTCCATCTAGATTCTCAAAGCACTTTTTTCCTTAGAGGATCCGCTTTGATCATTCTCCCTCTTCATATATGTTCACACATACATACATACATACATTTATATATATATATATATATATATATAACATATATATAAACACACAGACTTTGTCATTGTTGTCATGTCAGACTAGTGGTATTTATGAAAGTCATGCTCCTTTAGCCCCTAACTGCAGCATATTTTCTCTTTTTTTTTTAATTAAAGAAAAAAGTATTTTGGCAACATTTGCAGCCTCCAACCACACAAAGCCATGCTAAAGGCAACAATGTTGAGATGATTTTTATGCTCCAGAATGCAGCAAACTCATTGTAAACCTATATTGTTATCAAGGGCAAGTATCTGTAATATTTGAAGAAGGTTTTTTTGAAAGCAAAAAATGGTTTCCAAGCACGTACACTTTTAATATGAGATATGTATGCATCTCTATATTAAAATGTGAATAGACTTGCTTTCAAATATGTAAAATAAAGGCTAGAAATACATTCCTGATTTCTTAATGGAAGGAAAACACTTTCACAAAGCCACAAGATAGCATTGATAAAACACAAAAAAGGACTAAAAGAGTAAAGAAAACAACCAAACAAAAACCTACTTTAAATTTCAAGAGATCTCGCCTCTAATTAAACATGATTACAAAAGACTTAGAGAGATCAGTATATATCACATACCCCAAATTTGGGGTTCTTGAAACTTTTGGCAATAGAACAGCACAGGCACCATAAATCTTGTCCATAATGACAATCCCTAGATTTTATTTCAATTCAGAAATCATACAAAGAACAAAAAATCACGGAAATACTCAAAACTCTCTTACAGCTCATGAACAACAAAGTGATAGAAGGAGAAAACGCTTTAGGACATGACTAAAAACTGCCGGTATGACAACAGAATATATAACATCAGTATATGAACTGATGATGTTCAAACAGAAACAGAAGACTTTATGAGAAGATAACTTTTGAATAAGAATACTCCCTTCTACTACATAGTTTCCACATGAATGTGCATCAGTGACTTATACATACTTACCTTGAAGTCTTTGGCACACTTCCTATACTCGGCCACATCACAAATAGCTAACATTCCTCCCATGCAACTGTAGGAATATTGCTGTAAATGTTCATAGATCAGTCGATGAAAACGAACTCCAAGCTCCATCAAAACTGTGTCCACGTTTTTACCATCCATAGAATGCCTAATCTTTTCCACCTGCTTTCTAACATAGCCACAGACTTTAACACAGGCCTGAAGAAAAAAAAAAGTTTTATGAAAACAAGGGTAAAAAAGTAGATATTAGTTCTTTTCATAAAGTTTTTCATAAAGTCAATTAAATTTCCAACAGTACTTTTCCACTATCACATAAAGACATAAATCCTCAAGCAGACAGATACAAGACAATGTTCTATTAAACTATAGCTCATATCAGTTCAGAATAGGGCAGTTTAATTCAGGCCTCTTGGAGAGGGAAAGAATTTGACAGGTTGTTAGCAAAACTGGATATAGGGAAAAAATGGAAGCCAAGCACGTTAATCAAACGTACATGCTGTTAAATGCATACGTTCAATCAAAGCCTGATACTACTATAGTGATGAGTCTGGGCTTAGTTTACTTACATTAGTATATTGAATCAAAACATTGTTTTCATCTT
>JAWLRI010000086.1:3508100-3526444 GCA_034781795.1 Crypturellus tataupa
AGTCCTCAGGTCTCAAAGGAAGGCTTATTTCTACTACCGTGGCAAGAAAACAGAGCCACAGAAATTTGAGGTAACTTGTTCTAGACTGAGTAACATCTACACCCTTCTCGGGCCTAAGCAGGACAGTTGCAGTACAGTTCCGTTTACTAGTATTGAACTTGTTATTTGGGTTAATGGACACAGACTAAATGAATCACGCAAAACTTCCATCAAGTCAGTGTCAGAATGAAAACTGTTCAATGTGAATTGAATTCTCTCAACAATGTGAACTGAATTCAACATTCTCTCAACAGAATCAAAAAGCTTCAATAAAGTCCTTCTAAAACTACCTATATTAGGTCAGAAATCTACCATGACAAATATGAGCCACCAAACAAACAAAAATTTGTGTTTCCTTGACAGGATATGTGTGCTTATGGTTTTA
Organism: Crypturellus tataupa; assembly: GCA_034781795.1. Lineage (NCBI taxonomy): Eukaryota > Metazoa > Chordata > Aves > Tinamiformes > Tinamidae > Crypturellus > Crypturellus tataupa. The sequence continues at coordinate 3,508,525 of JAWLRI010000086.1, forward strand.
AAAGAAAAAAAAAATGTGCTCAGAAAAACTTTACCCTTAAATGGAAAGTTAATATACATCACAAAATAGTTTTAAGAGAATCAGTGACTAGAGAAAGTTTAAATCTTTACTTGCCTATCAATGCCCATATCCAGCTTCACTTCCATTTGTTCTATGATATCCTTTTTCTTCTGAAGACATTCGGATAACTTAGGAGACGAACTACAACAGCATAAAGGGTTGGGAAGTAAGAGAGTTAAACATCAGAACAAATTTATCTGCTGGAGCTCTTCCAGCATGGATTTGTGAAGATTTCCCATTCAGCTGTTCTCAGAAAGGTCTAGTTTGGAGGAAGCTATCTGGCTTTAAAATAACAATCCCAGCAATCACAGGAGCAGCCAACAGTCCTCACTAGCCCAGTTGTGCAAAGCAGTAGTGAGATGGCTGGGGAGCAACAGTTTCTCCCCTCTATCAATACCCTTGAGGCTTCTTCTCACTCTGTATTGCCATAATATACAGACCCCTGCAAGTTTCCTTCCTCCTTCCCATGCATTGCAGCATTTTATTTTCTCACAAGGGCAATCTGAATCACTCCAAGAATAAACTCCTCTTGAGAGAGATCAGAAAAAAAAAAAAAAAAACACGCTGCTTTTTTCACCAAAAGTGACCATTCACTAAAGAAATGCAATCGGAATTAAGGTACCTGATCAATGGCATCAGATGATCATTGAATTGCTTGTCAAATAAATGGAAAATAGTATTGGCTTGGTGGACAACGTCCAGGAAATAGAGATTTGCACTCCTTGAATCAGAAGAAGGAATGCCTAAAGCAAAGGAATTTCGTTAGTATCGCAGTGATATGTGGCTCTTCCAATTGGCATGATGACTTTTAAAATACACAATTTTTTCCCATGAATGCCTAAATTACAGGCTTAGTTTGAAAAAGTTTACCACGATGTTCAATACATAGAACACTTCTCAATGATACACGAAGTAACATAACCCTGCCTCTCTGGAGGCAATAGGAATTCTGTAATCAGTAGAAAAGGCAACAAGCTGCAATAAAACTACTAGATATATAACCATGAGCATAGGCATCTTGTTAAAAATTTCTAAAAGCAAAAGAGAACAACCAAATTCAGAGTTTCTTCAGAGCATGAGTTTCACACTTTGATTCAGGGAAGGCTCTCATTGTCGATATATATATACATGTGTGTGTGTGTGTGTGTGTAGATAATTAATCTATAAATTATTAATTAAAATATAGATAATTTAATCAGAACATTAAGCAATGTTCTTACTTGCTGCCATGAGTTTTTAAAATGCATAGCTATAAAAATATACATCAAATCCTCATAACACATAAAACACTAAGTTTTAATAACTTTTTTCCCCTGCTATGGCAAAGACAAGAATTAAAAGAGTTAGGGAGTGCTAATGTCCTGTCTTCTGCGCTATTAATCTTTCTGAAGCCAGTGTTGTCCTATCTAGGCACCAGTTTCTCAAATGGAAATTACACTTGGGAGGACCCTACATGCCCCAAATGCACAAAACTAGTTTTTAGCCAATAGGTACTGAACAAGGTCAATCAGTTAAGCACAAGGATCTTTATAGATCCTGAAAGGCCAGTGAGATGAAGTGCTCAGAAAAGACTTTGATTAAGTACCACACATTCAAAGCCCACCAAAAGCAAAAATATACTCACCAGCAAGGCCTGTTTCTAGTGCATAATCAATGTGTTCAGTACATAAGAACTCTACAAGCATAGAAAAAATTCTGAAAGCGTTCTTCGGTAAGTCGGATGGATCAGAGAGCTTTAAAGAAAAAGAAAAGTTTTGATCTTAAAGGTCAGTTTTACATATATTGGAAAGTTTGTCTGATTAGATAGGGGATCAGCTTAAACGGTAACAAGTATTCCAGAATAATTGGAGTGTTATTCCAAATGAGAGAGGTCGATATACAGAACTATTCAGGAACAGCCTTTTACATCAACAAACTCTTCAGCATCAAAAAATAAAACTGAAACTATTTCTTTCTTAATGATCCTCAAACAGTACTGTGCCTCAAACAGTACTGTGGAAGATAAAAGCATAAGGAAGTTTCAAATAAGAAAAAAATACAGAAGTAATTGGACAGATTAAGGTAGGGTCATTAAAATGCACTGATCCAGGTATAAACTCTGGCTCAGTAAGTACCAAAATTGCGTCCTGCTGGAGGCTGAGAAGAGATCCATAGAAAAGATCATGCTGTGAGTGCTCAGTCTTTTTGTCTTTTCCTAAGAAAACACACAGACAGGATACTAGGGGAGACAGACTTCCAGTGTCACCCAATGTAGCTGATCTTTTGTTGGTGTCACACTGCTACATAAAAAATAAAATGTTCTCAAGCTCACTTACCACTTGCACTAAAATACCAGATAAAAAAGAAAATAAATGTCAGTAAAACCAGCAGTTTAATCAGCAGGAAAATATATTTTTGTTAGACTTAAGCATTTAAAGAACAGTAGAGGATTACCAAGGTAAACAATGCAAGAGTAAAGATACACCTTGCACCGTCTTACTGATGATATTCTCCACTACAACAGAATATGCTACACTTGACCCAGGAGAACATTCATTGGGAAACTCTTCTTTATATTTTTAAAGTAAGATTTTTATTTTTACATTAATATTTCCCGTACTTGTGTTAAGTAGCAAAAACAACAGATACACAAGTTTAACGCTCCCCAGTTCCTCCAAATAATTTTTAAAAGTACATGGTATTAAAAACTACAAAATAAAATTAGATTCATGTTTCAAAAGCAAATCCTTAGCCTTCACCATGACCCTTGTTCACTGAAAAAAATACAAGAGACAATTCATTTATTCAATGGGCTCAAGTTCTTTTGCTCCCCGCTACACTTCAACCGAAAAATGACATGTTCAACCTCAGATTTAATTTGAGACACAAAGTCACATTACTAAGGCAGAGCAGAGGAACCACACCTACCCTGTGACATCTTTCAAAAGCTTGTTTAGTTTCTTGCAAAAGATTAACCACCACCTCCTGAGAGAGAAAAGTTTCTCCATGGGTGTCAATACTTGGACCCAACGGTAAGTTAGTGCGTTGCCTTATCCTCTCTTTGAGGTCTTGAATACTAGAAAACAGATACACAAAAGGATAATTTCACTGGATGGAAATACTGATGTACAATTCAAAAACATGTTTAAGACATTTTAGCTGTTAACTTACAAAAAAACAGAACTCAAGACACAGTTTAGGATGTGCAAGCATTAAGACAGTCTTACAAAGCTTAAAAACATTGCTAGTAAATGCTAAACTACCACCTCTGACCACAGATTCAGATGTGTTTTGCCATGGCACATTCATATCATGGGAACATCCACCCACTGTGGAATAAAAGTCATTTCAGTTGAATCCTATGGGACTTTTGCTCCACTAAGGAAGTTCAGCCTCCATACATTCTGCCGCATTCTAGTTACTAAATGTTCTTGCAGATTTTCCACCTCATCCATACCCAGAAATCCTCTCATCCACATCCACTGTCTAGGCAGTCCTTTTTTAGTCAAGCATGCTCAAACACGTTTGCATGCATAAAGCAACCCATAAATTCAGTCACTACAATCAATTTAATTTTCCCCGAGAAAATTAAATTTCACATCTTTGTTTTTTAATTCGCTTAATTACTTCGGTGTTGCTGTCTTTCTATCGAAATCACTTTTCATTCTTGACATACTAAATCTAGCAGCTCTTTGACAGATGCAGTAATCTTGCTGCCTCTGCTTCATATAAGTTTTAATTCTTCCTTTCCCACCTTTCACCACTCCTTTATTAGAGTTTCTCTACCCTGAGAATAACGAAGTCATGTTTTACCTTTCTCTCTAAGACCATTGCATCTTCTGGGCTTAATAAGAGCTTTTTCACTGATATTGCTATGGTCTTTTCCCCTTCCTAGGTCTTAGGCGGGGGCCACAAGGCCTGGGCAGGTGTAAAAAAATGTATGCTTTTAGATACAAACATATACATGCTTTAGGTACCTTAATTTTGCTTCAGTCCTTTTGTGGATCTGGATCCTAAGTTAAAACATAGGTTTAACTGGCATTTTTCATTTCCCGGGAGTGTATAAATACCATGCATCACCTTTCACATGTATTGAGAGCAGCACATTTTTACCAGAAGATAATATAAATAATAAGGTGAGAATAAAACATAAAAGGCTTTAGGTCAATTTACAAGCCTGTTTTTTTGCGATAGATCACTACACAACTGACAAGGCAATCATTTTATTTATCCCCCTTACTACCTCCCTTCCACTTTAAAAAGAAAAAAAAAAAAAAAATCACAGAAGAAACTTACCCTCCAGTGCCAATGGACCTTTTCTGGTGGTTTTTGGAATCATAATAGCGTTGCAGAATCATAGCACTCCTGGTTTTCAAATAACCAATTTCCACCTCAATGTAATTCTCCAAGTAGGAAATGAAAATGGATTTGATAAGCTTAGACAAGAAAGTCTGCTTATCAGTACCCAAGTTAAATTCCATCAATTTGCTTGAAAGATTAGTTGTTCTTTATGCAAAAGAAACAAGAGGGAGAGGAGGAGAAGGTTAAATTGGTATGAATTGCAGCATTACATGTTTGTAAAGCACACAGCACAACAGAATACTGATCACAATTAGGACTTCTGGCAACTCTACATTTAAGTAAAGAACTCAGCATAATGCACATTTCATTACCTACAATACAATTACAATCACATAAGTCACTAGGTGACATGTAGAAGAGTGGCTTTAGTATAATTTTTGAAGCATAAAAGACAAATTACTCTTTCCCTCCATGATCACCAACCTAGATATTTTCAGTTGCAAATAACAATGGCTATTTTAAAGTTTCTTTAGGAATGAAATCATTGTAAAGGCTTTTTTTTTGCGAGTATCTTACATTTTTGGTCTGTCCTCCTCTATCATGATAATAAATCAACTTATTACAGGAGGGTATCTACAAAAATAATTTCATCACGAGTGTGCAAATACCTTGTATATAGATCATAGAGGTTCTTAAGGTACTGTTCTGCATCTGACTTCCTGTGTTCTTCTAGCTGGTCCTTTACAAAACTCTGAAAAATTTAGATACAATATTTATCCGTTTGAAGAAAGTGTGTCAAACAGAGTTCATTTCCCCTACGTGTTAGATTACATAGAATTTACCACAAAGTATGCAGCTTTGTAATGTCATTCATCCATTCCTAGTTTTTGAAACTCTAATTTACAGATCTAGCTTTACCTAGAGATACAGATTTAACATATCTTTTATAAGAAATAATTTGTAGCATGCGAGTTAAAGATAAAAGACACAATGTTTTGAAAATATGCTTTACCTATAAACACAAAAACTAAATCAAAAACATTAAAGGACTAAAGGTTTTTCTACAGTTCACACTAAGTAAAGGAGATGTTATTTTTGCTTACTCAAGAGCTAACGTCAAACACAAAAAAAAAATTCCAAGAATTAACAGATTAAAAATATTTATTAAATGTAAAATTCCTTTTCTAGCATGTTTTGGACAGGGGAGCTACAGAAGAAATCAAGTATGTCTATAGCATCTTATGAATTAGTTAATAAAAACCACTGATTTCCTTATAAGTTTACATAACCAAATTTTAGTTTTTATCTGCACCACAGCATTCAGAGTACAGATATCTTCATTTGAAATAACCCCAATTATCTGTGAACTGTTATAGATTAATCGGGTAGGGTTTTACGACTTTATGTAAGATTACAAACATTATACATTCTCAGTAATTGCTACTATGCTGTGTATGAAAGAAAATTTCCTCAACTAACTTTAACATGCTAAAATTTATAATACCTGAAGTTTAACTTCAAAGATATTTTGAATGAGCTTGGCTAACACAGTCTCTGGATTGCTGAAGACTTCTCCAACTTGCTTGTTCACCCTTTGGCAGAGGATGGCTGCGTCTTCAAATACATCATTCCTCAAAAATGCACCCTAGAATTTTAGGAATACATTGCAAAATATATTTACAAAACACTAAGACTAAATAAACACCCAAAGAGATACATGTAAAATAAAATGCATTACCTCTTGACACTGTTTTATGTACACATCAACACAATGGGAGTAGCCCTATGGAAGGAGCAAAACAACCCAGAATTAAAATCCATTTTCTATGCTTTCATTACACAATGAAATAAAGGAAATAACTCCTATGCTTTTTTTTTTTTTCAAAAACAAATAAATTCATCAGATACATGAACTCTTTCAAACTCATTTTTGTCACAAATCTGACATACTCTCAGGACTCTGTGGATATATACTCCCTCCTCAGGCCCCAAATTCCGCACACACAAGAGAAAAGATTATCTCGGAACTAGGTCTCTAATAACACCGCCTCTGATCTCTCATAATCTGCCTCCTTTATCCCCCTAAATTTGATTTCAGATGGAACAACATAGTAATTTTAAAGGCATACAAGTTATCTGATATAGGAGTTGTGCCTCTGGAAATATTTCACTTAGAACGAGAATGTACTGTAGCTTTTGAAAATGCATTAAAACCTTTGGTTTTTACCTTAAAATGAAGTAAAACTGCTGCTACTTCTCTCATTCTGGAGATTTCACCTCTCCGCTGAGCACTGGTAAACTCTTGAATTAGCTGACATTCTAAATCATGGTACTTACCTGCAGAGGAATGGGGAGAAGAACGAAAAACCATTAGGCTGTGCAATGCAAGTACTGACAAAGACTGTAATACTGACAGTATTGCAGATTTCTCTAATCAGCTTTAAAAATTCAAATATAGTAATATGGGTTGAACTGCATAGATAACTTACTTGCAATCTTTGATTTTACTTCAGAAAACCTGTTAACATGAAAAATATACCATGTTTAAATTCAAATCCACATCACAAGAAATCACAGAAACTCTAGCACATTAATAACAGGGACCCAATTATTTAGAAACAGAAATGCATAACACAAAGATGATAGAAAAGTTGCGTGTCTTATACGCATAGCAAACCTACAGGCATCTAATTTACATGTAGCATTAAGTCAGCATAGTGAAATTATCCCATTAGAAGTCTGTTAAGCAGTTTAAGATGTGCATGTAAAGATGATCCTAAAACACGAGTATGTGAACACAAATTCAACAATAGAAGACAGAAATAAGCACACAATCCATCGCAAAAGCTACTACATGAATCACTTAATAAAGCATCAAAAATAGACAGGAGAAGCATCAAAAAAAAGTTATAACTATGTAAAGGTTTTTGTTTGTTTTTTAAACAAAAAAGATATTCAGATTGGATTTTAGGATTTTACCTGTCAAAAGGCAGTTCCTGTGCAATCAAATGCAGTTTCTGAATAATATCAGCTGCCTCCTTAATCTGTTAGGAAAAAACATGACAGAATTACTAAAGATGGTCTCATGATGCACTATTCTTTTATTCCCTCTCCAAGTCTGTCTTCACACATGAGCTTCCTATTTCTACAATTGGTTGAAATACTCATGGAAGGGATCAGCACTTCAGGTTCCTGATGGTGAATTCTTTAAATTTGAAGAAAGTAGAAACAACCGTGTGCAGACAATGTGGGACACGGTGAGGCAAAGAGTGGGTGGGCGAATCAAGACAAAAGCTATTTTATCTACAAAACACAAGTAGTTTCATGGACACAGAAAACTATCAAACAGAGGTAAAGCAGCATGCAAATTTATGCTCCATCCTGGAGAGCAAAAGTCTTTAGTGTTTCTCTTTCCACAATCAGTCAGCATGAGAAGTACACACAAGCAGTTTTTAGTAGCTGTTTTGCTAGGTTAATAAAACTACAGAAACACCATCGCCACTTTTGAAAATGTGGTGAACATGGCTGGTTGGGACTGAAGTGGATTTGCTCATCAGATGCTGCCTGGTCCAAGCTGGGCATGGTTTGTGATGGGGACTACAGGACACTGAAGCAGCAATGGAAACTACTCCGGTCTAGCTGCTGCAAAAGCCAAGTCTTTACCTTGTGACTATATATGAAGAAAATTGAAATTAATCTTGTTTTCCTGTTAATCATGTTCTACAGAACTGGAGTGGCAAGGAAGGGAGCAAGGAAACCCTATTCTTGCACCACTTATGGTGCTTAGTTTAAAACTTTTCAAGACTAACTAACTCGGGGCACACACGTAATGATGTGTAGCACAATCACCCCAGTTTGGCTCTTCAGCAAAAACAGGAGCTTGAATACAACAAGTTCATATTTTGAATGGTCACTTTACAGCCTCTGAAGCCAAAAGCAGCTCTGCCCCTCAAATTCAACAAAACTGCAATTATTTCTATTAGCTTATAGCAACCTTAATACCTAACTAAGGATCCTAATCAATACTGATGGCATTAGGACAGCCGATGTACTAGCAGTTACTTGCCAGGGTTACAAAAGAACATTTTTCCATCTTTTTTTCGCACAATAGATGTTAACTAACTTCTGAGATTTTACTGAATTCAGGGCCTTTCTTATGCACGACAGAAGCCATGACAAATCAATTTTCCATGCTTTCTGCTTAAACGCGAACATATTTCATTTTTAATTGAATCAGGCTCCTGTAAACTATTAAATCTAAATAAATATGGTTTCTGTAAAATATAATTTAAAGGCTATACCATATCTGAAAAAAGAAATCAGAGAAAGATATAGACAAAGAACACCGACAGAAAAACTTCAACAGATAATATTATGAACAAGAAGTTAAAAGGCATAACAGAATAATACTGAGCACTGAACAGACATGGGGAAAAGGATTTAAGAATAATAGCAAACATGTTAAACATGAGCACAAGACAATATCGTCGCATGAAGTACAAGCAAACCGTTAGATCATTTTGAATTGTTTTAACTGGTGGAATTTGCTCACTCTTACACTCTTCCTACAGAGGAGTAGTTAATGAAGACAAGGATTGCGATACATAACACAGGACCCAACAGAAAACAGAAAACAAATAATCAGATCATAGACGTTAGAAATTGTTAAGCTGAACAATCAAAATGTAAGGGGGAAGCAACAATACAAATGCAGGAAAAAAAAAAGCTTTTCTGAGGGATTGCACAGTTTAGAAGCCACAAAAATGTCTAAAACCACATCAGTTTGGAGATCAGAAAACACTAATGTTTTAACATTTAAGGATATTTGTTACTAGCTCATAATACAAAACTATTTTTAGTTCAGAGACACAGTAAAATCTCACAGCACATGTCTGGGTAGGTTCTTCTATAAACATTATTTCTCTCTAAGTTGAGAAACAAAAAGTTACTGAATGGCACTAGTCTACCTTGATTAAAAGAGAACTATACAGGACAACTCATATTCAGAAAATCTTGTTTGTGTTCCTGCACAGACTAATAGAAGATGCCTGGACTTTGCTACGCTTCTCATCCTCCAGATTCGTCAAATGTCTTATTATTTTTCAGGATATATAAGGATTAATTTGTTTGTCGCTCTCCAGGCTTAACCTATTAATCTACGAGAGTCTTTTGACATCCTTCACAAGAAATCATGAATCCTTAAGTTACTGGTAGAGTAAAAGCAGAATTTTGAATAAGAGACCCTTCAACAGATTGCATATAATTCTCTTTAACTTATGCTATTCCATTTAATAGTGTGATGTAATAAAATACTTTTCACAGGAATAAAAAGCATTTTATTCTCTTAAATATATGTTTCATTTCTACTAATTAAATAAATTAATTAAAATCTTAAGCAGGTCTAGAAAAAGACTGCCCGTAGCACATTTTTTTTTTCTGTTGAAACCTGTCCATATTCCTTAAGAGTAAGAAATGCTTTTCTGCACCCTTTCACTAAGGCAAACTGTCAACCAGTAATTACCATATATCCACAAACGATCACTCAAAAGTCACTGTGGAAATGACTGCTTGGGAGTACGAGTACATGAAGTGATTAGCTTCTCATTTCCCGGAGAGGAACCTTCAGTTAAGTAGTGAAACGATGGCTATTAACCTGTTCTTAGGTCCTTTTTGAGATATATTCCAAGTACAGACATATTTTTTGCTGAATGCACAAGCTAAATTTTTGCTACTCCCACACACTACAACTTTTTCTGACCACGATCGAGTACACCACTGCACAGGATTTAAGCAGAGCAAGAAGAGTCTTTGGGACACACCTCAAAAACTTTACTTATTCATCTTATCTACTGCATGGGGGAATCTTACACACGCCCTCCTGCCTGCAGCTGGAGACTCTTTCTTCAGTTCCCCTCTGCACCATTCAGATTCTATATGGTTTACGAACATACTCTCGAAGCGTAAGAAAACAAAATGCTTAAAGGTTTCTTTGAAGTTTTGCTGCCCGGTTCCTCTAAATCAGAGGGTGGAGACATAACCACAGGACTATACAAAGCCCACAGGCCTGCTGTGACAAAAAGGTATCCAAGGCCAGTGGACTGACCCAACACAGTGAAGTTTCACAAAGAAGTTGCATTCAGAAACGTTCTGCATTACAGGGTGGATCTGAGGCAAGGGGTTCAAAGGGAAAAGGCAGATATTGTATGCACTTTAAAGTCGCCCTCCCAGCATTGCTCAAATCTGTGATAATTTCATAAAATGAAGAAATGCCACGTCGTCACATTAGGCATCGCTGAGTACAAACGCTTTATCAGCGATCGGCAGCCCGGTGCTGTTAATTTACATTTCAGAACAATGCAACTTTAACAAGTCAGTCACTCGCTGGGTTTGAAGTCTGACCATGGCAAGTCATGGTAGCAGCTTGTAATTAGGGCAGTACAGCTTCTCGCTTTGAACTGCTTTCATCCCGCTGACAGCTCTTACCTTTTCAGAGTTTGTAAAAACATCAGACTTCAGCTCTCCATCCAGAAACTCATTAAAGTATTTCATCAGCTTCTGAGCCTCCACGGCCCGTTGCCGTGGCGTGTTTACCCCCTCCAGTTGGTCACCAAGGTGACAGACCTTAGTTGCTACATAGCTGATGTGCTCATCGAGTTCTTGAAAATGTTGGAAGGCAACCTGTGAGAACAGACACAAAATTGGTGATTTCCACTTACTCTACTTTAAGAAACGCCACGTCACTTCAATAAGCAGCACAGTGAACTCAGGGAACAGCATCTTAAGTGCTGTATCTCAGACTAATCAGAAGGACTAAATTAAGTACACACAACTGCTTAAAGTTCAGTGTGTTCCTTTAAACTTGGGGACACTCTCAGAAACACTGACAGTCATTAACGGAATCTGCAGATAAGTACTGCTGTCAGGGGAAATTGTTTTTCACCGAACCTTCCTTATTTTATCTCAAACACTGGCTCACTCTAGCAAGAAATGTTAACGGAGCATTCGAGGCTTTTGAAACTTTTACAGCTTAGCACTGCCTATATGCTCTGGATTTTACCTGATTGCTTTTCTGCAGCTCTTGTACTTTCTTGGCAAATTCCTTTGCTTCCTTCTGGCATTGCTGTTCTAGCTTCTCCACCTTTCTCTGAATCCTTTCATCCATTACCTGTAATTCTTGGATATGAGTCACAAATTCTTCCAATAATCTGATTTAAAATAAAAGATAGTTAAGCAGGTTTTAGTTTAAAAGACATTGTCCTGTGTCCAAAGCTTAGAAAAAAAAATCACTCAGCAATAGCATCACTCTTAACCTACCAATGGCATTTTCTTTTCAACTACGCTGTCCTAGCTGTGCAGGACTCTCTCTTGGTTTACACAGGAGAAATGTGACCACATAAATAGTAGGTGGTGGGGAAAAAATGCTAAACACTAGTTGCTCAAGAACCTGGCTCTACCGCTGGTTATAACCAAAAAACAAACAAAAATCAAACACACAGTACCATAACCTTCCTATAAGAAATACCTATTTATTTCCCTCTCTTGCTTTGCTTCTGTTTTTCCTTCATACTCACATTTTCTCATTCCAAACACAGTATTTTCAATTGCATTCTTAAGTTCTCTCTATTCTTCCTCCTTCCATACTTGGAATGTCTTTCCTTCTCTCATTCCTCTTTTTGTCTCTTATCTCATTCCAGTTATCTTTCAGCTCACACGTTCCTAAAAAGCCTCAGTCCCTGATGCATAGGATATGCAATTATTCACAGATCCTCCACAACCACAGACCTAATGCTAACAGCTGAAAACATATCGGAGAACTCTGTCAGCAAGACTCAATGCCAAAGCAGAAGAGGGAAGGAAAACCTAGTCCATGCCAGGAAGGTATTTCTAGACTGCTCAGGATGCCACATTTTCACCTTACACTGAATTCAGAAGACTTGCAAGGACCCTGAAGTCCCCCCAACCTGCAGAAATGCTGAAAGGCAGGAGGTATATCCCATTCCCCCCCAGCTCCCCACACTCAGGTTGGAGATTTTGAGCAACCACAAGGTAAGAGGGGAAGGTTGTTAATTTATCCTCACATGACTCCTTCCCAGGGCAACTACAAAGAGAGTTCCTCTCTTTTCAAACACTTTGAGCTCTCTCCAAACCGAAATGAGACTAATAATACATGTGAATCACTTCAGCTTCCTGAGAAGGTCACTGAATTTTCAGTATTTACTGCTGCTAAAAATGACTAGCTTTTACTCTGCTGCAGTAAATGAGCATATGAACCACGGTAGCATGTGAACTGTATTTCTGTTCACTGTTTTAGTTTAAAGATCTCAGTATTTCAAATGATACCTTTAAAGAGCTTCTATTCATTTTAATGGACTGTTCAATTCAGTTTGCTATTTTTAGGTGGCTACTTGTCTGTTTTCTGAGAATAGAAGGCAAGAATCCAATAACCTTTCTACAAAACAAAAACAAAAGCACCATTTCCAAACACAGAGTAGGAAAAAACATGTCCTTCACACTATGTTTTTTTTTTGTGTTAATCTTGTACCCTCGTACTAGAAAATTCCCAAGAGAAAAATATTTACAGCTCTAGGAGCTCCCACTTGTCCTGATAAACTTTAAAGCACACTGCAGAAGTTAACACAAGCATGCCAATAGAAACATAGCAAATAGTTTAAACCTAGCAGGTATCAGTACAGATCCCTGAGTGCACTAAGTTATTCTTCAGGGACAATTATGGAAAAAGAGATAGAGGAAGTAATTCTGCATAATTCCAGGCTTCTTCCTGCTTAGTTCCTGTGCAACTCACAAGTTGTAAATACTTTTCTCTTGGGAATTTCTAGTATAAGGGGGGCAAGATTAATACAACGCTCTTCTAAGATGCAGACCTCATGATGAAGACTGAGGGTTCAGCATCTTGTTACAAAGTCCATGGCGGTTGCTGTGCTTGCCTATCTCCAAAGAGCTGGTCCTCTGACCACACTAGTAGGGCTTTTCATAATGGTGCTTGAATGAAAGCAGCTTAACTTCTCGAGTGTTCTAGGTCAGGTCACAATCTCATTCTGGGGGTAAGGAGACACTAAGAAACAGCTATTGCACTTTGAATTCACACACTACCATAAACTAATGTTCAGGTAGCTAAACCTTTTGTTCAGCTAACTAGTTTATAAGCATCCCAGGGCCTACAAAGGTAGCAAAGTCAAGCTCATCTTCCAAGATATTCTCATTTGAGATGCCAAAACCCATCTCTACACAGAATACACTGAAACATCAAGCTTAAAAGTTGCACTATTTGAAAAATAGTAGCTCTTTTGAAAGCAAAACAGGAGCTGGGAATTCGAAGGCTAGATGTTTAATTCTGCCATATAAAACCATGCATCTGAGCTGGCCACGCACCACCCAGGGCTGCCCAGAATACAGACAGATGGTTTCAAGATTTAGGGTGAGGTTTCACAGAAGGGCCATGCCAAATCAACAGCTCACCACAAACGAGAGGGGCAGGTTCCCCTTTGCTTCCTCCTTGCTCACTTCCCTACCCTGCCCTTGTTCCTTCCTCGCCCACCTCCTTCCTCCCATCAGCGCAGAGACACGCAGCCTCTTCTCTCTGCATCTGCTCTTAGGCCTCTCAGTCACAAAAATTTGCTAACCTTTATTTTTATCAAAGCTGGGTTTTGTCGGGTTGGTTTTCTGACATTTTAGTGAGTTAAATCAGCCTACCAGGAAATCAAAGTAGGGCCTAGACCTGGCGTGAGAAGAGCCATTGCAGCCAGCAGCAAGGAACAGGGACCAAGACCATCTCCATTCAGCAACAGCAAACTACTAGTTCATGCTATAGGACCCTATAGCCCACTAATATATGTGCTAGCCTGTACTATACAAGTGCATAAAACAATCTGAGTCAACCCTGCCATGTTACTGCCCTTCTTCCCTTCACACCTGCGTGTCCACGTCCTTTGATATGCACCAATATGGGAAATAGGTCCTGCAGAAATTCAGTTCAGGGAGCTGAACTAGCAAAAAAATGATTAAATTCACCTACACTTTCCTAGCAGCAAAACCTCCCATTAAGTTTTAACTGAGCAAGTTTAGGGCTTTGGAAACATCCACGTCTGATCACAATAAACAGTATTAATGCTCTTATTCAAAAGGTCTAAATCAGAGAGTGACTTTCCCTATTCTTGCTACTGAATAACTGGCTCTGAACAATTGGCTCATGGTCACAAATTCTAGCAATTCTCTGAGTTGAAAACCTGCTTGGACACACACCGAAACTGCACGCAGGCTTTTTGTTGCACATGTAATAAAACAGTACAATTAGAGATACATTCACTCGGACCATTATGTAATTTTATTTTACCTTTTTGGATCAAAAGCTTCTCCACCTCTGGAACCTCCTCCAGGTGTTCTCCATGCCAGGCGCTCAATGTATTCATCTGCCACAAAGGGCTCCTAGCCACAGAATAAAAACTCCTTACAATTGGCCACAGCAGGTAGTTTCTTAAGCAGCTGCTTACACAGCATTCAGAAAGCCTTTAGAAGCTTTACTGCAATCAAGAACAAGTACAGTGCTGACAATTACCCCATCACCTCTTACATTTAGGTATTTAATGCAGAGAACCTTCTTCTTAATATGGTGAGTTTGGACATCTAGCATAGAGGTTGCCAAAGTGCCACCAAAAAGTTGTTGTAGGTCTGTTAGGAGCCAGCTCTAAGCTACCTGTCCTCCTTTTCAGGTGAGTTCACTGCTGGTCATTGCAAAGTGGCCAAGAGTTCTGGTGAAAAAATTACTTGCCAAAAGCAGCTTTCTCAGCAGCTGCTCCGTGCTTGGATTCAGCTCTGCAAACTGCACTGACCAGGGCACTGCCCCGCAGCACGAGCTACACCAGAATTGCCCCCAGGCACCATCTAACATCAAGGTGCAGCTGCAAGAACGGAGCTGATTAAAAAAAAAAGGAGAGGGAAAAATAAAGGAAATCAAACCAAACAATGCATTGCACTTTCCCAAGAACGAAAAGCAGCACGTTAACAATGCTAAAAACAGGAGTTTACATAAATTTCTTTTATAATATCTGCTGAATCTTCCAAAAGAACACTCCGCTTGACAATGTTATTTGAGGGCAGAGACCTTACTATAAAATCCAAGAGCTCTTACTTCAGTTGACCTACTACTTAAATCAGCTCAAAACACTTTTTTTCTCCACATCGTCAATATTAAAGTCAAAATTGAAGTCCAATAACACCCATCTTTAAAGAATGCATCCACCACTTCTACTTACCTGATAATCTAACAGCATTGCTACATGCTAAAAACCCTGCCATACCCATGGTTGCTAAACATTCCCACAATTCGGAAAGTTTTCAAATTACAAGCAGCAAGAGCTCTAAAACTTTCATACACAAACTGTAAGATGCAGCCCAGCACAGGGCCAAAACCAGCTATGGTTAATAGAGGTTCTTGCCATCGCTATCATTTCTCATAATGAAACCTGCCACCACTGCTGTCCATAATGCTTGGGATAAAACAAAATCACCACCACAACGAAGCAAGTCCACAGGCATCAAACTGGCTCTAGTACTGGTAGGTGTAAAATCTCAAGAGAAGTAATGGGAAGGTAAATAAAAGTTTATTCTTAAAATCCTTTCTTCTCCAAATCACTCATGCCTTCATACCAGTTCTTCCTGAAGCACAGCCTAAGTTTCCCTTAAGTGAATCCTTTTCCTTCTAAGTTATAATGAAGTATTTTCATACTACGCATAAATTCTCTCCCGTTGTCATCTTCACATCTAAAAGTTGGAAAATATTTTTGCAACTTAAACAAATCACTCCATGCACTAATATTCCCTTCAGGAGAACCTTCCAGCTTCCCAATTACTTCATGACTCTTCTCTGCACTTTTCCTTTATATGAAAATCATTCCCACAGTCTTTTCTGAAGACCCTGTAATCCAGATGGAGAACCAGTCTGGGAGCAAGGATACCATGCCAAATACAACCCTACAGAAGAACCATATGCAAAGTGTGAGTGTTCACTGATGCTGTATTTCATTTTCTAGGTTTCTCCCTTCCTTCAGATGCACAAATGAAAGACAATTCCTCATATATCTATATGACCTTGAGGTTTTTTTGGGGGTGTTTTTTTTTATCCCTTCAGCAAATGTAACATTTATAGAGTCATTCTGCAAGCCAGAGTATCACAGCGTGACCTATGGAAATCTCATAAACACATTCTAACCCCTCGGAGAGAAACAACGCCAACCTCCCTACATACGGAGCATATACGGAGCACATACGGAGTGCGTGGAGCTCCTACCCCTGCATCCCGTTAGCTTGGGCAAATGGCAACAACCATCCCGACGGTTTCCAAACTACCCCGGGCCCTTGGCCCACCGTGGGCGAAGCGGACGGTCCCTCTGCAGCGCTTCCTCCTGCATCACCCGCTGCTCCGCGTAAAGCAGAAACCTGCATTTAATTTTAACCATTCTGACACATCAGCAAAGAGCACTAATTAGTTCAGATGGCATACAGCAGTTACAGCAATATTGTGACGAGGGGCAAAATCTGGGAAATATGTTTCAAGCCTACTTACACGGAGCACCAGTCCATCCGTTTCTGTTAGCATTTATTATATAAGCCACATTGTGCATTATTTAAGAAATGCTAACACGCAGGGGATATTACAACACACAGAACACTGACCAATGCAGAAATAAAATGTGCTTTTCTCTCCGAAGTGCCAGAGGTCACATTAAAACAATCTTTGATTTATAAAGAATAAATGAATTTTGACAACATCACATTAAGACGCTGCACGTTTCACTGCAAACCCCTAATTCTGTATAGTTTTGTGTTGTCTTTTTAAAAAACAATCTTGCTAATACGGATACCTCTAGCTATCTGGCAGCCTATTTCCTAGTATAAATTTCCCTCATAGTTTGGCAGAAATTGATGAAAAGCGCCTGTCACGAGTGTCACTTGGGAGGCCTCGGCCTGTCATCAGATGGGGTCCAGCAGCCCCATCTCTTCACAGCTTCCAGCCTCCCGCTATACAAACGTATCCAGCCAACACCAACGGGTTAGGACGAGATACGCCTGGAACGGACGATAACGCAGTTTGGGCCGGTCTCCATAAGCGAAACTAAGGCAGGGCTCACCACACTAAAATCCAGTTTAGCCGCAGTCGTTACTCAATTACGTTCTGGCTCTCTCGCCTTCACGGTGAAAGAGAAATGAGGAGAGAAGGCAACACCGGTCAGTGCACCGGAAAACAACTTTTCCAACCCTACCCCTAGGCCGAGGCCTCCTCTATTTTCTCTTTAACAGCACGGGGAACGCGGAACCGATGTTGACCCAAACGCAGGGCCAACACCTCGTTGCTTCCCACAGGGCCTCTCAACGCGGCTCTTTTTTAACCCAGACGACTGAAGCGCCGGCGCGAGGGCCCACGCGGGGACACGGGCCCCGTTCGCTCCCCCAGGCCTGGCCACAGGAACCCGCCCGGCCTCGGGCTCCGGGCGCGCGGGCCGCGACGCTTCCTCCTCCCGCAGCACCGCGGGGCCGAGGCCGCTGCGGAGCCGCCTCGGGCGCC
>JAWLRI010000086.1:3526544-3539163 GCA_034781795.1 Crypturellus tataupa
CAGAGTGTCCCCATTCCTGTCTCTCACCTCAGAGTGTCCCCATCCTCAGTGCCCGTCTGGGTCCCCAAGGTGTCCCCAGGGTGTCCCCATCCTCAGTGCCTGAGTCCCCAGGGTGTCCCCGGTGTCTCTTCATGCTCAGTCCCTATCCCAGTCCCTAGGGTGTCCCCATCCTCGGTGCCTGAGTCCCCAGGGTGTCCCCGGTGTCTCTCCATCCTCAGTCCCTATCCCGGTTCCCAGGGTGTCCCCATTCCTGTCCCCATCCTCAGTGCCTGAGTCCCCAGGGTGTCCCCAGTGTATCTTCATCCTCAGTCCCTATCCTGGTCCCCAGAGTGTCCCCATTCCTGTCTCTCACCTCAGAGTGTCCCCATCCTCAGTGCCCGTCTGGGTCCCCAAGGTGTCCCCGGGGTGTCCCCATCCTCAGTGCCTGAGTCCCCAGGGTGTCCCTGGTGTCTTTCCATCCTCAGTCGCTATCCCGGTTCCCAGGGTGTCCCCATTCCTGTCCCCACCCTCAGTGCCTGTCTGAGTCCCCAGGGTGTCCCCAGTGTATCTTCATCCTCAGTCCCTATCCCAGTCCCCAGAGGGTCCCCTTTCCTGTCTCTCACCTCAGGGTGTCCCCATCCTCAGTGCCTGTCTGAGTCCCCAGGGTGTCCCTGGTGTCTCTCCATCCTCAGTCCCTATCCTGGTCCCCAAGGGTCCCCATTCCTGTCTCTCACCTCAGAGTGTCCCCATCCTCAGTGCCCGTCTGGGTCCCCAGGGTGTCCCCATCCTCAGTGCCTGAGTCCCCAGGGTGTCCCCGGTGTCTCTTCATGCTCAGTCCCTATCCCAGTCCCCAGAGGGTCCCCATTCCTGTCTCTCACTTCAGCCTGTCCCCATCCTCAGTGCCTGTCTGGGTCCCCAGGGTGTCCCCAGCCCTGTCCCTCAGGGTTTCCCCATGCCCAGTGTGCTCCCATCTCCATCCCTATCCCTGAGGTGTCCCCATTCCCATCCCAGACCCCAGAGCATTCCCAGGGTGTCCCCATTCCTGCTGCTGTCCCCAGCGCTGGTCCCCATCCTGAGACCTGGTGTCCCCATCCTCCAGGGTGTCCCCATTGCTGTTCCTATCCCCCGGGTACTCCTGTCCCCATGCTGGTTCCCAGTGTCTCCATCCCCATCCCTGTCTTCCAGGATGTCCCCAGGGCGTCCCCATGCCCAGTGTGTTCTCATCTCCATCCCCGCCTCCAAGGTGTCCCCATCCCAGACCCCAGAGTGTCCCCATCCTGGTCCCCAGGACCTCCCCATGCCCAGTGGGTTCCTGTTTCCGTCCTTGTCTCCAAGGTGTCCCCATCCGAGACCCCACAGCGTCCCCATCCTGGTCCCCAGGGTATCCCCATTGCTCTCCTGTCCCCAGGGTGCTCTGCTCCCCATCCCGTTCCCCATCCCGGTCCCCAGTGACCTCCTCCCCTTGAGGATCGTGTGGGTCAGGCTCCAGAGACAAGGATGACGCCGGAGGCCGCCGCTCTCCCCCGCCAAGAGACACTTTTCCAGTGGGATGCAGCCACGGGCATCATGTTCCGCATCCCGGCACTGCTCTACCTGCCGCACTCTGCCACCTTCCTGGCGTTCGCTGAGAAGCGCGCGGGCCCCCGCGACGAGGACGCCCAGCACCTGGTGCTGCGCCGGGGCCAGCGCCGCGGCTGCACCGTGGAGGTAGCGCCCACTTCCCGGCATTCCCAAGGGTGCTATTCCCATGGGCGGGGCGGCAGGATTGCTCTTTGTTCAGTGCCGGCATTCCTGCATTCCAGGGGCATGATTCCCATGGGCTGGGTAGTGTTATTCCCATGGGTTGGTGACACAGTTCCCGTATCCTGGTGGGATTCCAATGGGCCAGGTGGCATGATTCCTGTGGGCCACTGGTGTGATTCCTGCATCGCAAGGGCTTGATTTCCATGGGTGGGAGAGTCCTGTGGGCCATTGGCCTAATCCCTGCGGGTCTGTGGCTGATTCCCACATGCCACTGGCATGATTCCCACATCCTGCTGGCGTAGCTCACGTGGAAAGGCTGGTGTGATTCCCACAGGCTGGGTCACCTGATTGCTATGGGTCCAACACATGACGGAGGTTGTGATTCCCATAGTCCATGCAGCATAATTCCCGCATCCCAGAGGCAGGATTCCCACCAGTCTGCAGCATAATTCCCGTATCCTAGGGGCAGGATTCTCATGGGTCTGCAGCATAATTCCCACATCCCAGGGGCAGGTTTCCCATGGTCCAGTTGCTGTGATTCTCATTGTCCATTAGGACAATTCCCACATCCCAAGGGCCGGATTCCCATAATCAAGGTGCTGTGATTCCCATCATCCATTAGCATAATTCCTGCATCCCAGGTGCAGGATTCCCATGGTCCAGATGGTGTAATTCCCGTTGTCCTTTAGTATAATTCCCACATCCCAGAGGTGTGATTCCCACCGGTCTACAGCATAATTCCCACATCCCAGGGGCAGGATTCCCATGGTCCAGGTGCTGTGATTCCAATCGTCCATTAGCATAATTCCCACATCCCAGAGGTGTGATTCCCACCAGTCTGTAGCATAATTCCACATTCCAGGGGCAGGATTCCCATGGTCCAAATACTGTGATTCTCATCCATTAGGATGATTCCCGCATCCCAAGGGCAGGATTCCTATGGTCCAGATGGTACAATTCCCATTGTCCATTAGGACGATGCCCACATCCCAGGGGCACAATTCCCACAGTCCTTCTGGCGCGTTCCCAGCGCAGCAATTCCCACCTCCCTCGGCGGCGCTTCCCGCTGACCCGCCCCCTTTCCCTGCTCCCGCAGTGGGGCCCACTGGAGGAGCTGCCGCAGCTGCGGCTGCCAGGGCACCGCACCATGAACCCGTGCCCGGTGCTCGAGGCGGCCGGCGGCGCCGTCCTCTTCTCCCGGTAAGGCCGCGGCGCCGTGCCCGGGGCTCCCCCCGGCCGATACCGCCCCGAGAGTTATTGGGGGGGGGAGGTTGGTTGTTTTGGGGTGTTTTTTAGTCTAATGCACCCCTAAAAAGGGTTTTTTTTGGAAACCCCGCTTGCTTCTGTGGTGGTTGGTCCCTGTGCCCCGCTCCATGGTCCCGGGATAAACGTTGGGGAGTTTGGGAAATGCGGGAGGATGGGACCTAGGGATGAGCGCAGGGAAGGGGGAGGTAGAAGCGAGGAGGAGAGGACACACGAGCTGGGGCTGTTCCTTAGGCACAGGCAGGTTCCTGTGTAGGATATTCCCTTCGGGATGGGCGCTGGAGAGCTGCTGTCACCCCCAGCACCAGCCACGAGGCCTCTCTGCTCCTAATGAAGCCCCTGTGGGAGGGATGGAGCAAAGAGAGGGCTGGAGATGGGGACATCTGAAGCGACTTGTCCCGTAGGCCACGGCCACAACGGTGACAAGAAACAGAACCCCTCTAAGTGGGGCAAATCTTGATACTTGACATGATTTTCCAGACTTGCATCTTCCACATTCTCAGAGGAAGTAACAGAGCTGTGGGAATGCCAAGTTTATCCCTAGGTCCGACAAGGGACATGGACAATATAAATAATGCTGGATCACATGGAAAGTGGTGGTCTTAGGCACCCAGCTGGAGATACATGAACCCCGGTCTTTAACCTTAGAGAAGATGTCTGGGTCATCAAAGCATTCCCGTTTTTGAGCTAATCATAACTTAATCCAGGAGAATAGTGTGTGCTCTCCCCTGAGCTGCCAAGGTGCACCGATCCCAGGATCTTCCCCTTTTTAATTCATCATCCCTGTCCGGAAGGGCAACCAAGGGAGGGTAGAAGGGCCAATAAGCACCCAATGGGCCAGCTGAACCTGAAGATTCAGCAGCAGTGTGAGAAGATTCTCATGGCGTGGGGGAGATTGGGATGTTAGCAAAAATTCAGGCTGAAATATCTCCCTCCCTTGTTTTTAGAAGCATCGGCAGCTAATAAAATGCTCGCCAAGCTGACAACAGGCCTCTTATCAACAGCCTTGCTCAGGAAAGTCCTTGTAAACTTGCAAGCTGCAAATCCCCCATTTCCCTGCTGCTCAGGATAGAGCGGGGACCGTGGGATGCATCTCGCTGTCCTCTGCATCCTGTTTACGGATCTCGGAGCCCTGGCTTCTAGATTTGCCTTTTCCTTGCTGAAATGCTCGAGATGCCTGAGTAAGACTCAGACAAAAACCGCACAGTGACTAAAAATAAGCAGGAGGGAAGTAGAGCTGCCTGCAGTAAGAGACTCGGCTACTCAGCTAAGAAAAGGAGATGCAGGGAGGACTGTAACCAGCAGGAAAAAACCATGTGAGTGTTGAGGAACAGAGGAGGAATATCGTGTACAGAGGCCATAGACGTACTGCACTGCTGTGATCACGAGCTCCAAAGCAATTTAAGAAACAGAAACAGTATGTCTTCAAAAAGGTGGTGTAAAAAAAGGGAACTAATGGAAGGCATTTGCAAATGTGCGCATTTTTCTCCCGTGTTTATAAATGTGGGCCTAAGCACAAACCAACATGCGGTCTGAGATCTGTTCCAAGGTGATAGGGAAATGATTTAGCCAGTTATAGTGTCTAACCTATGATAGGGATTTTGAGATAGGTACTAAGGAAAGCCCCAAGAAAGAATACAGAAAAAAGTAGCCTGGGTCAAGCTTAATTTAAGACACTCAAAGTAGTTCATAGTTCCCCAAAAGATGAAAACCAATGCATTAGTGGAAATAATCATTTTTCTTTTCTCAACTATTTATTATAAGACAAATTTTGGGTAGATTTAGGATACCTTTAGAAGACATACATTCTTATTTGCTTGAAAAAATAATACTAGTAACACAGAGAAAAAAAAAACTCAGATATTCTATTGAACAGCTAATGTGATTTTTCTCTGTAGAAAATTTAAAGTGAAATGCACATATTGATGTACATGGCAGTTTTAAAATATGCCAAAATTTGTGTCTTTGTGACAATACGA
Organism: Crypturellus tataupa; assembly: GCA_034781795.1. Lineage (NCBI taxonomy): Eukaryota > Metazoa > Chordata > Aves > Tinamiformes > Tinamidae > Crypturellus > Crypturellus tataupa. Next base: position 3,531,509 of record JAWLRI010000086.1, read on the forward strand.
TTGCATCTCAAGTACTCAGGAGTTGAAAAATTGAAGAACCAATCATAGCAGATATGTTACATATATTGCACGTAGCCTGTAAAGTTCATTTCACCCTCCCAAAAAGATATGGAACCATTACTGGAAAAAATAGAGTTATGTACAGTAAAATCTTCTGGGATTTATAATTTTGTGAAGATTTTTTAGTTAATGTTGTCTACTTGGTTAAAGCCACCACTGTAGAGCAATTGAGCAAACTCAGAAAACCTCTATGCAAGTAGCTTAAGTTTCATTAGTGCTGCTTAAACTTCCTACATCTTTGTGCAACAGGAAAGGTAGACAGATGGGCATTTCATTAAAAAAATGAATAAATGTGTTTGCTCAAAGTGCCCAGTAAAAACCTGCCAGATATTTTGAATCCAAATTACGCGTGCAAAAGTTTTATTGACAATGATGTTCTGATCCTAAGAGAAACCCATCCGTGATTATGTCAATATTCCAAAGATGTTTAAAAGGTTCCTTGCCTCTGTGCCAACCAGCAAGGGGCTGTGTGACTCTATTTTTAGGAATGATGTTTGCATGATGGTCTGGGTGGGAATAGCATTAAGACACTCTTATTTCCATGTCACAGCCGTTACCCCACCGTCGAAGTGCGAGCAAAGACCTTCAATGGATCCACGCACGTGGCTGTGCCGGAGGATGAGGCTTTTCTTAAAGCCCTGCTTTTTGAGCTCAGGCTCACGGACCAGAACTTCGTGCAATATCGGGATACCTGCACTCGCCTCGATACCTCGCCCGTGTACTCGGTGCGCATCGAAGCGGGGGATCTCTGGCCCGTGGTCGCTTTCCAGAAGGGCGATCTCATCTACGCGTGTCTTCCGCTGGTCGAGGGGGCCGTGAATCCCCGGCCTCCCATCCTCAGCATTAGTGGGGTCCCGCAAGGGCTTGATCTTTTGACAGGCATTTGTGACTACATCTCTCCCAGTCGGAAAAACGAAGCCGAGCTGAGCTCCAAAGTAGGCCAGCTTCGGAATTTGCTTATACAGGCCTGTCCCCTTGGCACCCCCTTACAGACAAACATACGCAACTTAAACAGCTCGTTTGACGACATTCAGGATTTTTCTACGCACAGCGATCCGAAGCAGCCAGCTTGGAGAACCAACACGTATAAAGGCAAGCCGCACATTAATGTTTGCATCTCAGAAAAAGTCAAGTGCATGCAGTACGACCAAAGAGATGTCATAGATGTGTGGCAAGTGTATGGAACTGTAACGTGCAAGGTGAGGACATTTCTTGTGCCAGTCTGCCCACTTACCATTCAGGCAAGCTGTAAAGTAAAATTCAGCTCATTTTACTTTGTTGCTAGGTCTTTTGCTACTGTAATATTGGCAAATGTCACAGACCATAACATACTAGCAGGGAATTTTATTTTGCTCTTTATTGTTACTTTCCTGCATACGTCATGCGTTTTTCGCTATTTGTGAGAGTTACGTTTCCAGCAGTAGCTGCATCCTATGTATTTCTCCAAGTTTTTCTTTTTTTTAATGGAATTGGGAGAAATTCAGTGCCGTGTTTGCATATAAAGACTAAGAAATGGTGATGATAATTCCAAGCTTACTTCCAGCAAGCTAACAGATGATGTGTTTAATAATGATCAGAAACTGAATTCCTGAATAGGTTAGGATGTCTTCATATGTTTTCACATGAGTATTTTTTTTATTAATTTTCTTACCAATCAAAAGTTTATGTTCCGTCCTGCTTCATTGTAGCACAACAAAATTTTGATTCGACAAATTGCAGTTTTTGTGACTGACAAAAACAGTTGAGGCAGAGTCTGGTGAACAAAAACATTTTTATAGTTTCTTGAGTATTATTGTACATGGCAAAGTTATTCATTGTTCAGGACTAGAAATCAGGGAGTTGATTAAAGACATCAGTAATAATTACAAAATCATAATATAATATGAAATATGTTAATAGTTGTATCTTCTCTAATTACCGTGGAGCTTTTATCACAACATTTAACGCTCTTTGTCTCAAAGTGTGCTTGGGAAGCATGGTGCCTTATTACAGTACATTGCATTTGTAACTGCTGCTGTTTTAACAAGAGGAAGACCTTCTAATAGAGGAGATCACGCTCATTTAATTATTAGCAAGAGGTGGTGGGATCCTCATCAGCCAAGAAAGCCAACCTGAGTATTGCACTTCTGAAGTCTATAGAGTATTTTCCACCAGACATGGTGAAAGAGATTATGGGTTGAACAGCTTCCTGCTCCCCGAGGGACAAGTTTCTAGGTCATCTTGCAGAGTAGATGGCCTTAAATAAAAAGAAAGCCCTGGTGTAACCATGTGCTGCTGAGCTGGCACGCAAAGAGCTGAGACAACGGATGCTCTGCATGTGGTGACTGAGAAAAAGCTGATATGGGACCACAGTGGCCATTAAAAGCATGTTTGAATCTATTAAGCAGATGTGAAACTAGCTGAATTAGATTGTCGTTGAGTGTGTTTATATAACATTTATAGTGATTTAGCTATAACAGGGAGTTCTTGACTTTCTTGTATGCAGTTTTCTAGATAAAGTATTTTTATAAAATAAAAGACATGTTGCCAAGGCTCCGGGCCAGTAGCCATGCTGTATGAAAGGGAAGAAGAAAGGGGACTTTGTTTTGAAAGTGTTTTTCAGTACTAATGTTTGAAACCAGTTGAATTTTTTCTGTGTGTTAATGTTTGCATTTGTTTTTTAAACATGTGATTCTGATTTGAGGGAAATACTTTAGAAAACTTCTTGACTTTGGTTTTTTTTTCAAGTGTGATATCGAGGGAGCTGCACCAAATGTAACGCTCAGTTTGAATCTCCCTACTAATGGCTCTCCCCTCCAAGATTTCGTGGTCCATCATTGTGTGACTTCCGTTGACTCTGCCATGCTCATGTCGAGCAGCATCGATTCATCAGATGATTCTGCTTTTAGTGGACCATATAAATTTCCTTTCATTCCTCCATCATATTCGTTCGACTTGTGTTCCTACACTTCCCAGGTAAGAACATCCTTGATCCTCATTGTTCTATGGTCTTCAGAGAGATATTGGGAATAAAAATATCTGTTCTTCTTCAGGTGCCCGTTCCACCAATTTTGGGACGTTATCAGCTGAATGAAGAGGGATCACAGTTTAAATTTTTAGTTAATTTAAAACTTCATGAAAGTATAAAGAATGCTTTTGACTACTGTGAAGCTCGTTTACCATTTTTTAACAGGTAAGAATAGGAACTCCTGAATACATTTCTTGCTTTTCTCTGTAATCTTCCTAAAATGACCTATCAGAAGTCAATATTACAGGTTTTGCTATGTCAAAACAATAGCAGAGGAGACTGACTTAGTAAGGCGTCAAGAAATCCCTTTGGAAGTCTTGTAATTTCCACTTAGAATATTTCTTGATATTCTGAATACTTTTCTCTTTTTTTATTTTTTACGTATCCTTTTTTTCCTGGGTATTTTTTTCCATTTTGTGTATTCACAATACTCTGAGTGGATTAAGTCTCGAGATCACTTCCAACCCAGGGTTACCTGTTCCTTAAGTCTGCTAATCCTAGCTATAGATCAGCTTATCAAAAATATAGTTATTTAAAATTAAAACGATCATTTTCATTTAAGCCTTTGTGACAACTGCCGTGAGTATATTGCCACATAATTATCAAGAAAATTTAAAGATGAAATGATACAAAGTTACTGGTGCTGATAATAATGTTCGTAAAATACTCCCAGTGAACTGAAGACAGTGGAATATCAACAGCTCTCGTATGATTACTAGGTTGAAACCACAGTGATTTCCTCCTGCTCTGTAATTTCTTTCCATAAATTAGTGGTGTGTTTAGATTGGTATGATTTGTCTGTGTGCACATAAATAATGGCTTTCGGTATTTGTTACTTTCTTTAACAAAGCAACTGTTAACAAATACTGAATAATACTAATTTTGATGGCTTTAATACTCCTCTGCCATACCACAGGGGCCCAATCACTCATTTGGAATACAAACTTAGTTATGGCCAACTGGACCTGTCACGAGAGAAGAGCTTGCTGGTTTGGGTGATAGGTAAGCTGTGCGCCCATGCACCCTCCTACCTCTTCCCCCAGCCAGTTTTCCGTCTTGGAAACACAGATGTGTAATAGATGCTGTTTCTGGCTTTAGGACAAAAGTTCCCTAAGTCTTTGGAAATTTCTCTTTCTGGAACTGTGACTTTTGGCCCTAAAACTGAAGAGACCCCGACTGATATCGTTTGCATCGGGAACACTGCTTATGTTAAAGTAAGTTGCAGTCTCAGAAAAGATGCCTTAGTAACTTTTTTTTTCCTTAAATTGGCTATGAAGATAACACTGATTTTGACCAGACCTCTTTGTTCTCAGTATGGACTTTTCTATTTTCTTGCCTCCAGCATATGGTATCCTTGTCATTTTGGGATACACTTGCACACCACGAGCATGTAATAGAGATACAGTAAGCATAACCCCATGCGTCTGATCATGTTTTTCCTGTCTTTTGCAGTTGTATTTTAGAATTCCAGACTTCACGCTTACTGGATGTTACGTAGACCAGCATTCTGTTCAACTCTTTTCACCAGGAAAACCAAAAATGAATTCATGTGAGTTACCAAGCATGTTGATTTAACTGAAACCTTGTATTGAAGTTATGAATTGGATGTCGGTGACTAAAATTAAGTAGCTAAAGCAGTAGTGTCTATTGAAAGCATTTTTGTGTGTTGCTTTGCATCTCTCATAACTTGTGCTAGTCGTGTTAGCAGAAGACTAGAAATGCATTTAAAAACTGACTATTAATTTTGTGACAGGTCACATTCAGTCCTCAGTTATAATGCCACTGTATATTTTATATCAAATATGTAATTTATATTCATTGAACAAAATCCAAGCCATCCACCTGCTTTTGACTTAACCTCTGTTTGAATTTTAAGCTTATGGCTGATATATTAGTAAAGGTAATTGAAGCTGAGACTTTGAATGTCTCATTATCAGAAACAATTTTCAAATAATAATAAGGGTGTTAGGGTTTAAAGAGGCCATTAAACCTTTTCTGTAAACTAGTAAGATTGGATTAGTAGTCTCTTAACTTGGATGAAGGAATGTCTGATTGTAAGGCACCTTATAATGCTTATTTTTCTTTCCTGTTTTTTAGCCCGGGAACTGATTTCCTATGATTACTACATCTGGAATTCCAAAGCATCAGCACCTATCATGTACAAAACCTTATTTACAAATGGATGATTTTTATATAAACAACAATAAAAACAGCTAAATAAATTAATGTTAGTGACACAGTAAAAAATAAATTTGCTGCAGCACTTTTAATGTGTATGTCTCCTAAAATATCTGGTGTGAGAAACACTGAAAGAATTTGGTTTTCTTAACCATTTAAAAACAACTTACGCTCTTAGTCCTGGATAGCAGCTTAGAGAAGGCAATTGGAAGAGTACTTGTCCTGTCTATTTTTATGTCCTTTCTAAGATTAACTGGTGCAAAATGAGTACCCAGTGATGTTGACTGGTGTGCTTGAGCCCGTCCTCCCAAGAGAACTCAGTGCCTTTGTAAACCAAAGGCTTCACCAGGACTTGAAAGCTTTCAGTGTCTTACTCCTGTCCTGAAGTTACAAGAATCTTATTAAACCCAGATTAACTGGAGAGTTAAAAGCAAGAGCTCCCTTCTTTCCACAAGATGATTTTGTGCAAAAATAAGTACCAGATATAGAGGAGCCAATAATGTAAAAGAATTTTAAGAGAGGCAGAATGATACAAGATGTTGTTTTACAAGTGGAGATGATAGAGGAGTCTTTATTGCTCCTGTCTGCAGAAGTAATGAGTTTGTTTTCATATCTGCCTGCAAACTGCATTGTCTGAGAGCTGGAATTACTGAGTGCCAGAAGTGTGAACCTGATTTTTAAAGGCACAAGACTAACTCTGAGCAGACAAAAACAGCTACGTCTGCTGGAGGTTCCAAGAAGCATCAATGAGCCATTTTCCCCAGGAAAAAAAAAAAAATAGGCTTAAAGGAAAAGGACTCAGCTTACAGAGGAAACCTTTAATTTTGAGAAGAAAATTGGTATCTGCAGGAACACAGGAAATGGAGTTATCAGGAAATGAGCAAATTCTGAAAGGCTGGTGAAAAACTGAGGGAACCTGGAGAGCAGCACAAAAGAAGAGAAGAATGCAGTCTAATAACTGAGCATGCCGGCTGCTCCTGCCCTACCTCTTGTTTAACTGTACGCTGTGTGATAAATAAGATTAGTGATTATGTAAGGAGAAAAGTTTTAAGCTATAATTTAAAAAATGCTTAGATTGAGATAGTAATCTAATTGGTTGGTTAAATGTTCTAAAGAGTGGATTAATTCATGTGAAACATGCCGCTCGCCTGCGACTGCTATGCAAACGTATCAAGGAGGGCTCTGCTATGACCCATTTCACAAAGATGCTGCGAGTCCCTTGTGATTAGCAGGGAAAGGGTGAATTAATGAATTTGCTCTGGATCCAGCCCTCATTTTAGGCAGCTGTGTGTCTTGACACCCCAGTGTGCATGGGCACAGGGGATGTCTCTACTGCAAGAGCTGAGAGGATGCACCGTGCGCTAGGCACGTCTCAGGATGCGGTGTTTGCTTCCAGCCTTCCATGGGAAACACGGACACTGTCCATGGGGCACAGCATCCCGTTGGAGAAAAGGCTTTTCTGCTTCATAGGTATCTAAAGAACCCTCCCCAGGAAATACTATACAGTGATGGGACTGCAGAAACTCTTGGGGCATTAGAACAAGAGAGTCCCCTTGTATTCAAAGTATGGAGGCCTTCCCAAACCATGTTCCTTTTGGGGTTTGGTTTAACCATATTTCCAGCTTCGCTTGAGATTAGAACATCTGCAGTATTCAGGAATGCGGGTGATTTAGGTTTAGGCACAGCTATCACTGTGGGTTTGGATGGAAGGAGAGGTTAATTGGTGCTTCCCTTCTCTCCATGAGCAGCTTTATACCCATGCAACAACAGTGAGACATCAGCACTGCCATAGAGAGGTTCTGATTAAACCCTTCTCCAGACTTGATGGCTACACTTCTGTTTTGGGAAGGGGAAAGGCTGAATCTCATGGATGCTTAGGAAGCCTGAGCCCTAGTAAGTTCAGATGAGGGTGTCTTCTGTTTATGGAGGAGCTGGGTTTGCATCCTCATGGAAAAGGAGTGAGCATACGTCCTCCATTCCCTGTGAGAAGGAAGGAACAAGCTGATTTTCTCTCTGGCAATAGCTGCCTTTTCCATAACAACTAATCTGTGAGAGCTGCTTGAACCACTGCTGTGTTATGCAGAGGAGATAAGCAGAGGAGCACTTGATCTCATTCAAACTGGACAACGAGCAACTCGGCTGCATCATGACGGAGGTACCTTTATTCAGGCCCTGCAGAGCACAAAACATGGGAGAGAAAAAAGTGATGTGGATGGAAGTTTCATAGGATCATAGAATCACTAAGGTTGGAAGGGTTCTTTGGAGATCATCTAGTCCAACCCCCCTGCACACGCAGGGTCACCTAGAGCACATGGCACATGGCAGCATCCAAACGGGTCTTGAAGATCTCCAGAGAAGGAGACTCCACCACCTCTCTGGGCAGCCTGTTCCAGTGCTCTGTCACCCTCAC
>JAWLRI010000086.1:3539765-3568918 GCA_034781795.1 Crypturellus tataupa
ATCCCATTGGCCTTCTTGGCCACGAGGGCAACTGCTGCCTCATGGTCAACCTGTCGTCCACCATGACGCCCAGGTCCCTCTCTGCAGAGCTGCTCTCTTCCTGTGTCTCTACTTGCTCTGGCCATTCTCCCTCTTCTCATAAGAGGGAGAAAAAGGCATTAATAATAAACAAGGAAGATGCAACTACAAGCTCACCAGAGTCTGAGGATCCCATGGCAATGGTGGCATCTAGCAATAGTTCTCATGGGCAGATGGTTGACAGCTCTATCTGGTGTTTAACTATTTAAAGTACTAACACCTCCTTTGAAGATGGTACAATTGCTTAAAAAAACTCAGTTTTAAAGAGAAAAATTAAGAATTCTCTTTTAGTACAGAGCACGGCTTCTTCAACACGAACTCTTGCTGCTTCAAGTGCCTGGGATTTATAATTTCCTCGGCAGTTTAGACTGCATGGAAATACATGATGATAGTTTTGCACAGAGAGTTGTAAAAGCACTCTCAAGTTCTTCCAACTTAGTATTGCATTTCAAACAACTAGAAGAAAAGGAACGTGCACATCTTTGACAAGAATAAACAGACTTAGAAGCGTTGCCTTATCGACCTGACCTGATCCCAAATAAAATAGTGGGTATAAATAAGCATGAAGTTAACATTGAACTCACTTCATTAATAAAAATGAACTCGATTTCATGAAATTCTGGAGTAATATAAGTAATGCTAATTAAGGTGAATTTATAGCAGATCTTCTTGGATGAGATTGCAAGTTCAATTGGAAAGGATAGTAGAGCTGATGTAGCAGACCCCTAGGAAATTAAAGGACAACAAAGTCCAGGCATAACCCATTAAACACATTAAAAATTAGCTGACATTTCAGAGTGCAATAGCAATAAGGAACGGTCAACAATATGTTTTAGGTCCCAGTTGTTGTGACTTAACAGTTGTGGAAGAAAACAGAATTTCCATTGATGAAATCTGTGGATGGGGCAATGACTGAGAAGTGGTGATTAATGGAGATGCTGAAAAGCCACATCCAGAATGACGTGGCAAAACCAATAGTAGATGTTCCAGCATGAACAGTCACTTGTATCTGCCTGGAACAGATGCCATGAATACAGGGTTAGAGGAAGAGGGGGTTGAGAAGGAAGATACAGGAGCCAAAAAGACTTAGTACAAGGCTGAGGTGTGCATTGGTGTGGCCAGAAGGACCAATTTGAGCATTTATGGAAGAAAAACACAGCAGGAGGAGCACTTGGTCACAGTCATGAACTCACAGAACCCCTTTTCTAGAAAAGCGTGCGGACTGGGGGACTCCTGAGACAAGCCATGAGGAGATCAAGGTCTAAAAGACGTATTTTAGGGTGGAACATTCCAGGAGTACGTATATGTGTGTGTATATATACCTATATATATATGTATATATATATATACACACAATATGTATCACTCTCAGGTGACAAATGCTTTGGGGTGCAGGGTTGGAGGAGGGTTAGAGAGTACATACCCTCCCTCTGAAGGGACTATTTACCCCCAAACCTTCCAGAGGATGTTCCCTAACCTCCACATCATTTGTCCCTAGCTGGTTTTCATGTTCTTGTCATGGAATACATTTCTCCTGAAGGGGCCTGGTTCTTCCACACCTGCCTACCCCTCAGCCACCACGTTTCCCTTGGTCCGGCCTACCTCTCTTTCCCAGTGCTATGTCCCAAAGATACATGTTGTCCTGAGGTGTCAAGGTGAGGAACAGGATCCTCTTCCATGTCCTTTGTGCTCTCCTCCTCCTCCAAAGCCCGATCAGCCTTGATAACCATTAGCTTTACCACACGCAATGTCCTCAACACGTCCACAGGGCCCGTTCCTCCTACTGCAGAAAGGAATTAGTGTCCATAACAGCACTGACTGTTGGCAAATCCATCCTGGCTGTTACTTATCCCTGTTACTGTTTACTCTATTTAGAGGTATTTTATACTTTTCTGGTATTCTGGAAGTCCACTCTTCCCACAGGGTCCTAAAGTATGTGGCAACACCTCCAAATCACTCTCTGCGCATTCCACAAGTACTTTGGGGTAAATCCTGTTATCTGAGATAATTTATAAGCACTTTCCTTTCCTGAATTGTCTCGTAATTTATTCCTTCCCTCCTCTTCCCTCTTCTGCGTTTTTATTCTGTTTTTGTTGTTGTTTTCTGGTGTTAAGTTCTTTGGCAATTTGATAGCAGTTAAGCAAATTATCATATATTGAAACAAATAAGAAGCCATTAAACATTAGTCTTTGCAGCAGCTTTCCTCTACTTATGTATGCTATCTTTTATGCATATCCTTAGAAATTTGTGACACTTCGTGCTATTTGTACAAGTTCTTCTGGTCACAGCTGAGCTTATGTGGAGGTCCAGTTTGTCCTTTCCTGTATTTTCTGCCTTTCCTTCCCCACCGCCTACTCTACACATGTTCTTTCTTACTGCTGCTTTGAAAAACAGCCATTCCCCTGGGCTGTTTTGTCTCTTTGACTTATTTACCAAATCTCTGAATATACTGAAATTTGCCTCTGTTGCACTTCTTTATTTGACGGGGTTCTCAGTGCCTTATTTTCCTATCACTGTCCCTCCTGTTGCCTTCCACACATGAATGTGCCCCTCACGGGCATGAGTAGGACCCTGTGTGACCTATGGATCACTCTGATAGATGCGTCTCTCAGATTATCCAGAATTCCCCTTCCTTATTTCAACAAATCTCATTTCCCACTATGATCCACCAATATTTGCTGAAATAAAATGGTGATTTGGGAAGGAGAGAGACATCTGAGAAAATATGGGCTGAGTATCCCGTCACTTGTCTAGGCTCCAGGAGAGGAGCTTGGAGCATCCATAGAGGACCCAGGGGAATCAAGTCCTTGACTGGGAAGAACCATCTCCCGCTCTGCGCCCGGGCACTGCCCCTGCCATCCCGCACCCAAGCAGCCCGGCAGGACACTCTCCGTCCCAACCATTCCCACCTGCACCCACCAGCTCGTCCTTGGCCAAAAGAGCCACACACGAGCCCTCCTGGAGGCCAAATTTCAGGGCTCACCTCCAGCAACCGGGAATCAGATATTTCCAATCCCATCTCCCACCTTCCCGAGGTTTCTAGAAACCCGGCTGAGCTCTAGATAATTTTTCCAAGCCCGATGCCATCTGTAGCCACACGCAGCAACAGCAACCCAAACCCAACCCATTTCCTTCCCGCTGGAATCAGGTGCTCTCACTGCGACGCTTGAGATTTTTTTGATTTTCTCTAGAAACCTGTCTCTTCGGGAACTTCTTTTTTTTTTGAAGTCAAAGACTGTTTCCCGTTTGGTAGGTGACCTGTTTAATGTTTTCCCTGTGTCTGGGAACTCCTTAGTGTAATTAGCGACCTTTGAACTCCACAACTAATCCTGAGCTATTTTGTATTCCTTACTCATCTTTAAGGCTGGACCTTTCTTTTCTTTTGAGTCCGCTGCCACAATTAAAGAAGAAACAGCTGCATTTCAAAGGGATTCCAATTCCAGAAGCTTAATCGTGATTGACATGTTCTTATTCTAAGCTATAAGAAACTCTAAGAGTCCTTTCTTGGGTTAAAACTTCAATCATTTTCTAAAAAATTATCTCAATATGGATTTTATTCATTTTCTTTGATAACCATTCTTTGCAATTTTTTTAAGTTGAAAGATGCTTTGAGTTTGCAATGAATATGAACTGCTCCCCCTGAAAGAATGAATGGTGTCAGGCGCATTCTAGATGCCAAAGTAGCTAAATTCCATTTATTGTCAAAATCTGATTATGAAATCAGACGTCCGCCATGTAGCTTGACATTCTCCCATATGCCCAAAAGGTAGGAGAGGTGGAAGCGCTTGCAAATGAATCACAGGGAGGCTTGAGAGGGAGATGGCAAAAGGTATCCTCCCCAAGTCTACATTTTCAGTGCGTTTTTCCCATTTTTTATAGTGCAGATTCAAAAGCCGCTGCCTGACAACTGCAGATGACCCCTTATTTTCTCTTCCCTGCAAACAAATTCTCTGCAAAACATCCCAGCAAAAAGCAGCAGCAATAAGAAAGAGATAATTCACTGGGGTTAAAAACGGCACAAATCACCCGACAAAACCTGAACGAGCCCATTGCGGCTGCAGCTCTTGGACGGGCTGATCCTTGAAAATGCTGGAAGCCTGTTGGGTCCCATTATTTAATTATATCCGTCTGGCTTATGCGTGAATTCATGGTGACCTCTGAAAAACAGGCCCAAAAGAGAAAGCCCCAAATGTGCCTGCACCCACATGCGTGCCCGACCCCGCGTGCCCAAGTGCTGCCTCCAACCCCAGCGAATGCAGCAGCAGGACGAGCTGTTCCTAAGACAAAGGTCAAAAAAAAAAGGGGGGAAAAAAAAGAAAAGGATGTTAATAAACAGCCCTCGGGTTTAAGGGACTTTTTTTTTGGACGGATTACATCTTAAATTCCGACAAATCAGATTTAGGAGTTCCTGAAAGTGAAATTGATCCATCCCTCATGCAAACTTTGCAATACTTTCCTGTTCGGACATCATTTAGATAGTTAGCTGCATTATCAGATTAAAAACCATTGTACAGGGCCGCTGAAAGGAAAAGGAGCCAAAAAGCTAAACACTGGATGAATTCCGAACCTTTTAACCTGGCTGAAGCACGTTGGGTCCCTGTTATGCAAATACCTCCAATCCGCTGCTAAGTTCAGTGGAAATAATTTTCTTGAATGACAGGTTTATTCAGCAAGGATTCAGTTGGCGATTAATCCCCCTTTGATCTAAGGTATTTCACTTAACTACCAGTTACCTCGTTCTGACAAAGTGCAACTGAGATTAGGGAGCTCACTAGAACACTACCAGGGTGTGCGTTTATTCTCCATAACCTTTTAAAGCGCGGGCCAAGAATGCAATCTATTCGCCGTGTTTGAAGAGGTAAAGTCCCGTCTCCCGAGTTAGAAAGTCAACTGAATGGCAAACGGAGTTGGTTTCTTACGTAACGGGACAAACACCGCCGCCGCGGCAGGAATGGCTTGGGCGCGATGGCACCCATTCGCCTTCCAAAATGAAATATTGCGGTGATATTGCAATTTTTTTTTTGTGGTGAGCCTACCAAAATGCAAGGACGTGGCTGTGTGTCCATCTACTTTTTCCCCTGCTCAGGCAATGCTGCTGTTCTCTTGCAGCACGGTGCATGGTGCACAATTTTGCAAAATCTGCTAGAGCACAACATTTGCCTGCTGAATCTCCTGAAATGTCACCCCTTAGGATTCCCCTTGCCTTTTGCTAAAAATCCCTTTTCTACTTCTCCAATTCTACTCCTATTAATACCGGCACAGTTCAATATATTCTGCCACAACCCACTCGTGGAAGAAAATACATCACAACCGATTACAGAAGCTTTGCCCTAAAATCAGGTCCTTCCAAAGCCAGCCAAGGGGTCTGTGGCTGCCCGACAGCTGAATAATCTAGTTTTCCTTTGCCTTCTTGCTGAATCCTGCAGCATTTTGTGGATGCGCTGCCTGCGGAGACCCAGGAACGCGCCAGGATCGCAGTCCGGATCCTGCATTCGGTTGGGTCGGCCAGGGAGAATGTGATTACAGCATTGGGTGAAAAGCTGCATTTCCTTATTGCAACGAGAAACGCAGAACAATATTCTTTGGTTTTCCTTTTTTTTTTTTTTTTTTTTTTTTGGTCAAAACGGCTGCGAGGATTTTCACTCTAACTCATTCATTTTAGCAGGGATTGTTTGTTTATAGAGACTAATTATATGCTGCGGAGAAGAAGATTTATTTTACTCTCATTTTATTTTCATTTTAAGTCTCATTTTAGGACCTCTGGAGATTTAAAGCACTTACTTAAATGAATTTTCTGCCGGTAGAGTTGAAATCAGCCTCAGAAAGTTAAAGAGTGCACTCATATCTTTGCAGAATCAGGATGGTCTATGGGCATTTTTATATTCCACAAGCAACCTTTAATCCATCCTTCAAATACATCATTTGTGTTCTTGCTCCCTCATGTTAAATATCCTGAATTTCCAAAAAACTGCTCTTCAGAGCAAGCAATCACACATGAGCGGCTGGTAGCCCAGACAGCCTCCCTGCAACCCGACTCCTCATTTACTCCCACTGCCGGTGAAAATTTCCAAGGAAATTCCCTAAGCATTTGCAAGTGCATCCTTCTGGCCTGCCAACATCCCCCTACAGCTCGTCGGAGGCCCCCATCACAATTTATCAGGTCAATAAAACACAAACTAAGAAGGATTTACGCTCTAGACAGTAACAGCTTCTTAAGGGCCATTCCGCTGTAGTGGGTTTAAGAAATCCCCTTCTAAGCAATGCCAAAATCTGGAGTAACGCGATAGTCCATGAGGATGCTGAGAGTCTCTCCGGCAACTATAACGTTACACGTACTCCTGATTCAATAAAAATACAAGGGGAGAATTTTAAAACATTTTACATATTTACCGGCACGATTATACAACCTACAATATGCCAGCGAGAGGGAGAAATTACGCTTTGAAAAGAAGCCAAAATGTTGTCTGCCCAACATTAGAGCATAACGGTGACCAAAATAAATCAAACGGATGCCCACAAGCCCCATGCTGATCGCGGTGCTGCCTAGCTGTTGATAGATAACTGATGCCTCGATTTAACTAATGACTAGATTAAATTATTTAGGAAGATTAGGTTGTATTATATGAAATGCAGAAAATGCCTTGGACCGCATTGCTTTGATTTAAGGAGAAAGAAACATGCGGGGTGGAGGGAAAGGAAGAGGCAAGTCTTTTTTTTGAAGTATTTGTGCAGGTCTGTTCATGCATATTTATCACATACTTATAGCTATGTATATATTATAAATAGGAAAAAATATAGATGTAAGAATAATAACTGAATGGCATCTATTGATTTTGGTTGCTATTTTTCCCCAAGTCAAGCAATAATAAACTTTCATTAAACGAATGATTTAGGGTGACATTCTATCCTTATTGCATGAAAAGTTATTTCCAAATTGATCACAGTAATACGTTATTTAATTTCTTAAGAAATAGGAGTCTGTTCCCAAGCAGGAGGTATTTCCAACACACTTGTCATGCAGATATTTTCCCTTTCTGGTGTATTAGGAGCATTTCTAGAACAAGGACAACTTAAAACAGACAACATCCAGTGCACAAGCCCCTGTTTTAATAGGTCAACAACATGGTAATTTCGTAATAAACAGGAATAAATTGGAAAGGGAAGAACTTCATCGACTTGAGAAACGTTGCGGTTTCCAAGAAAGAGGCTCCTCTTCTTCAAAGGCCTTTTCTGCCCCCCGGTGGTGATGCCCAACCATTGCTTCAGCTGCGAAAAGCAGGATTGCTTCCTAAATGTCGCTTATTTCTGCTGCTTAACTATATTCTGTGGCTATGTGGCAGGTTGCTACATTTTGTTTCCATCATACTTTTATAGCTTGCGAGCGCTGGATCCCGAATTATGTTCGCAAATCACTAAGAAATCACTTTACTAATCGAAGGACTTTTCCATAGAAAAGGACAAACACAAATTCCAAAGCTCCCCAGACACCTAACTCAGAGTTTCTTCCAGCTCCTGAAGAACTTTCAGGTTTAATTTGAGGTGCCTTTTGCTGCAAAATCTCATTAAAAATCCATGAATTATGATTTTGTTTTCATTGATAGAAAAAGGGTGTCTGTATTGAACACTAAACTGAAAGTCAGTAGACTTTCCACCTGTAGGAAAAAGATCAGAATGCAGTTGGTATCATTTTATCTATCTATATTTGTGGGTGAGATGAGGCTACAGATTAAACAATTAGAAAAATAACTCTCAGAAGACACATTTAGGCGTAATTCAGAGGGAGACAAACAGCATGGAGCTACATCAGCCCGTTCCTAGATTACTTCTCAAATCACTGCACTTGCATTGACCTTTTCTTCTAATTCAGCGATTATATTTCTCCATCTCCCTTGTGTTTGTCCAAAGAACGTGCGGGTGTATGAGGGATAGAGCCCGTTGTGCTGGCTTCTATGGTCAGACCGACCTTAGAGGAGAAGCAGGGGCTATCGTCGGGGGGAATAAGCCATCGCTAGACATTTCTGCACCTTCTCAACAGGTGCCCGTATCCGTTTCTGCAGCCGAAGGGAGCTGGGTTTAGGCATGAAACCGTAGATGTGCCTGCAAGCTCCTGGTGGCACTTCTAATTCAATTAACTTACTCAGTGGAACTCCCGGAGAAACTAAATATGACGAGAACAAGAGGGGAGGCTGGGCCGAATTAATAGGACGAGATCCTTTTACAGGCGCTCCGGCAATCCCGATCAGCAAGCCTGAAAAGCAAATTGGAACAAGCAAATTGCTGTTGAAAAATTCTTTCAGCACTCGGCTGTTGCTGCTCGGCTCGGCATCGCCGGGAGTCAGAGGTTGAAAAATCCCCGTTTGGGGCTAACAATGCGGGCATTATTATGACAAACATTTACATTTTATTGAAGTGTTGGAGATAGATTAGGCTCTTCAACTGCTCTGGTCAGACTGCATCATTCTGGGGAAAGGTTAGTGGAAACAAGCATTTTCCTGGGGAAAAAAATAAATAACATTTCCCACTCCCGACCTAATGAAAGGAAACTCAGGCTTTGAAGATTGTACTCAAGAGAAAGCTTTCTTCCCACAGGAGTCATTTTCCTTAGGAAATGCACAGTACAAGTTTTTTTTTCCCTATTCCAATTCAAATTCGCTTGAAAATAATGTCATTTTGTGCATATGGCTGCCTTGATATGTGCTTTACGCAACAGTCCTGCTGATTTTCTACATGCAGGCCAGAGCACACAGCAAACGAGCGGTTCAAAGTGTCCAATCAAAGCATTATACAGATGCAAACTAGTGTGTGGGTATTGTTTAAGTGGATGTGTAATTGAATATAGTGATCAAATATGCATGGGATATTCGTTAGCTTGTAAAAAGAATAATTGCGTGTTCATAGCTGCAATTTCCACTGAACCTTTTGACTTTAAATCAGCTGTGGAGAAGGGGAAGAAGTGGAAGCTGAACTGGGGGAGAGGAGCCAAATCATATGGACATGGTGAAACATCCTTCTTCTGACTAAGGTCATAAGTATAATAAGGATAATAAAGCACTAACGCATCTGTAGAATAAAATATTGGGGGGAAAAGGCAGAGATATATGCCCAGTTAGAGACCAATGGAATGGTTTCAACTGGAAGAATAATTATAGCGATTAAGCACAGTAGTTTTTCTCTCTCTTTCGTGGCAATGTTGGCTCCAGCACAGTGGTTCTTAAGCCAGGACTTGTGTTTCTGAGCAGGGCTCTCGCCTCAGCTTCCAAATGGGGGGCACCATCCCTGGGAATCGGAACTAAAAACCTTGGGGACTGTTGCTGTCCATATAAAACATCCATCCCTACCTTCCTCCTTGGCACATGGCACATGGGAGAAAGCAGATCCAGTGCTGATGTATTTCTCAGTGATGTTCTCAATTTCCCTTCTCAGGTCAAGCTCTGTCTTTGCAGTTTATTTGGGGAAACTAAGCCAAAAATCCTTAGTTCCCTGAACCTTGTACCTGCTGGCCCAACTTTTTATGGTTTCCCTCTCTCCTGTTTAACATCAGGGGCAGGATTGGGCTGTAGGATGCTCTCCGGTGACCTGCACACTTAGTCTCCAGTGCTCTTCCCACCCCAGGAGAAGCCACAAGTCTCTGACCTGCCTCTGGTCCCCAAAGGAGGGCCACAACCTGTCTCCCTCTCTACAGCAGGAATACGGCTGCTCAGTAGGACCCAAAGCAGTCCAACAAGGTGCATCTAGCATCAAACAGACACACGTGAGTATGAGACTGCACTGTGGATCTTCTCAAGGGCTAGAAGAAGCCACAATAAGTGCAATTTATGCTGTAGACTTGGTCCTGCACTAAGATCTGGGCTGGTGGCTGAGGTCCACCTTGAAATCATGATCACATACGGAAGAGATTGTTCCATCCGTTTTACCTGGAAATAGGACATCATTACTTGTCACTAGAGAATGGATACGGGATCCCTTTATCTGCCCCTGTAAGCCTAAAGCAGCCCTAGCAGTGTAGATAGTTGGACTATCAACATCCGATTGCAAGATCCCAGCATTAAAATCACATCTCAAAACCTCAAAGAAATTCCTTGCTCCCTTTTAATTCCAGTGACTTTATTTAAAGCATTCAATATTTTCTATCATTGCTGTTTCAACTTATTTTTAGCCTTTTTTCGCCCTCAAATGTATTGAAGCTGACATAATTATCGCCTTGACTTCCCCAAAGGCATGTATTTACCTACTTGTTAAAAGGCTTTTTCCATGCTGCCATGCTGTTGCTGTGACAAGATGACTTTGAAGGCACAGTAGGTAAAATAATATTGTATATTGCACAGCAACCCCAACAACGAAATGTTAATTTAACCAATAAAGTAACTACAACATAATTATAATAATCATTATTCCTTATCTCTTAAAGGGGCTAGAAGGGGAACGCAGATTTGCCATTTAGCGCCCGTTAGCTCTGAAATTGCTGCATAAATCACTCAGAGCAATGAAATCTTGAGTCCCACAGCCCCTAACTCATGTGAAGTTTCCAGAAAAGACCAATGTGGTTTCATAGCTGTCATCTTCCTCCTCCAGCTCCAACTTTCCATCCTGGTATGGATTTCCTTCTCAATAAATAGGATTTTCTTGGAGAAAAAAGGGGATAGTTGAGATTTTTCCATCTGAGTGCATCTCCAGCTACATCATTAATACCTCCTTCTGCTTCATATTGTAGAGATGGACCAAAGAGCCATCTCTGAAGCCACAAAGCTTGGAGCTGTTAACCCAGATGAGCAGCTGAAGGACTACGTGCTGCAGCAGCGACGTGATATGGATATCATCAACCCAGACGTCACCAACCCAAGGGGTTGTGCTGTGCTGGGGACACATCATCCAACCCAAGATTGGGTCTTGAGACAGATATGGGGAGCTCATGACTCCCATTGCTTTTATGTACCAGCACGTCCCTTCCATCAAAACTGAGGTTCCAAAGCCCCCGTGCTCAGCCAGGTCTCACTCTGACGGCACGAAGATGTGTGCCTGGACATCCTCTCTGATCGGGTAGTTTGAAATCACCCTTGGGATTGGGTAATGACATCTATCTGTCATTCATTTGAGTTTCTAAACCTTCGGCTGGCTTTGAAAGTCCTATCCAGGAGCTCATCCCAGTGTCACAGTAATCAATGGATGACAAGTTCTCTTTCAGCCTCGGAAATGAGTTACTGAAAATGCAGTAAATCTGTAGCAGTGATGGGTATTTAAGAAGCCAGAGAGCCTAGAGTGGAAAAGAAAGGGAAAGAGGAGTCTTTCTGTGCTTTTAGGCATCGCCAGCAGATGTGATGACCTCCAAAGAAATGCCCTTGGCCTTTTGCTGAGGGGCAAGTGGGAAAAACTGTTTCGCAGCAGCTAGATGGAAGATGATTTGAGGCTCTACAAGGAAATTAGCCCAGCCCCTGGCATTGGAGGACTTGAGATGCCAGGGACGGAGCTCACTTTGGAAATATTTCCAGTTCTGGTGAAATGCATTTGTTTTCCTGCCCATGTTAGGCAAATTACAGGCCCAATCCCCAGCCAGATGCCATTGCGAGTCTCAAGATAGTAGGAACCTGTCACAGAAGCAACAAGTGAGAAACAGAAACATATTCATCTTTGCTAGGAAAAGAAGGCATAGGTCTATATTAACATCAGTTTTGAATTTTTCTCCAGGATTTTTACATGGAAGTCCTTTTATGAGTTCACAAGGCACTTTAGGAGTCACCATTAGAAATCAACATACCCAACCACTGCGACAGGAAGGTTTTCAAGATACCACTCTCTTCCCCTTGTCTTAAAAAGTCATGGAACCAGCAGCATTTCAGGTACCATAGGAGAGTAAATCTTGATAAATACTGGACTGGAAAATACTAATGACTGCACTGACCAAATCACTCCACATGAAAAGATGAACCTTTTCATGATACCCGTGTGTATCATGCACTATGGCTCAGATTGTCCTTTTGCAATAATAACCTACATGAATTCAGCCACATATTTCCTATATTTTCTTCTGTGACTTCTGAAACTGATATTTCTTCTCTCCTCTGGGGATATTGCAGGGGCTGGACCCTAGAAAATTATCCACATTTCCATCCTTTGCTCTTACTAATGGGGAAATGTTCCAGCAACTCTTTCATCTGGGTTAAAGGAGAGGGGGTTTAAGCCATCTCTGCACGCCTTCTCGTCACCCCAGCGCTCCCAAGAGCATTTAACACCAAATCTGCAACCCACCTGGCATTTCAGAGGTCTCACTGGTGCGAAACTTTCATTGTCGCAGGCAAATGCCACATTGCACATTCTGGGAGCTAGAGGCGAGTAAAGGCAAACGAGCCTCTTTTTAATTTTCTCATCAGGTTAGAGGCATGTACATCATAGGGGTTAATTGTCAGCAACTTTAATTGTTACCCTATGACTCCTACTTCCCTTGTGTGGTAGTGGCACGCAGTCGGGGCTAATAGTGAGAAAATTTGACTGTAGCTCTACCGCACTCTCTTCATTAGGCTAATGGAACATTTTCCTCTCATTTTCTCCCTAGGGTAGCTGTAGGAGTGCTACCTTATAATTGTTGCTCTTACTGTAATTGGCAGTAGTAGGAGTACGTATAATCTCATTGTCTTTCCTGTGTGGTGGTAGATTTATTTATGACCTATTGACAATTCCCAGCCAGCAGCGGCCGCGCAGCGAGCGCTGCATTAGCCTTTCCTCTCAGCAAAGTGAAGACTGCACGAAGGCTGTTATTAACGAGAAAGAACACGAACTCCAGATGTCCCACGGGACCAAACATTAACACGAGCAACAGCAAACAAAGGTGCTGGTGACCCTGGAAATTCATAGGTATCCTGTTCCCAGGAAGAAAGGAACATTGTTTGTGGAATTGCATGGTTTCTGGCATGCCTTGTCTCACTGGCAATGAAAAAGGGTTAAATTCATCTCCAGAATTATGACCTGCTTAGTATATTATCACCAAAAACAATGATTTTATCATCATTTAATCATCATTTGTTGAGACCAGCAAGGCCCAGTCTAGGAGTGCACTTAAGCAAGGGTGATATCTCAGTCCATTCTGCAAAGCACGTGCTTAATTTTCAGTTCTTGGTTTGGGATTACCTGAACAGGGATCTAAACTAAATAAATGTGATCTTTCTTCTCTGACTTGATTGTTATGATTCAGTAAAAGCTTGTGGGTCACAGCCAGATGCGAGTTTCCTAGGAGTAATTCCATCCAAACTTCCATGCACATCTCCATGTTCTTGCTATTTAGAAATCCCTGTTCCTCCTGCCCCCAGAGCTGGAGGGAAGCTCTCTTGGTTAATCACAGATGAGTGTTTTCATAGAGCCCAGACCCTTAAAAAAGTTGGTTTTAGTCCAACATGGGAAGCTTTGCTGGCTCGAAGAGCATCTTGCAACAGCCTGTGCACGAACACTGCCCATGGGCCCTGTGGAGCCAGGATCTGCACCTACACCCCTATTTTACACAGTCTCAGCAGGACTAGCAGTGGTGAAGTAAATAGATTAAATCCAGTGCTGGGATAATTCCAAAATAAAATACTGAAATATGTGGAAAGAAAATGTCTCTCCCTCTGCTCTTCGTTTTACTTATTTATTTATTTATTTCTCCTCAGGGTTTAAAAAAAAAAAAAGCAAAGAAGAGGGAAAAAAAAGGATGAAAGGAAAGAAAAGCGGACTGAGATTTACTGGCTAAGCAATAATAAAAGAGATAGGGAGGAATAAAAGGTGTTTGCTGCTCGCTCCCACTTTAAGCTTACGAGAAAGGTCTTGCTCACCTTTGGGCTTGTTGGTCTTGGTCTCCTACAGCTCCCAGCTCTTCCCAGCCCAGGAAAAGCAGGTTTAGAGCTGGTGAAAGTCATTTCTGAACAGGCAGGATTTTCTCTCACAGAGGCACTCGCCAGCTTCACCCCAGAATGTGACCCAGGTAATGAGCTTTGCTATTCACCACGTTGCACGTGGGAGCTATTTTGGGAGCCAAACCAGCTTTCATCTGCTACTGAAATGCTTTGAACTTGGATGGGTTGTCTCAGAGCTGGCTCCGAACCATGATAGCCACAACACACACGGTGACATATTCAGTGCAATTCCCCTCGTGCCTGTGCTGGGGAGCGACAGCTGGGGAGGAAAGGAGAAAACCAAGAAGAGATGGAGCTGAGGAGGAAAGGGAGGAGGAAACCAAGAAGAGATGGAGCTGAGGAAGAAAGGGAGGAGAAAAGAGAGAAGAGATGGAGCTGAGGAAGAAAGGGAGGAGGAAACCAAGAAGAGATGGTGCTGAGGAGGAAAGGGAGGAGGAAACCAAGAAGAGATGGTGCTGAGGAGGAAAGGGAAGAGAAAACCAAGAGGAGATGGAGCTGAGGAGGAAAGGGAGAGAAAACCAAGAAGAGATGGTGCCCAGCCACTCTGGAAGCACCCTGAGCAGGCTGTGGGCACTTTGTGATGGAATCGGAGGCTGAGTTGTTCAAAAGGGGCCTGATGGATGTTGGATCCCCATCTAGATGGGACCTGGAGGTTAGGGAGAGCTCTTCTAAGCATCTAATTCTCCATGAGACTCTTCGGACTTATTCATCTGGCCTACATTCTGCCCAAGTGCTGTACCAAGTGTTTCTTGTGGGTTGGTTCTTGGCCTTTCGGGGCATTTAGCTCCTAGGAAACAGAAGAACGGGGTACTTAGGTGGAGTTTAGTTAATTGACTATGGCTTTTAGGTACCATGGTGAGCACAGGGGTTAGATATCTTTGGGGCCCTCTTGAAAGAGTAGAGACCATGGCCATCCATAGAAAGAGCTGCTGGAGCTTAGCTTGCAGGAGAAGGGAGAAGAGCCCTTATCAGCACAGTATGAACCCCCACAAAACCCATCGTACATGTATCGATAGACAGAATGGATTTCTGGAATCAGAAGAGTGGTTTTGCTTATCTTGTGCAGCATGCAGATGAGCTTATTAAAGCAAAGTAGGTCAGGCACATGATATAACTGTGTCTTCTATGTAAAAGGCATTGGAAGGTGTTCGTTGTGCTGAGACCCCACAAGATTTTTCTTCTTATACTTGACCAGAATCGAATTGTCTTCCCAAGAAAATCATCGGGTTGCTGGAAGTGGCTGAATTTCTACAAATTGGGCACACATTCACCGTGTATTTTGAGCATAACAGTAAGTAAACATATGCCCAAGCTTTTACATATATATATATATATTTAATCAGGGCCTGGCAATAAGTTTTATGAAAGAATGGAGCATCCTTGGCCGTGCTGGAGTCAGCAAGCTCCAGGGAGAAGAGAACAAGACACAGCGACTGCCTGAAGGTCAAAGTCCTCCCTGAGTCACCCACGTTGTCACTTTCTAGGGCTTGACAGCAACGGAGAAGACAAAGGTCCTTTCATTTTGTGCTCGACATGAGCAAACCTGCAAAGGAAAGCGAGGGAGCAGCGGGAATTCCAGCAGCAGCAGGAATTTCCTTCCACAAGATGTAACAGATCTTAGAGCAACCCACCAATGTCGGTAGTGACCGTGATCGCTGCTCGTGCACTCCAGCCTTGCAGACCCAAGAGGATCCAGATGGCCTCATGGTTCAGACTCTCACTCTAAAAAATTATTAACAGTTTTACAGAATCCTAAATCAATAAGAATGATTTTACAGCACAGGAGAGTTGTCTGCATGGTGATGGTGTCCACTGTGAGATCTTCCAAAATAAGAGGGCAAGAGAGAGTTATAGCTGTGCCTCCTACCTCTCCACGTGGCTCTGGGGCCACCATCAGCCAGATCTGCTTCCTGACCCAGCTGAAAGTCAACTGCGTTTTCTCCTGGTGCTCAAATGAATCTTCTTTCCAACTTGCATGACCAAAGCACAGATGTTGATACCTGTCTGTAGGCTAGATATGGCCCAGCTCTTCATTTCACCATCCTCCCAGACAGACTTCACCAGTGACTTTTCACTGATGGGGGCACCTGAAGGTTGTACCCCCTTCACCTGCTCTTAGATAGTTAGATCCATCATAAGACATTTGCCTCCAGCTTGTGAAAATTAATCTTTCCCTTATGCATTCCCTAGTGAAATGCACCATCCAACATTATCAAACCCAGCTGGTTTGCGTGACTGTCTCTTGCTCGGTCGGCAGCTTATTTAGAAAAGTCAGTTTGCTAATTGGGAAAAGTTTAATGAATTTTTGTTTTATGAAAATAAAAATGATTATTTTATATTACCGATGTGTTCATTTGAAAAATTCATTACATTTATGTATTGTGTTTTCATGTAAATACCTCTGCCAAAATGTATTAGCAAAGAATACAATATTATGGTTCATGGTTCACGTAGTATCTGAAAGGAATAATTGTATAACTAATCAGTGAAAACAAAGTAAATGTTCCTCTTGAGCTTGTACAATAAAAAAAATGAATTAAAACTACTCAGGCTCAAAAATGCAAATATGCCATGTTTCTCATCAGCAAGAAAATAAAAAATTAATATTTAAAAACTTTATATGAGATCCAGAGTCTCTTGGATTTTTTGACAACATCACTGCATGGCGCGGGTCCAGCCTCGGCTCAAAACACTTCTCCATATGTCTAGTTTCAACCCCAAAAAACAGTCCAGGGCTGGTTTGGACTTGGATTATTTATTGTTTGGGGTGGCTTTTAACCGAAACTCATCAAATGATCCCTATGGTGTCAGGGAATAACAGGAGCTTGTTGATACAGGGAGAAAACCTCGGGGTCCGACGGTCTCTCAAAGCCTAAGCTGGTGCTGAAGTGAAATCTGGAGGCAGGAGGGTCAAGCAAGGGTTGGCCAAGGTGCCCATGTGACAGGGAAGGGGACAAGGGACCCTGTGAGGGATAGAGAGCCCAAGAGAGGGCAGGAACGGGAAGCAAACCCAGTCCCATAGGGGCATCGCCATGACCCTCTGCTCCGGGCACTGGGCTGGCAGAGGGGAGCACATCCTTCCCATGGCCTTGATGGAGCCGCTGCTCCTAGTACCATGTCCTGCCATGGTCCCTTGGTGCCCAAAGTGCCCTTGTGTGGTGGCACATCCCTCCTGCACGGCCTCGTCTCCAGCTGCTGAGTGGTTTGCCATCTCCCTCCATTGTGCCAATGGACAGCTTAAGGAATTTGGTCTCGCAAGTGAGGATGGAGGATGGATACAGGGAAAGTTTTCCATTCCCCTTGCTACAGGAGACACCGTGTCATGGCTAGTCAAAGGAGTCAGAGCAAAGAGGCTGCACAAGCAATGGGAAAAGAGAATCACATTGGCCTCAGTGGCCAACAAGGGTTGGCAGCAGATCCCAGCTGAGAGACAGGTGCTTCCTTGAAAATAATTAAGATTTTTTGGGGAAATGCAGATGTTGGTGCTCCAAAGGAGGTGATGGGTTCATGCCTGCAAGTGCCACCAAGATAGTACAAAGCAAATGCACATGGGTCTTCCCAAAGGCCATCCCGATGCCAGAAGGGGACAGTCTGTCCCTTCATCTGCAGAGGTCATGGCCCCTGCTCACCTGAGACCCAGGAGGGAGTAGGGAAGCAGAGGAACCTGCTGCCTTAGGAAGGAATTAAACTCCTGGGCAGCAAGAGCGGAGTCAGGTCTGGAAGTAAACAGTGCGATTTTCCATCCCTGGGGAAGATTTAGAAAATTCCATCAAAACCCTCAGGGTGTGGACGGCAGAAAGAGGTCCTTGGAGGCTGTGGATTACCTGCAAAATACTAATAGGAAGCACCCAGATTGTGTCTCTGAGGATGTGTGGTGACCGCTACTCTGCTTCTGATGCCCAGGACCTGCATGGGGTCCATGTGTCCTGTCAGATTTCTTAATAGATGAAGCAAGGAAAAAAAAAAGGACCATCTGCATCAGTTTGAGACTCTCCAGCTTTCTAACAATGCCTATTGCTAGGTGGTGTGAATCTCATCCCTGATGGTCGAGTTTGGACACAAAACGCTTCCAATCCTTGGCCCTGCAGCTGGGACGCCCCTTTTCCCAGAAACAGACTCATTCCTGCAGAACGAGCAGCAGCCGCAGCGCTAAATTATTAACCACCTCCGGGCATGCACCGTCTCCCTGAGCCCAAGCCAGGCGAAAATGCTCACACTGCGATTTCAAAATATTTTGGGCACTGCTATGATAGCCGGGATCGTTACCAATACTAAACAGACTGAATTATATCAGCTGGCACCTTCTCTGTGCCCGGAGAAGGAGGACGAGAGGCAACATAGACTTGGCTTCTTCCAGCCGTTCCCGTGCAGAATTGGTCCTGCCTGAGTGTGCACTAGCTCTCTTTAACCACAAGAGTGTGCCTGAGCCACAATTTTGGGGAAAAAAATGTTAGCGTTTTGCTAAGACTCCATTAAACCTGTTCTACTCTCTGTATCTTGATATTACAGTAACTTGTGTTGCAGAGGAAAGGGGAGTTTTTGTGTTCTCCTCTACTTCCTTTCCTCCTTGGAATCCCAGGGATTCCTTCCAGGAATCCCAGGAGGAGGATGTGGGCTGGGCGAGATATCCCTGTAATTATTCACACAGGCATGTTATATATACGTTTGCACATATATGTGTTTATATATATGCTTAATATATGTGTGAGGAATAAAAATGAGGAAAAATGGTGCAGGCCAGCAGCTCTTCTGGTCTCTGCACTGTGAGCTGCTGAGGGAGAAATTATTCTGCCTCCATCTTTGCAATCACAAAATTAAAGTTTCTGCCTTGATGCCCACCAGTTCCTTGTCCATGGCTACCAGCCTGGCTCTAGATGGATCCCAAACGGCTGTCACATCCTCCTGACACTGGAGCAAAGGTGGTTTAGGAGTCACTTTGTCCTCAAAGGTGGACAAGGTCCACTCTCCATGTCACGGTGGAGGACGTGGAGGTGACCCAGATGTGGCCAATTCCTGAGACCCTGTCCCTGCACTGGAAATTTGAGGGGACAGTTTCCTCTGGATGGATATTCAGAATCCCTCCACCGTCTTGACTGCCGAAATAACCTCATTTAAAACAACTTTTGCTGCATTAATTCAGCTGTGTTGGGTCCTTAGTGGGAGGCTACTGGTTCTTTCTATGAATGAACATAAATATTTTCTCCCCATACTTAAACACTCAGCAAACTTGGGGGACAAATTCTGACCAGTCTTCCTGGCTCAGATCTGCTTCTCCCAGCCAGGGACAGATTTGGAAGCCCTTTTCTTTCTCTCATCACCCTTGTATAAGATTCAAATACTACGGCCAGTAAAATAACCCGGGTGAAAAAATCATTCCATGCAAATAGGGATAGATCACCTTGAATTATACCTTACAGGTGAGGCAGTGGTGTTAACAACACTGCAATATAACAGTTAAACACAACAGTAACAACTGGAATATAAATGCGACTAATGAATAACTGTGTGAGTTAGCCAAATGCTTATTAGTTTGATGTTCTTTTATAAAACTTGGACACAGATTTTCACCTTCTCTGATTCTGGCAAACATATTATTTCTCTTATTGAGTTCTGATGGGCTTTAAATCCTTATTTTCATAAGCCTATCTCTGCCACCTCCAAGATTTCATTCCTGAGAGGGTAATAACCCACTCAAAACCAAGTATTACTTGTTTGTGGATAATTACTTTTCCCTGGTTTTATCTTTTCATACTGATCAACACAGAGTTTCCCTGGAATTTTATCTTAGGCTTCTATTGTACAAGTATTGGGATCTGTTGGACCAGACACCTTCACAAAGATCTTGAGATTTGACTATCCTAAACAGCTCTGTGCTATGAGGAAACAGTGGGCCCTCGCAGATGTCTCTTTTCCTGATAATTTCCAAATATTTTTAATAGCATGGCTGGATATTCAGGGAGATCCTGCTGATAAATTGTCCGTGGTGAAAAACTCTATTTTTAATATACATATTTTGTTTTCTCTCTTTAAAACATTTAGTAATTTGGGCAAGGAGTTTCCCCTTTACCCCATGACAACATCTTCTTGTACAGAATTTATTGTGAGAAATCTGCTAAAAGCTTTCTGTTAAAGCAGACCTTCCTCAATCTCGGATACTTCCAAGGAGCTTGTTATATAAATTAGATTACACATCTCGCTAATTTGCCTGCTAATGGGAACAGGACCTGCTGCTCTGTGGTTTTAAGGGTATCCCTTACAACATTTAACATCAGAAAAACCACCCTGAATCAGACCGAGTCGAGCAACACTTGGGTTTATGTCTCCAGCAGTGGCCAAAGCCAACGCCTAGGAAGGATGCAAGAGCAGGATGAGCATGAAGTAGCATTTCCACTGATGCTATCTCCGTCTTCCCCAATTTGCCTCTCGGGAGCTTCCTGAGCCAGGGATATTGGTAGGATTTTAGCAGCCCTCAGTGGCTGTTTCTGCATGGCCTCTTGAACCCCCATGAACTGTTGTCACTCACAATTCTGCTTTAGGTAGAGTTTTTTGCTAAACCTCTCCTCTAAAAAGGGACCACAACTGAGCTCCTCAGGATGGAGTGAGTCATGGATTTACACCATGGTATAACAATGTAAAAAACCTGGTGTCGCATTTACCACATTCCTTTGATAAGTGTCATTGTGCTTATACTACTTTTTGTTACACTTCTGAGGCTTATTTTCCCTTTATAATATTAAAATTCAGGACGCTTGACATTTTATATTCTGCATGTTTCAGAGAATGCTGGAAAACATCCAGTACTCATTTTATCGCTCTGCTTTTTGGACAGTTTCAGTGTGGTGTTTTTCCTTTCATGCAGAATTAAGAGACCATATAACAGGTTAGTTTTTCATGCTTTATTGTTTTAAACAATCGGTTTAATTTCGGGCCCTTTTGTGTTCCCTTTTCACAGACTGTGTAGTCAATATGTTTGCTGGCAACCAAAGACCTCATGAATGTATGTATATATTAGAGGATAAATGAAGAAATTACATTTTTCATTCATTGACACAAGTATTCATCCCCGCAACACGATTTTGAGTTTAATCAAGAAATAAAAACTTGTGAGCCCAAACAAAACATCTTGACTTTCTCATTTCAATTGCTAAATGCTCACCCGGGTGGCATGTGAATGAATTGCAGGCCAGAAATTATGTGCATAAATTATTTGGCAAACAAGTCTGAGTAACGAACAAATGTGGGTGAATTGCTGTGTTGGGGGAGAGCGAGCGACGCGTGATTCACTCAATCACCTGCTCATTATGGCTGATTCCCCAGGCTCAAATTAGGCAATAATCAAGGATCCTTCAGCACTGTGCCTGGGGGTGAGTTCAGACGGGTTGTGAGCCAGGAGACACGGGATTTGGGAACTTCTCCATGACTTTGGCCAGTGTCTATGGCCTCCAGTGTGTCCCTAGAGCACTGAAGCCACAGGATGGTCTGGATGCAGACACAAACCAGGAAATTACAACCACTGATCTCACTTTAAGTAAAAAATTGAGCATTCTCTGTGCCAAATAATACTTGAGTGTTGGCTTCATCCAAACTACCTGCCATCTTGCAGCGTAAGCAGGTTTATCATATCTGCACAGGTAAAATATATCTCATGTTGTATTTGAGCTTTGGCACTTGGCCTTGGCACAGAGCGTGCAGTGAAGTCTAATGAGACTTCCCCCTGCAAACCCTGTTGAACAACTCGGTTTTTGTGAATTTTTTTCAGTGTATCCCCAAGGGCAAACCTCGCCGAGGTGTTGTTTGCAAGAGGACCTTGACTTTGGCAATGGCCCTCACTGTAGGCAGGTTATTTCAAGGATATGTCACCCTTTGCTCTTCTGCCTGCTGTATGATGTCTTCCTATTACACATGATGGAAAGAGATAATGTGCTAATGCACATCCACAGGGCTGAATGGCCACTACCTGTAAATGTAGAAATGATAAGTGGGCCAAATGAGATGAAAATATGTGTTCCCAGATGTGATTACAGAAGAGCTCTAAGAAAAAAGTGATTTAGGAAATATTTACCTCTTGAATAAAGCTGCCATCTAACCATTTTTTTTTCACAGGAATATTAGCCTTTCCTCATGTACTATTGGCCCTTTGGATTGCAACACAGGAGTTCAGCTTCACTGCCTCGTACCCTGCTCTTTTCCCTCACGGTGCCTATTTAGCAGGTCTGACATTTCAGGAGCAGCACTGTGCTAACTGTGCTAGACACTAGGAGCATGCCAGGAAAAAAAACATTCTGTATCCAGACATCATCCGAGATGTATCCACCCATCACTCAAAGCTTAACAAAAATATCTTACTCCTGAAGACGGGAAGTTCTTTAGGTACATACCTCTCTGATCTGATTTTTGACGTCTTGATCTTGTGGTTGAATTACATAACACGATGAAAGCTGTAGAGAGAGCAGGAGGAGGAGGTTTCCTGCGCAAACATGGGGCTAGGCAGACTATTAGTGCTAGCCAAAACGGGCTGTGTTCTGTTATGTGTCACAGACACATTTTCAGAATCTGGTCCTGAAACACCCATGGCTTCACACTGGCTACAATGCTCATTCAGTGCTCAGGCAGCTTGGAATATGTGTCTGAAACGCCTTGAAGAATGCAGGTGGCACTTCTCTTCTAAAGGAGGGAAGTAGTAAGAGCAGGAAAGAGATTAAAGGGAGCATAATGGAGTCACAGAGTGGAGAAACAGGTTTGTGCTGTACAAGTCCATTGTCACGTTGACAGCTTTGCCATTAAACGCTGTGTAGATTTACTGACCTATTGTCTGCTCCGAAGGCTGGAGTAGCCAGTGGCTTTTTCCCAATGTATGGGCTTTACATCAAGCTCGCTCGTTGTTGTCACGGCTTTGTGCGGGGTCATCAGATGACATCTGTGAACAGCAGAAAATAAAATGTTCTGAGAAAAAATATAGTGAAGGAAGATAGATAGTTCAGTTAAATCTGAGCTTTGGTTCTGCTGGCCACCAAAACAAACATAAAGTGAGATTTCCAAGCAAATTCTACTCCAACTACTTTCCTCCAGCTACTCCTGATTTCCTAAATATCAGTACAAGGTTGTGCAGAATATACTGTCAGGGTCATTTGAAATATATTTTTGAAAGTATTAAAAAAAAGAATCCCTTGAACTGTTCTGGATACTGTAGGTAACACTTTTCTGCCTCTGAAAAGAATCTGGAAACTTGCATTTCCTCACTAAAAGCAAAATCCCGCTTCACATCTCTGGCCCTGCATGAACCAACTAAGCTTCAATTTGAAATAGGCAGCACGAATTAAAATCTTGCCCTAGGAAAGCCGGAGTTGAGTTATTGTTCAGTAGCATCAGGATCTGATTCAGTGTGAATGGAAGAAAAGTTAAGGCAAAGTTATGAGAGCCCAGTCTGCAATATACTTAAACCCACATCTAAGCTTAAGGTCATGAATAGTCCCAAGTCACATTCAAGTACTGGATACATTGGTCTTAAGTGAATAAAAATGGGTTTATGCACGCACAGCAATAAATTTTAATGATGGTTTAAGTTGCCTAATTCCCTGCAGCATTTTGGAGTTTCTGTTTCTAGTTATCTCAAATATCTGCACCGTGACTAAGGGAGAGGGAGAGTGACAAGATCAGGATGAGGCATCGTGGTGTGGAGCACGTGGCGTTTCGCCTTCCAGGCCACATACTCTGCCTCTCTACTCCATAGAAGAGTCATGTTAAAAGGGATATTTGACATTGCAGTGTCATATACGAGAACTGAAGTTTCACAGGCCTCTTTACACATAAACACTTGTTTAATAGTCAGTATAATGTAACCTTTAATGTAATTATCATATATTTAAATTAATAAATTATTAAATACATTCCTCGTTCTGTTCTCAGTCTCCTGCCAGTAGAATTAATGAGGTGAGTGATGTGGTATGAGCTTCCTGCTTGTGATGCAAAATCCACTTTTTGACAACAGAAGAATATTTCATTGCTGCAATCTGCATAAGACCAAGATAGGAAGATACCTGAAGAATCTTCTCTAATCTATTCCTGTAACAAGGCAGGATCAACTATGCATTTTTTGGTGTTAAAAGCTTTCAGTATGTGGAGAAGGGCTCCTTTTTTTGTACTTTCTTTTTTTTTTTCCACAGAACTCCAGATCACACTCTTGATCTCCAGCCTTTCTCTGGGTAATTGTTCATTTATTTCTAAGCAAACCACCTTGCACTTGTCCTTATCAAATAACGTTCTCCCCTTTCCCGACTGTATTTTCAGTTTATCAGGATCCTTTGGAATTCTCCCCCTGTCCTCTGATGTCTTTGCAGTCCATCCTTGCATGGTTTTATCTCAAAAAGCAACAAGTATCCCTCCTCACCACCAAAAACGTTGAATACACGGGCTCTCACACAATGTTTTATTCTGAAACAGGGAGTCACAGAGAATTATTCTCTGAAACGCTCCTCACTCCCCTTTTTGTAATTTCATATATACTATATGGTATATATGAAAGGTTACCTTGGCCTATTCATGAGAATATCCTAATAAAAGTCTTACTAGTGTCAAGACTTAGGATTTATGCTGTTTCTCCTCTGCCTCAGAGCCTGCTGCCTTGCCATGGAAGGAAATGAGAGTGGTTTGACATGATTTGCTCTTGACAAATCCATATTGACTGTCACTAATCTCCTTGTTTTCTCCTAAATGCTTACAAATCGTTTGATTATTTGTTCCAGTATTTTTCAGATAGTTGAAGATAAGCTAATGTGTCTATAATTCCTGGCTCCTCCTTCCCTCCTACTTCTCTTTGATAAGTTTTCATTATCTCCTTCATCTGCCACTGTTTTAAAAAGGTATTTATTCCCCTTAATACTTCTTACTGTAAGGACTCTACTGGCAAATGAAAAAAAGCAAATTGCAGAGGATCTTCTAAAAAGACTAACATACTAATGTCTTTAAATATGTCAAATTATACTTTAAATAGTTTTAGGTAAATTATTACCTGTTTTTTTCAAAGGGTTTTAGTGCTGGTTTACCTCTGTTCCTGCTGAAGTAAAAAAGAAATTTCTCATTAGTTCCACTGGAAACTCAGAGATTTTAAAAATTCATTTCCCTAGCTTTAGAGTTATTAAAGGTACATTTATAAGGTAAACGGTAAATATGAAATTTCCTGCTATGGAGATTTCAGCAAATAAGCTTGAAAGGACACAGAATCACATGCTTTTAAAAAAATACTATAAATATGCTATAAATACATTTTATTTTGTTTGACAGCTGTAAAAGACACCTGACTCAAGTGGTTTGAGTTTAAAACTGTTGATGAACTTTATTGCAAGAAAGTAAGCCAGGATTCCCTGGCAGCGAGCTCCTTTCACACAGCAAAGCGGGATGGGTCAGGGCACGTGGGTGAGTAGCTCAGGTAAGAAGATCAACACGCTGCCTTGCTCAAGCTAAAACACCTCCTTGTGCAACACCGAGAGCACCCAGCAATGACGGAACGAGCAGCCAGACGGATGAGAAAGCCAAATGTGCTGAAGTCTCACAGCACCTTTGCTTCTTGCCAGGGATTGTTGTCGGTGGAGTTGAGCCCACACACACTAGGTGAGATCTGAGCTACTGGCTTTAACATTGCGGTGGCAGACTGGCTTTTCAGGTACATCATGTTGCAGCTTCCCTCCCCACATCCTTTTCCATCCTTTTCTGAGAAAGGGTTTGAAAGAGAAGAGCTGTCCCTGGCTATCTGCCAGCAAGTGCATCATTTTCAATCAATCGTTCCTCATTAGCTTCACGGGCCGGATGCTTGGCACGGTGGAATCAATGCTCCTCTATGAAATCATCTCTAAATAAACATCTCCACTCTTATATACATTTTCCCTTGGTTTCTAAATACACATAAAGCCCTGAAGCCACATAAAGGCAGGGAGATTCCTCCTGCCCCTTCTGTGGTTTCTCTCAGTACTGGGGAAGGCTGTCGTGTCCTCACAAGGCTGGGAGAGGACCTCTAACAACACAGGAATCTTGGCAGAGAAGCAAAGACAGGAAGAAAAGCTCTTTTTGAAAGGCTTGACGGTTCCTTATTAGAAACAGCATTCTCGAATGTGCCTACAGACTCATCTCTCCTGCTCTGCCATGATCTTCTCCTCCCATAGACAGTTGGCAGGGAAAAGAGGCTACTTTTAGTTCCCAAGGCCTCAGAGAAGCTTCACCTGTAGTAGAAATCCACAAACTAGAAGTGGAATAAATATGACCACGGCTGACTCATCCTCCACAGATCTCCACTCATTTATTTATTTATTTGTTTATTTATTGCATCTCTCAAATCTCTCTCGCTGTCATTTCAGGCTTGATTTCAATGTATCTACAAAGGTGAAGATGGCAACTGCACTGGTGTGTTCATGTTGACACTACAAGTCCCTGTCCCGCATGGAGACAAATGTCACATCCCCAGAGACTGCAGTTTGTAGAGATGCAGCGACTTTTGTGTGTTCTTCTGGCAAAACCAGCGTGCTTTATGGCACAAGGTCACTGTTGTGGGAATTTCAGAGGCTGGAGTGCTGTCCAACACTACCCCCTTGTGATTCCTCTTGTTACAACACTCTTTCTAAGCCACCTTTTTTCCAAATGGACTGTTTTACATGAAGATTCCCTTTCTGAGCAAAGCAAAAACCTTCCATTTAAACAGACGGTTTGCTCATTGGGAACTGAACAACACTTGGCGTGTACACACACATTTTGTTTTTACCGAATTCCTCTTTCACGGTGATTACAACCTTACATAATTTGATATATGTGATTATTTGCTGTTTCAGGAGCTCGGTCAGACCTGCTATTTCCACCTACACCAGCACGTGTTGCACTTCCCATCTAAATGCCATCAGGTGCAGAAGTTTTAGATATGTTTATACTGCTTTACTATACCTTGGTGTTCATTCGAGGTGCAGGGGACAGAAGTCAAGCTTTAATTGAGCATCTTTGCCCATGCAGTCCATTGCTCAGCTCTGAAGATATCGCAGCTCAGCTAGTGTGGCCAGCGCAGTGCTGGGGAGTTATTAGCTCAGCTCCCTTCTTTGTTAAACATTGACCACCGTTTGCTTCCCCTGATTAAGCGCAGCTCAACATTCTGCACACAGCTCAACATCCGAATTCTCGGTGCAGCTGAGATGGTGCCATAATTATGACAGGAAACACGACGTGTTCATACATCTGTTTTCCATGAAGGTTTCCTTGAGAGCAACTGCAGGGTTGATTCAGTGATCGAATACTTCCCTTTAAGGCCTAAGAGGAAAAGAAGAAGGGTCATTAATAGCTCCCTTCCTTTTCAGAGACAACACAACTTTATAGGAACAGTTCCCTAAGTGCAGACTGCTTTCTTTATGGATGAATTAGCTATAGGAACCTCCGAGGTCACACAAACAATGAAGCAGCAAAACAAAAGAACACACAAAGGTGTCCAGGTCCCATCTGATTTCAGAGGCAGGAGAGGTCTGCAGCAGCGTGAGGGTGCTCACAACTGACATGGGTTCAAAAAGCGTGAGAAATAAAAGGATCAAAAATGCGCCTAAAGTTACAAGACAACCTGGTGCCACATGTGGTTCAGAAGGTCCATTTAAAAGGCACTAAGTTTCTTTCTTGTCAGCCTAATACAAACAAGAAATAAGAGAAATGATAGCGAAGTCTTTCCCGCTGAGAACGTATCAGTGGTGGCCCTAGGACACCTCAAGCAGTGACAGGCTGTTTGCAATGAACTAGTTGCACTGAGGTCCCAGATTTGATGGGACGATGCCACCTCCAAGACACGATTCATCTGAGCTGCTTTGCAAATCCAGTTTGGGATGAGCTGCACCCTACCCTAAAAGCACCTCCACCAAAGGGACATTAAAGGGGATCACAGGCCACTGGCTCGGAGGTGGCCACCTTTGGCCAGATGGGACCTCGCTGTGGACAATGACCTGCTAAGATCAACATCCAAACCAGGACCTTGTGAGCCTGGACATGGTTCAACAGCTGCTGGAAACACAACAAAAACAAATGTTTCCAGTATTGCACACAAGAGACTTTTTTTTTCCATGGTACCTGTGACCTCATTGCAGTAACACGGGCTGTTTTTATGAAAACAGTCACGAAAACGACAATTTAGGAGACGGGTCGTCCTCCTAGCAGGGACATCACCCCAACACGCAGGCTCGGACGCCGCAGCACGGCAAACGAGAGCCGATTTTGGGCCGTCGCCGCGTGACGTTTATTTGAATTCGGGCATCGCGACGTGACGCTTGTTTGCTCTTCCTGTTTGAACGGAGCGCGGCGAACCCCGCTGCCCCCTGAAAACCCCGTTAACTCCCTCGCGTTCACCCAGGGCTTCGCCTTTCCTCCCGCTTTACCTCAGAATTCAGCAGTTCGCAAGCGGCAGCCCGGAACCCCGAGGTTTATTTTCCTCCTAACTACAGAATCTCGCTGGGAAACGTAGCAAAATTATCAGATTTGCCTTGAGAACGAGCAGAAAAGGGGTTTGGAGGCCACGGAGCTTCCTCGGCCAAGGAGAGCAGCGCCATTTTGCTGCATTTTGAGGCACAAATGATCATTAATAAAACTATCCGGGTATAAGCACCATTGGGATTTATTTTTCGGAGCGAATGGCGTGTTCCTAAAGAGGAAAATTAATAGTTATGGAGAGCGGGAGAGACTGGTGGCTTGAGAGAGGGCAAAACAACAGGAAAAAATAAAAACAAACATTCAGCCTGGAGAAGAGAAGGTTGAGAGGGGATCTGATCAGGGTATATAAGTACCTCAAGGGAGGGAATGAAGAGGATGGGGCGGCCTCTTCTCAGTGGTGGGCAGCGAAAGGACAGGAGGAAACGGCCACAAACTGAAGAATCAAAAGTCCCACAGGAAATTAAGGACAAATTCCCAGCAGGGAGGGTGACGGAGCACTGGAACGGGCTGCCCAGAGAGGCTGTGGAGTCTCCTTCTCTGGAGACCTTCAAGACCCGCTTGGATGCCACCCCGTTCCACGTGCTCTAGGTGGCCCTGCATGTGCAGGGGGTTGGACTGGACGATCCCTAGAGATCCCTTCCAACTCTTCTATGATTATTTCAGTGAGAATTTCTTTAAATTTGACTTGAGAGCAAAGTGACAGAGAAAGCGCCTCCCCGACTGAGTTTCTTAGGGTTTTTTTTCCCACACTTCATTTATTTA
>JAWLRI010000086.1:3569018-3586197 GCA_034781795.1 Crypturellus tataupa
CTCTCTTTTTTTTTCTTCTTCTCCTTCTCTCCTCACATCACTCTGTGTGCGCTTCTCTGCTGGTCTCTGTTTTTCCCCAGAAGTTGATCTACGAGGCAGCCTCTTTCTGTGTGCGTGTGAGTAATTTCTTCGCGGGAAGAAAGGAAACTTCAGCGTTTCTCCTCCTCCTTCGCGGGGTGCGTTGGTCTTGGCTTCCCCCTCGATCTTCACATGCCCGCCTTGGGCTCTTCCTTCATCCCGTCTCCCTTCATTATTATTTTCTCGTGCCGCTCTTCTCCTTCCTCCCCTGCCCGCTGACTTTTGTTCCGTCCCCCCGCAAGCGCCCGCACGCACCGCAGACCCGGAGCACTTTGGTCTTTCACCTCTCCTCCCCTCCTCTTTGTCTTGCAGCTTCTCTCTCCGAGCAGAGGCTCCCCGGTGCTGCTGGTGCTGGTGGTCACTTCCTGTTGTCCCGGGGTTGGAATTTTCTTTTTTTTTTTTTTTTTTCTTTCTCTCTCTCTTCTCCTTCTCTCCTTCAGGTTGCGGTGACTCTTGTTTTGCCTCGCCCCCTGCCCCGCTCGCTGCCCTGCGTCCTGTGACAGCAGCCTCGCGGGTGCGCAAGTCCTCGGCGCTCCGGCAAACAGTATCGATCCTCCGCCAGGCTGCTCGCTCGCTTTTTGGGGAGGGTGCGGGTGGCTGTGGCTGCTGTCGGGGGGCGAGGGGGGGTAATTCCCCCCTCCCCTCTCCTCTCCTCTCCCTCGCCCTCCTCGCGGCCGCCCCGGCTCCCTGCGGTCGATGCCCGCGCTCCGCGCCGAGGAGCCGCGCGCGCCGCGGCGCCTCTTGATTTGGGGCAGATAAACTTTCAAGTTTGGGAGCGGTGCGGGTCACACGGCGGCTCCTCCTACTCTCCTCCTCCTCCTCCTCCTCCTCCTCGTCCACCGCCGCCGCCGCCGCCTGCACCGGCGCCCAGGACGAGGAGGCCGAAGAGGAGGAGGAGGAGGAGGAGGAAGCGGCGGGCGGGCGGGAGCAGCAGCAGCGCGGAGGAGGCGACGGCAGCAAGGGGGGCCCGCAGCAGCAGCAGCAGCGCCGCCCGCACCGCCACCACCGGCACCCGCCGCACCACAACCACCAGCTCAACGGCCTCATCAGCCCCGAGCTGCGGCACCTGCGTGCCTCGCTCAAGGGCAAGATCCTCAGCGCGGAGGCCGCGGCGGGCGCCGAGGGGCCCGAGAACAAGCGAGCCGGCAAAACAACGGGCTCCGGACAGCAGCCGTCACCCCCCGCGGCCGCGGCGCCCTGCGCGGCCCCGCTCAGCAACCACCTCCCTCCGCAGCCGAGGACTGCGCCCTCCCCTCCTCCTCCTCCTCCTTCTCCCCCAGCAGCAGCAGCAGCAGCAGCGACAGGGGACAGGAGCCAGGTTGCTGCCACGGCTACGACTGCTGCTAAAAGTGCAGCCCGCAATGGACTGGCAGGAGGGACTGGCTTGGAGGAGGAAGAGCAGGAGGAGGGGGATGAAGGAGGGCAGGAGGAGGAGCCCCTGCAGCTACTCACCGAGTCCCTCGCAGCAGCGTGCAGTTTGAAAGGCTCGGGAACGGACTCTCAGCCCGAGGAGGACCTAACGATACGATACGTGAGATATGAGTCTGAGCTGCAGATGCCCGATATCATGAGACTGATCACCAAAGATCTGTCTGAACCCTACTCCATTTATACATATAGGTATTTTATCCACAACTGGCCACAACTTTGCTTTTTGGTAAGTGCATGGGGCAGCAGCGGTTGGGAGTGGTTTGGGGCCAGGGAGGGGAGGATTAAAAGGGTGACATTTCTGGAAATATAATTATATTTTTTATATGGATAAGGGGAAAGGATGAGCTTTTCTGGAAGTACTTTTCACTAACGACTTAACTTCACCACGTGTGCCTGTATGGATCCCAGGCCTAAAGTTCCTACATGCTTGAGTAGATGTTTTGAGCAGTGGTAAAAGGGTTTGAACACAAGGCTCATGTTGAGGAACTCGGGAGTTGTAATCTTGGTTTTGACAGTGACTTTTGTGACCTCTGGCAGCTCACTTTTATTGTTCTGCCTCAGTTCTTAGGTTTGTATTTTAAAAAAAATGTACTTAGCCCATTAGTGTTTTGTGAGCACTTACTAATTCTTGCACAATGGTTTTGAAACAGACCTCAACACGGCTAGCCTATAAATGCTAAGTGACATATGGAGAGAAGGCTTTGAAGAGTTGCAGATTTACTATCTGACTTTAAGAAAGACCCAACTGTTGCTTTATGCAGTTGTGTTGGTATATGTGGCCTTACAGAAGTTTTCATACTCTTTAAACTTTCTTGCAGTACTAACCATGTATTTAGTTTCTCTTTCTTCATACTGTGGTATTGAAAAGATTTAGAAAGACTGCCTAAACAATGTATCAGTGCTTAGTACTTCTTATGGAAGAACAACTCCTGGGCAGTTTTAGAACTTGCATCTCAGTTGAGAAGCCTGCTGTTAGGTTGCTCATCCATCCACAGGTATGTGAAACTGAGTGTGATTTGTCCTGAGGAGTGTAGCTGCATAGTAGGACCTTAGTTGTGCTTGATTTTCTTCAGAACTGAAGATTTATGGGAGAATATAGTACTTTTTTGTTAACATAAATGATACATTTTTGTTTCTTGATGCTTTAATCGAGGCTGGATTCTCTTCTCAAGGACATATATATATATTTTAGGTAGATTCAAGATACTTACCCTTCAATTCAGGGGTATCTCTGCAAAATTTTACTGACGTATGAGTACAAGAGGTCAGGCTAATGGAATCCATCTGGCCCTAAACTTCCTGACTGTTCTCATTTTAGAGTCTGATATAATTTATAGCAGGATTTATATGATTTATAGGAGGATTTTCAGAACTGTGCCTTCCAAAGCCCTGAAGAGGGAATATAGTAAGATTATAGGAAGTTGAGCCAAACATTACCTTCTGAAGCAAAACAAAATTGTAAAATTATGTGAAAAAACATGTGACTTCACTTGCTTTTATGCTATTAATTATAAGCAGGCTGATCAGAGCAAAATTATTTTTTTTTCAGACATTAAACCTACCCTAGCTATGTGTTATTAATTTCATACTGAATAAATACTTGTGAGCTACAAATGTCCCTAGTTTCAGCATCAAGTGTATTGTTGGTAATGCCAAGGAAGTGCTGGCTGCTACATCACGGCACTGTATATATATAAAAATATTTTTTTGTCAGAGTAACTTGAGAACTTGTTATGAAAGGGCAATGGC
Organism: Crypturellus tataupa; assembly: GCA_034781795.1. Classification (NCBI taxonomy): domain Eukaryota; kingdom Metazoa; phylum Chordata; class Aves; order Tinamiformes; family Tinamidae; genus Crypturellus; species Crypturellus tataupa. Next base: position 3,572,277 of record JAWLRI010000086.1, read on the forward strand.
AAATTGTTTCACAGAGCATTAAATATTTGATTTCTAATCTGTTTTAAAAACAGGTGCATTCAAAGAGCTTATTTCCTAGTAACGGATTCATTTTTATTTAATAACCTTGAATCAACAAAACTTTGCTTCAGCTATGCAAGGCTACTCAGATTTACCGCTTTTATTAAGTACAGAAGAATATGAAGCACATGAAGCTGTAGAGAAGGACAAATGTCTAAAGGAATTATCAAATTGTTTTATATATGTAATAATCTGGAACTCTTGCACTATGTTGAGTCAAAATTGATGGGGTTTTTGACTGATTCTTAGCATTTTTGAGGTTTGCTTTTAGAAGTTCTCTTGAAGACTTTCTCTTCTATGACAATTCGTTCGCTCCTGCAGTTAATGGATCTCTGGACTGCTTCTCTGTACTAAGTATCTTAAAATATTTACCTTCACTCAAGAACTGTATATTCCAATTAGCAAGAGCAGTGTTATGACGGTGAGAAGAAGCATAGTGCCTGATTCCATAAATCATTTGCCTTTAATGCCTCATGGCCTCACACTCTTCTGGTTTGAGCTTTTGTTTTGGTGGTCATTGATTTCAGGAAGGAGGTCAGACTACAATTTCACTGTATTTGGAAAAAATATCTGTAGGGCTCCTATTGATTCTATTAAGACAGAAGTGGTGAGTTTTAACTGATGTCTTTTCATGCTGTCTTCGTAACGTAGTCATGGGCATGTTCTCATTTCACATTCCCACCAGAGCGAGGGCAGAGCACTAACTTCATCTAAATTTGGAGACAGGATGTATGTTTTCCTTAAATGGTCAGCAGTTGTCCCATGCTGATGTATTCAGCAAACCATCTCAAACACCAGTTTGAGATCTCAAGCATCAGTTTTCCTTTGGATACCTGACAATGCAGAACTCTTTCTGGGGGCAGTATTGACACTATTCCTGTGGATGATGATCTAGCAGATTTGAAACTTCTGAGTTTGGCCTTCCCAAAGTCTAGGGTCACTCTAATGCAATTTTGTGCAATCGAAAGGGGTTCTTGCGCTTGCTTTCCAGGCAGTTTCCTCTTCCTCCCTTGTGTAAACCCTTCATGATTATCTGATTTGGGAGCTGAGCTGGCTGTCCTACCCCCAACAAAGTAAAGTAATGGTCATGGACACACGTACACGTACCTGTACATACGTACACAAATGTGTGTACACATGCATGTGTGTGGATGTTTTAGGGTCAGCTTTCTGTTGGTGTAGCTCCCTGAGTGGGAGCAACTATACCAGAGTGGGATCAGAGTCAATGCAGCTGTAAACGAAGAGGTGCTAAGGCAGAGCTGAGAAGGTGGCATAGGACCAACCCCAGCCAGTAGCTTAGGTTTCCTCTGTCACGCTGCATTCTGTGGGAGGAAAGTGGAATTCATATTCTGATTTAAAAGGAGCTACAGATATTAAGAATCTTAAAGATGTTTGTTTTAACATCAAATTCATTTGTAAAACTGCCTTACTGATTTTTGAGTAGTAAGTTGACAGTGTTTGATGATTAGTTCTGGTATTGCAGCTTTGCTAACTGAACTGCTGCAAGGTAATAAGCTGTTGCTTCATAAACTTCAACTGTCTACTTTAACTTGGATTTCATCTGTCTTTGGAAGAAGACTGTGTGCTAGGTGTAGATGCTGTGTAGACTCTTGCTTTTTATTTGTTCCCCAGAACTCTGACAACCCAGTTTGTCTTCAAATGAGGCATTACAACCACTTCTCACTCAAAAAATGACAGAGCAAAGCTATGCTTCATGTGAAACATTTAAAAAGCACAACAGCTTTGTCCACATATTGATTGTAAATGTGTATTCAGAGCTGTAGATTCCTTCAAAGTATTTTTGCACCTTCTACTCCTTACACTGTTAAAGTTATAAAGCCACTTCCTTCTAGAACTTTTAGGATTTTATATTAAATATTTGGAAAATTATTTTTGCAATACATTAGCCTGGAAGAGGTGAGCTTGGGAGACCTCGCTCTGTTCTGAAGTCTGGGTAGGACAGGATGTAATAAAAGCCAAGTTCTGGATGTGTATTGCAGCCTCTCTCATAATTCACCATACTGCACAGCTCAGCTCTCTTTTAAGAAAAATCTGGAAAATCTGTGCTTTTATTGGGTTCTTAACTTTGCCACCAGCAATAGTAGCTATTATAATTTAAACTTTGACAAGTTTAAAAATAACCCATTAATTTCATGTAAGTGGTCTTAGATGCATTGTAATTTCTAAATGACTGCAGTTAAGATCTTGTTTTCTACCAGTACTTGCCTCTTTCTCTTCTCTCTTTTTTTTTCTTTTTTTAATTGGATTTTATTCAAGACAGCATCCTTCATGTAGAAATTAAACCTTAAAGACCCCTCTGTTTTTCTGTTGTAAAGCGCAGTGCATACAAGAAGAGCCAGAGAAGTCAGGAAACTGCTAGGATATTGTCATATCTATAGCAGAGCTAGGGATAAATTCTGTAACTCTCATTTCCAGCTTGCAACCTGCTGCAGTTCCTCAGTGTATTCCAGCTTCCTCTTCAGAATAATCACAGCTTCAGAGAGGAGATTGCTGTGCTATTTCTCACTGTTTGTGAAAACTGCTCATTTTAGCACCTGAGTAATAATTCCTTCCTGTGCAAGGGCATTGTCAGAATAACTGCATTAGCAGTTGTTAAACAGTGTCCAGTTCCGTGGACTGGAAGCAGAGGCAGTGACTTAGTGATTTCCCTGCTGTTGCACAGATCTGACTTAACCATCAGACTTCAGCTTAATGGCTGTAGCTTAAATGTCTCCTCTAATGGCATTTGGTAACATGATCAATAAACCAAAGGATTCCTGCAGGTCCACAGGCATTTCTGTGATGCTTTAGGATGGATTTTGGTGCTCGTGTAAGTGGAGCTGTGTTGCAGGACTGCAGATCCTGCTGCATTTGATTCACAAAATATTTCTCCTGTGGGGGCTAGTTGGTTGTTTTAATCTTCTTTAAATGAGAACAAATGTGACAGGAGTGTGAAATGCATAGCTAGCCTGTGGCTGCCAATTTTAATGCCATCTTTGCTAATAAAATGAATGCCAATTGTTTTAGGTTTTTTTGAAGGCTAATGTTCTTTCTGGTACATAGAGGTTTTTGTGCTGACTCCTAAGTAATCCACGGTTGCAATATGAAGATACTGTAGTCTGTTTTAAACATTTAAACTTATGCCTAAGAACCAAGTAATGTAAATACTGAATTTTAACTCAAGTATATTAATTCTGCTAAAGGCTCAGGCTTAAAGTAAATCTCGCAATACTCTATCATGCTTATGTAGTACTCAGTTACTTGAGCCAAAGTCTGTCTGTGGAAACTTTTTTAAAAGTACTGTCTTGTACTTGGAGAGAGAATTTGGCCCATAATGATCTCCCCCATAAATGATGCTAGGTGGAAACTACTTTTTCTTTCTCCTCCTCTCATTTCCTACTCCAGTGTGTTTTTATTGAGGCTGTTCAACCTTCCCCAAGGAATTAAATTATTCAGTTTTACATTGCATTTTAGGTTCATTTTCAGCTTGAGATGAAGTTGGAGAGAAAGGGGAAAGGCAAGGGAAAAGAAGAGCTCAAATTAAGGGGCATTCCTCGTTTAAGGAGAACATCCATAGATTAACAGGCAGATCTACCTGCCTGAAGACAGAGAAATAGATTCCCAAATGTTCAGGGAGCTGATAACAAAGTGATACTTTATGCAACTATCTGCAACAGTGACAAAAACCTTAAGTATTTACTACTTCAGTCACTGAAACAAAAATACTTCGTTGCTCATTTAGTGTTTAAATACATGATTCGTGAAAATTGTTCTCTTACAGATCTTGGTTGACGGAGTTTTAATGACAAGTATGTCCCCACACTCAAAGTGTATAAAAATGTATCTAAGGCTTCTCTACATGACTGTTATGATCAAATATTTGCACGTGTTCACTTCAGGGCAAAGCATAACTACAACATGTTAGTTTGTGGTGTGCTCCTTTTTTAAGCGAGGTGTAAGATTACATCTAGGTACTCTGCATAATTATAGCAGTGTTATGAACAGTCTGTCTGATGATACTCTTTATTTAACTCCCTGTTTTTCTCGTGTCTGTGCTGAGATACAGAATTTGCCTTGAGCTGACACTTTGCATATGCAGTTTTAGTAAAACTACAGTTGTCTTTTTCCCTTTGAAAGAAAACCCGTGTGTTTTAGGACAAACAAAAAAGTACTTAGAGGCTGTGTATTTTAGTCCACTTAGATCATGCTTTGCTTTTGCTTTTTTGGAAACCACGTGTTTAGATTGTTCAGAGTTCTTGGGTACTGTGAGAAAGGTTTATTATCCCAACAAATAATGACTTAGCAATTATACGTGATGAGCTTAGAAATTATTTTGGGCTCACGCTATATCATAGAGTTTTGAAACTGCAGCTCATTCCTTTTGGGCTGCTTCATTTCACTTTTGGCTGAGACTCCTGGCTGATAACTAACCCAGGTAATAACCACCATTTAGGAGGAGGTGCTATTTGATTATTCATCTTGGGGCAAAAAGAAAAAAAAATTCTCAGTCTGTGCCTGCAACATAAATGTATAAATGAATCTTCTGCCCACAGAGTAACTGTGGACCATCTTATCCTACAAGCTGCACACAGTCATTTACAAGCTGCTGTATGTACTGTAGATTTGGGGGAAGCAAGCCCTGGGCATGGTGCAGAGGTGGGCCTGAGTGAGGTCTGCTAACACTGGCTTTGGCAAGTCCTTCTTGGTTTGATATCTTGCTGCTGTGAATTTGGATTATCCAGGAGAGCTTGTGCCAGCACATGCTTGTGCCAGTCATATGCTCCAGTTCCAGTTTAGGAGCTGTGTGTGAGCTGGTTCCCCCTGCAAATACAGGTCTCCTTCAGAGTTGTGTGGATCTGTTTATACCCCCACGCACACCACTGTGAGCTGTTTTTCGTCATTTTAGTCTTTCCCTGAATGAATAGTGGTTCATACTCCCCTTGGACACTAAACCACTGTTTTGCAGCCTTATTCACTTTTACTGCTGCAGGTTATAATGTCATTAATCTTTCTTGTTGTCTAATCCTTCACTTAATATATGATTTGATTATTCTTCCTCTCTTCAGTGTATTTTGTGGTAGAATTTTGGGTGAACACAGACATTATGCAAGTAATTTGATAAGCGACTGGGGTGGGTTTTTGTATTGTTCTACTTGTTTTAATTGCATTGGGATAACTATAAATCATATGACTGTTAGCTGAAATCTCTGAACAGCTGAAATGTGTGAAGCTACTTGCATTTTGTTGTTTGTTTGTGCCTGGGATATGTGCCTGGCTAAAAGTGACAGTTTCCAAAAACTAAAGGCATTTTATTTTGACCCATTATGGGCTTGACAATAACACCAGGCCAAATTAAGCATGCTATCTGCTGCAGACATGAAAACTGAGATCATTATAAAACAGAAATGGACTTTTTGGCAGCCTATGTGAAAGAATATGATTTATGCCTTAACCTGTCCTCCTCCTCCCCCATCCCCAACCACATGTTCTTGCCTTTAAATTTCAAGGAGTAATACTCTGATTTTGTAAGAGACAACTTACTATTTGTCAACAGATTGTAACTTTATTAGAAAACAATACAGAAGTAAGAACTTTCTTATTTGTATTTGGAGACATTCATAATTTATGAAGCCTTTTTTAATAGCTTTGTGCAGTCAGGTTTGTGTGGATGTTTCGTTTAAAATGCATTGGTCTGTTTTTTTCAGCATGGCATTGTAAACCAAAAACTGAGAATGCATGCATGTGTTTGTCTTTAAGGCCATGGTAGGTGAGGAGTGTGTAGGTGCCATCGTCTGCAAGCTGGATATGCACAAAAAGATGTTCCGCAGAGGTTATATAGCCATGTTAGCAGTGGATTCCAAATACAGAAGAAAAGGAATTGGTAAGAATAGTGCTTTTTTTTTTTTTTTTTTTTTTTTTTTTTTTTTTAACTTAGGTATCCTATAGTTTGCTGGGGTAACTGTCACAAAGATTTAAGCAAAAACGGACCAGTAAATGTGATGGTTTGTCTGTTGTCACTCCCTGTCATCCCTTCATCTCTGATGCATGCTCCCCAGCCTGGTGCGGGTTTTGCTTTTTTATTTTCATTTTATTTTATTTAACCTGCAATATCTGTGCCCCATCAGTTTTATAATCTTGGATATGATAAAGATGTAAAGAAAGGCAATTAGTAGTCACTTATATCTGCAAATTATCAACACCAAATAATTATAGGAGTTATTTTGTATTTTTATATGTACCTCCATCATTTGATTTCCATAAGGTGCTCAGGACATTTATTTTCAGTTGAATTACCCTTTGACTTTTCTCTGTCAGTTACACACATATATAGTGCATGAGGAAGATATGTATAGCTCATTGCTTTTAATAAAACTTGCAAGAAATAGTTGTGTGTTCTTGAATGACCAGAACTGAGATTTCTCTTAGTCAAAGCAAACCATTCCTCACAGGTGATTTGCCCTCCCTTGTTAAGCAGTTTTGCCTGATGAAGACTTTTTTCCTTCCAACCCCAGTTATCTTTGGCTTCATTAAAGGTCCACTCCTACAGAACTTTAATTCTTTGATTTGATATTGTGATATTTCCTTCATTTTCTAGCATAAATATTTTTTCTTATAAATATATATGTGTGTATATATATACACTTGTATATATTTTTTTTAACTTAAAATGTAAATGTCACTTTAAAAGGCCAGAAATGTGCTTTACCACTCTAATGCTGAAAAGCTCCATGACTAAAAACAAAATGACTTGCAATGGAAATGTAAGGGGCTACATAAGGGACGATGTTGCAGAATGCTACCAATGTGTGTTCTCCTGCAAAAAACCCCACTAGTAGCATTAAATAACAGCCTGACTAGTCAAGCATGTGGGAATATTTTTTTCTCCAGTAGAATTCAGAAGCCATTTGAGATTTCACTAGTGGAACAGAGGGAAGAACGTAAAGAGAAATGGCCCTCTCTTTTCCCTTTAGCTGAGTCATAAAGGAGCCTGACATAATTTAAAAGCAGGCACTTGGGTTCATGAGTAAATGAGAACAAATGCTGTTCTTGTGCAGACCTCTGTGAGGTTTTCCCTTCTTAGTCAATTCATCATTTTAACATTATATAAATAGTATTTATATTTAAGATTTTGCTTACTTTAACATTATAAATGTTGACTTTTTTTCCCTTGCTCTCACTGCCTCGCTCTTTAAAGTATGATGTTAATCTGAAGATTTGTTTTATATACAGTATGGTTTTGTCGTATGTTCAAATAAAATCTTAATTGATTTAAAATTTTGAGAATTCTTTAAAACAATCTCTAGATTCCTTGGGGTTTTTTTTCCTTTTCCTTAGCCTTCTAATGGAAGTGAGATTTATGCAATTTCACTGAACAGCAGTTTTTTCCACTAATAACTTTGAAATCAACTTTCAATTTCACCCCAATTCTACAGACAGGTAGGGATATTACGTTTGTAGATCTGTTGTGAAATGGATGAAAAATAATGCTAAACAATTAAATTAATGCAAGACTGAGGGGAAGGGATGGGCTTCAACCATACTGTTAAACACCAGCAAAACCAAATGGGAGGGAGCCGCAAGAAAAGTGGTTTCATAAGTTCTGTTACTAATAGAAGCATTTGTTTTAGTAAGAGGAAATTCCCTTGGAAGATGAATGTCCTTCAAGTACATGCCAACAGATTTTGACTTTAAATGCAGCGAAAAGGAATGAATCACATCTTGGAAGGCTATATATAACAGTATGTTAAACATAGAAGCCTGTTTTTAATATTCTTATGTTAGAAGAATCTTGCATTCAGGCTTGATTCTCTGGATATTTTTGCTGGTTATTTTAATGCTCAAACGTGAGACTGCAACTTGACTGCAAATTCTTTTAATCTTTCTCTCCTCCCCCAGGTGTTATCATATAGGTAGCTCGTGTATTAGTTTTGTATGAACAAACATCTTTTGCATTGCAACTTTGTTGACACCTGTTCAAATCTAAATTTCAGGTACAAACTTGGTTAAGAAAGCTATTTATGCTATGGTTGAAGGAGATTGTGATGAGGTAAGATTTTTTTTATAATCAAAAACTTTGGGATATAATGTAAATAGTTTGTGTTCTCCTATACTTGTGTTTTGCAGATTTTTCTTCGGATTCTCTGTTTTCATTCTTGGGTTTTGTGTTTGTGTGTTTATTTTGGTGGGTATCACATTGGTTAGCAACTTCCTGATCTATTATAAAGAAAAGATAATGTCAAAAAGAGGTGCAAGCGGAAGAATTTTTTTACGATTTGTTGTAAGTGCTCAAATTCAGTGCTTCAGTCTTGCTTTGTCAACCTGCATCACCCTTCATAGGAGGCCTGTTTTCCTCCAAAGACTCCAGTTTGAAGATGGGCTTGCACCAGTGCAACGTGTGTGTTGACTGTAACACTTCCGTACTTTCAGAATATGGGAAGATACTAGAACAGTGCTGTAATACTGCAGAACATAATTTTATCACAGCAAGCCATCAGATTATGTCATCACAGCAAGTCAGCAGTTAGTGCCTAAGCATATTAGGTAGCACTAAGAGAACTGTGCAAGGGTTTAGCATGTCGGTGAAAACTTTTAAGCAAAATAACTGAATCGCTGTCAAACTTTATCTGGCCTGTATGTTTCTAGTCTTTCCTTTAAGTACTTTGAAGCCTCTGCAACAAACTATCTTAATGTGCCCCATCTAACTTGTGAAAACTCTCCCTAGATCCATTCTCCTTCATCCAGTTATCTATTATCTTTAACTCTTTCATCTGCTTGGTACAATGGAGTCGTTTAACCTCTTCCTGATAAATGAATTGTGTCATTTCAGTGTGTCATGCTCGGGGATCCTTTGATCTCTTTGTTTTCCTGCTTCAGTTGCTCCCTCACTTACCACACTAAGTGTGGCGCAAAACTCCAAGCTTTGTCGCAAGACTTCTGGCACATACTCTACTCTGTTTATTTTTCCACTAGCCGAGTTACTCTTTTGCAGAATCCCTGCATACATTCTGACTTCAGGAAGTAGTTTAGGTATTTGTTCTTCTCTGCAGATCCCTTCCTACCTCCATTTACTGGTGTCATATTTTCTATAATGTGTGTTATACTTGGGCACTGTAGTGCAATTTGATATTTTTGAGTTTGTTCTCCAAGTTCTTTGTTTTCTCTTGTGTTGTCCTTACACTTGTATCACCCTAAGCAGTATATTTTGCCCTAACCCCTTTACTACTGACTGCCTTGAACGATTGGAGAAAGAAGTTTCTTTCCCTTTGCTCTCATGCTCTTGAATTCACTTCCCATTGTTAAATATCCAAGATTATTTTAAGGAACTGAGGGGTACTATGACAATAGTGACAGTGCAGAGCACCCTTATCTTACATTGCAAGAGAACTGAGATGCAGGGAGGTGAATTGCCTAATGTCATTAGGGAAGTTGCTGTCTACCCCAGCCACCAGAGATGCAAGTCTTTGTCATAGGTTTTCATCCGTGGTGCTGTACAAATGCTTTATATAAACCTACAAGGCATTTCTCGAAGGCTGGTGCTGTCCCTGTTTAATCAAATGCACCACAATCCAAGCCCCTTGAAGCATGTGCTACACGGGTGCAGGCAAGTTCCAGCTTGGAAACTGCCAACTGTGTGTGGGATGATGTCCTGTTTCTTGGGGACTTCTGCCTGCGCTTAATTTGTGCTGGCACTGAAATAGGGCCTCATATGTCCAGGCAACTTACAACACTTTTTGCGGTGGTCATCAGTGGTGTCCATATGGATTTGAGAAACGGAGGGAAAAAAAAGAACCGATGCAACATAAATATAGTTACCTGTAGCCAAACAGCAAATGTCTTCAGGCACAAAGTTAAGGCTTTTCCCAGGTGTACATGATATACCCATAATGATGTTGGCTACTCAAACATCCTGGTTCTGCAGAACAGTCTCCTAGCACTGCAGGAAAACCTTTGGTCCTGATAAACACCTGAAAAATCCACCCATTTTCCACCTGAAAAAAACACCCATTATTTAAGGTTCTTCCTGACAGAGCTGACAAACCTCACCAATTTTTCTACAGCAGTTGTTGGGGAGTGGTTTCTAGCAGTCTGTTTGATGCTTACCTGACCAAATGTGAAGCAGTGCATCATAGTAACTTGTTTTTTCTACCTTTAATAAGATTAGTAGCAGGATGAAACAAGGTGCTGGTAGGATGCTTGAAATAAAATTGATTGTGATTGAAGAACCCAATTTTCTGAAGCTTGCTCAGAATATGTTTTTAAAAACAGGAATAGGTACCTGTAGATATAGTTAAAAACTTGAAAGCTGCTTGGAAACTCTTCGATCTTAGCATGGAAAGACAAAGTAAATTTGTGACATACAATCTGATAAATGTTTATTCAGTGTAACATTTTTCAGGTTAGTATAGATTAGACCTTTTTGGGTGTGATAGAGTTCTGAAAATTAAAGTACTTGTGTAACACCACAGATGAAAAAGCTGGGCAGGAATCAGTGTAGGGGGAAGGAGATGGGCTTGGAGGAGGTGGTCAGGGCTATGTTAGAACAGAGAGGAGGGGACAAGCTGACATTCAGGGTGGCTGGCTGAACTAGGAGTAACATTCAAGCCTGAAGCAAGTACTTAAGAGGCTGCTTTCAGCAGGAGTTTCTGGATATGATGTTATAGAACTTGGATTTTAATTGTGGTGAGCTTCTCAGGTACTGGGTGTTAATGAATACTCAGTTTGGGATAGTAAAGTGGTGGTTTCCAGGCTTATAATGGGTTTTGCTTTCATTGAGTCGCAGTGTTTTAACAGAGTTTTCCTGATTGTACATTAAGTGTGAACTGGCTAGTGCACTGTTCACATTTGGTATTTAAACAAACAGGTAAGAGGGAATACTTTTCTCTCCTATTTCCAAAGTTTTGAAGAGAAAGTAGGAAGCAGTAGTAGGAAAGTAGGAAGCAAACTGAGTGATAAATTCAGTAAGCTGGATACCTGACTCTACTTTTACTTGGTCTTTTTCAGACCAGTTTTAAAAACTTTACTTGTTATAGCCCTTAATCAAAGAAGGATTGTTCACTGTTCACATAGGATCAAAAAGATCACATAGGATCTTTTATAAGTTCCCTCTCTATAACATGACTGTGTAAGCAATCTGCAGTGCAATTTTTCAGCACCTAATCACTGCAATACCATGTAAGTGCTAACTGATCAAGAGGAGGCCAAGTGTAAATGATAGAGTTCTCTAAGGTAAATGCAGAATTTGGAAAGAAATTGCAGCTTTTTAATGAGAACTATCAGTCTGTTAAGATGATTAAAGGAACTGGACAAACATTCACAACTTGATTCTGTTGATCTCCCAAACATATTTGTAAGAATAACAACCTGTTCTGTGATATGCCAAATGTATTTGAAAGAATAACAGCCTGTTCTGTGAGTGCTGAAAGAATATTTTCTTCATTTGTTTGTTTAATTTGGCTCTATTCCGTGACTTGGTTTCTAAACTTGAGTTGCTTCAAAGTTTGAACTGAAGAAGCAAGGGTTTTTTTGTCTTTTTTTTTTCTTTTCAATTTATGAGTAAATTCTGGGTATGTATGAGAACATAGTAGCAGGAAATACTACATTTTGTTATTACCATAGAAAAAGATTCCTTGCTTCTAAAAAACAACTAAAATTAAAACTACTTGAGGTAAACATTGTGGAATTTTAGATGCAAGAGGAAATGCATCTTTCAGAAGGTTAGAAGTTCTGCAGAAAATACTGTTAAATCAGATCTTTGCTGACCTGCAGCAAAGTTTACCATTAGAGACCATAGGCCAGAAATAAATGAAATGATTGGAAGTTTGGGTCTTGACTGAATATCTCGCGCAGGAAGAAGGGAATCCTTCACAGAATCAAGCATCTGAAACCTAGATAAAATAATGCTGGGTTCCGTTATTAATATAGAAATATGCTTCAATTACAAGTCACTGCTTGAATCCTCACTGCTTAATTCTGTTTAACTAGATTTTTCAACAATTGATTGATAGTTGATTGATAACAGACAATCAAAATTATAACTTTCTTGTGGACTGGGTAGTTACTGACGGTCCTGAGGTACCTTGGTGTTAGGATTGCAGTTTAAGTTCTGATTTTTGTGTACACCAGGAGTTGACCATGTCCTTATCACTTAATCTTTTACTGTGTGCTTGCATTTTTCTTTTGATAAAGAAACAGCTGGAATAGTAGGGTCTGAGGCCTTTTCCCTTCTAGTGATGAGTGTCAAAAAACAAAGAGCATAGCAAAGATTGCTTTTCCCAGCCACCAAAAATCAGCTTCTTTCATTCCTGAAGTTACTTTATATAGGATCCCTCAGTTCTTTCTGGTAGGGTGCTGGGTTTAACCCTTTATGAGATTGTATCTGGGTATATTTAGGTCAGGCAATTATTTATCACTGCGCTAGGTCTTTTTCTGAGAACACCAGAGCACATCCATTTCATCATCTTTGTGCTTGAGCATTAGCTCAAGCACTGGGATTCCAGCAAACCTGAATTTCAGCCTTTAACCACTCCCTTAAACACAGTGTTGATGGACACTTCTTAGCACTGCAGGACTTGCTGTTGGATGCAGACACGTTATAGCCCTCCACCGCAGTGCTAAACATTTATGAGAGCGAATGCTGATTGTAACTGGGGTTCAGATAAGTCTCTTGCACTGTAGTTCTTACAAGGGTCACCTTTCCTGGCTGGCATAATGCTTTGTTTTAATTTGAATTTAAAAGTTGTACAGCTTGCATAATTACAAAGGAGATAGCAAACGGTTCAGGAAAATTATAATTGGTCACAAATTGATACTAATTAATTTTAATAGGTTAAAATTCTTGTGAGTGTTTGATTAGGTCAACGGATTTGATAATAGTATTCCAGTGAGGTGCCAGCATATGCTTAAGAAAAGAAATTCAATCTCTAATTCTTCCCATAAGACTAAGAATTGAGTTAGGCTGTCCCAAGAGTACAGGTACCGCAGACTGACCTGCTGTAACTTAAGAACTCCAGCTATTAATATTTTAATATGTGACCTCTGGTTCCTTTTAGAAAAACAAATTACTTCAAGTTTTATTTTTCCCTAGTGCATGTTGGTCGTTGGGTTGTTAGCCCAGAATTTACTGTTCTTTGTACATTTGTGTGCTGGATTCTCAGGCTGAATTCGCCAGTGGAATGTGGTCAGAGAGGCTTGAACCTTGAGTAGTGCTCAAATATGTACAGGGAGTAGACAGTTAAATCTTGAAGGTAACCAGTCTAACTGCTGGCTGCTTCTGCCTCTTATGCTTAACCACTCCTTAGACTGCAGAAAATAAAGCAGATGGAAAGAAAAATCAGTAATTTTCTACCCAGGCTGCTTTTTGAAGTGGCTCTGCAACAAGCCTAGTAGAGCTGGCAAAACAGGCTGGGGAAATGGAAATCCATGCCTGGAGGCTGCAGGGCCACACGCTCCATAACGCAGAGTGCCTTAAACTGGTGCACACAAATAGAGCCTAATGTTTTATTCCTGATCTTTTTTCCCTCAATTTTGCTGAGATAGTCTTTTTTTTTTGCCTTTTTTTTTCCTTCTTTTTGGATTTTGATGTAGATGACTCTAACTACACACTATGCATATGAAATAATAGTTTAGAAATATCCACTGATGTTTGAAGAAAATACATGGATTGTGTTTTCATTGCATGGTCTTTCTACACAGTTTAATATATAAATGTACATGGTTATGGATTTATGTGTAGTCTTATCAGCGTATTAGTTCATCCTCTGTTCTTGAGTAACCCTGATTTGTCCAACAGCAAAATCCTTAACACTTTTTAAGGATTTAAATCCTTAAATCATCCTTAAATATGAGTTGGATAAGACTAGGC
>JAWLRI010000086.1:3586217-3609084 GCA_034781795.1 Crypturellus tataupa
AACAGCAAAATCCTTAACACTTTTTAAGGATTTAAATCCTTAAATCATCCTTAAATATGAGTTGGATAAGACTAGGCAAAAGAGTTTTTATCATTTGGAAGGGATAGGTGGCTGAGCAGCTGTGCTGGGCCTGAATTAAAAACTGCTCAAAGGTGTATTTTGATGCTTTCATATTCCTTCTTAAATGCCCTTGTCATTTCGAAAAAAAGTAGGAAAAAGCTGCAAACTGCTCTTTCTTCCTAGCTTATGCAAGACTAGATGGGAATAGTGGTTGCAAATACTTATTCATCTTCTTAAACCTGTGCATTACTTTAATTATATGCCCTTTCCTTTCTCACCAGAAGCACAGATACTACAAACATTTCTTTTGTCAGCTAAAGCTTGTGTCTAGGTCTAAATCTATCAAATTATGAAGTAAAAAGTTACCCAGTGACTAAGCAAGAACAATTTTCTGCTAAGTTCTTGGTCTCTATACAGGTGAAACTTGCTTGCAAGTCAATTGTTGAATAACTCCTAAGGAGTATTTTTAAACGTGGGGGTGGAGGGAGGTTGCATGAACAAGCCAGAACAAGGTAGTTTAATTCCATTCATTGTTAGTAAGTGTAATTTTACATGAAAACTTTGGAGTTTGTTCCGTATTCATGTAAACAGAAATACCCAGCTGCTTTCTAATATGATATGTTTTATCTCTTTCTTTATTTTTTCTTCAAGGTTGTTTTGGAAACAGAAATCACAAATAAGTCTGCTTTGAAACTTTATGAAAACCTTGGTTTTGTGCGAGACAAGAGGCTGTTCAGATACTATTTAAATGGAGTTGATGCACTGCGTCTTAAACTATGGCTGCGTTAAAAGAAACCATCACGTCAAGCAACTGACTTCCCAACAGCGCAGAGTTGTCCTTTGCATGCAATGCAATTTGTCCAAAATTGCCTTGCAGGTGGACTTAGTAATTTCCATGCAGCTCTTATCTGTCAGTGTCTCATTGAGTGTCGCACATATTTGTTGCACTTTGGCATGGCGCATTTGTTCCGAATTAAAGCAGATTGTTTCAAACTTCGAGTTCTTTTGGTACCAGCAAGATGTGCCAGTTGATAGCCAAGATATGTTCATTCATTTGCAAGTCTACTGACTGTATTACATACACAGTGAACATTTTATCAAAGAACCTGTATGTGGAACACGACTTTTGGTTCCAGAAAAAAGCCAATGTAGATTGTAAAATTCTATAAGTATACTAACATTTCATACAAAAATTGCCATAGTTTTCTGGGAAAAAAAGGCTTCAATTTTAGGTTTTATTTTTCAATATTGAATTTTCCATTCTTAAATATTGGTACCTCAGTGATTAGTGAATGAAAAAATGTATTGTAGGGTGGGGTGTGTGTTACAATGAGTAACAGTAACAATTAAATTGCGTCTGCCAGTGCCTGTATAGATAAGTATATTTGTCTTCACCTCTAAGTTTGGAGTGCATGCTTTTATTCTTTTACTTTCTTCAATTGTCTTTGCAAGAAAATTTCTGCTTTTATTTAAATTCCGGATTTGATAATAAATTATTTCAGATTTTTATAATTTGGATACTTCTCCCAGACAAGGGTTTCGAAGGCCCTTCTTTTCTTACAGCAAGAAGTGTAAGCTATTTTGAAAACCTTGAGTAGCTGCTACAAGAGAACCTGATGTCGCCAGTAAATCTTTGCTGGTTTTGGATGCACTTTTTTTTCTTTCAAAAGAGTGAGGGACTTCTTTTAAAAGAAGATATAGAAAATTAATGTAAATTGGTATCACTTTATTTAATCAAAATTATTGCTAGAAACTCTGAAAAAACAGCTTTTTAAAAATAGTTGGAACAATTCTTTTTCGGATCGCTTTGCTTCAGTGTTCTGCAATGCTTCAATCCTTGGTTTTTGGTCTTGGAAAATAAATTTCAAGGTGTATTGTATCCATTTTTTTTTTTTTTTTTTTAGCTGCTCTCATCTTCTCTAAATTTACATGCGCTAAATTATTGGGGGATTTTTTTTCCCCTCCAAAATCAAAGCAGCAGGAAAGGGACTACAGGGACTGCTCTCTGATTCTCTTTTTCCTCCTCCTCTCTGTCTCTCTCTCTATTTTTTTTTTCTTTTTCTTTTAAATTTTTTTTTTAATTGAGTTTACATAGGTTTGACCAATACCCGTTAATTTGTTCAGTAATTACATTGTCAAGGCTTTCTTGCTCAGTGTGATTATATAGCCCAGTTCTATGAATCTGTTGGTTTTTCACTTTGGAGGAAAAAATAAGGTATTAGATGACTTGTGGAAGAACCTATGTAATCTATAGAAGAGGGTGAACTCAGTGAATCAGCTCTTCTGCAGCTGAGCGACCTCTTCAGATTTGCCTTACTATTTTTTTAAGGGTTTGGTTTGAGTCATGGGTTTGTTTTGTTTTTTTGCTAATTGCTGGTAAATTTAAAAACACAAACAACAAAACCCCTACCTCCAGTAACATTTGGAAAAGAAAATCCCTGTGTAGGAAAACTGGATTTAAATAAGCCTTATTTTGCACAGATCAATCATTCACATGGTGATGGACATTTCTTACCACTTACAAATTATGAATTGTATTTGAAATTTTTTTTTTAACTTGCTGTTGTTTCTTCTAAGTTTTCTGCTTGTAGACACCACTTTGACTTTCGAGGAGTTTATTCCCCTCAACTCCTATTTGCATTGGTGCCTAAGCCAAAGCGTAAGAAACTGGATTCTGCTATTCATGGAGCATTCCAGAGTTTGGGATAAAACCCCAAACCTCTGTGCGCCACCGCTGCCTTGTAACACACCTAAATTAGGTCCAGAATAGCCCGATCCCTCAATTTTTTCTTTTCTGAGCGGATTATCTGGAGGTGTCGTTCACAAGTAAGACTTAAAGTTTGGGAATATGAATCTTCTCCCATCTGTATTCCAGGGCCTTAGGATACAGCGACTGACTTGCTTGAGCTCATGAGGCAGACGAGGGAAGTTTCGTACCCCGCTAGCACCTGCTGGGCTCGTAGCACAGACTCCAGAGCCGGCTCTCCCGTGTCTACGGAGGCTGGAGAACTGGAAAGCCAGACAGGCAAGTTCTCTGCTGGTTAATATTTAAACTGCGGGTTCGTTCGGATTCAAAAGCCGGCTTAGAAGCCAGCCCGAATCATTTTTCATAGAGGCAGCGCCAAAAACGTATCACTGTGGAGCAAATTTCAAATACAATTCTGTTTGTTTAGTGTAAGAAGCAAATCTCGCCATGCAAATTGGGAAGATCCTGCGCAAAATAGGTGCACGTTTGTTTTCAAAGTGCGTTTTGCCAGAAAGGTTCTAATCTTGCTGCTGTGTAACACGCAGGTCACTACAGAAGATGCTGAAGCTGTATGTGCTGGTTGGTATCGAAGCAGATTTATTCTCTGTGTTGCTTGGGACTGGGTGTCATGGTGGGAAGCTACAAATTTGCTAAGAGATGAAAATAGGTTTTCTAATGAAATCTAGCAAAGAAAGTTCAGTCGGCTCCTCCTGTCTGTTGCTAAAACAAGGCCCTCCCTCCCTCACCTCTTTTGCATTGACAAATCTAACTAAGGAGTTGATTACTTTTATGTTTAACTTTGCCCAAATATCACTATTGGCTGAGATGTCAGAATGGGTGTCTGCATTATATTGTTTTTTGTTATTTTTTTCTTTAAAAAAGAGTTCATCGCCATCGAGAAAAGTAGACATAATCTAATTGACATTGCTTAGTACATCACAAACTCTTATTTCGGGGCACCACAAAGCGTGGCTAAAACTGCGTGCTATGTTAAAGAAAAAATTTCAGGTCTTGTATAAACATAAAACTGTGTTGGAGTTCAGGTATCAGATGGGCATCTATGAAAATATCAAGTGTATCTGAAAATTCTGGACTGCTGTTTGGAGTGGATTATATTCTGCTGTCCCTTGATCCTTTTTGATGAGAACAAAACCGGTGGGGTTACAAAATGTACGAGCTGTCTAAATACAATGCAGTCAAATAAATGGTTAAGTTGTTTATCTACTTCCTTTTGGATGGAAATGCTCCAATGATTGTTTTGCTTTGTCTGCAAAAATATATGAATACACACGTACAATTCTTGAGAGAGAAATGGTGGGAAAAAACTGTATTTGAGAAAATTATAAATGTTTTTC
Organism: Crypturellus tataupa; assembly: GCA_034781795.1. Lineage (NCBI taxonomy): Eukaryota > Metazoa > Chordata > Aves > Tinamiformes > Tinamidae > Crypturellus > Crypturellus tataupa. The sequence continues at coordinate 3,590,379 of JAWLRI010000086.1, forward strand.
TTATTGGTATTTGATTTAATTTCCATGCCTGTTGGAATCCTCTGAAATAGCATTTGTGTGAATTTAAGTTTCATAACTGAACTAAAATGCATTTTCTCCCCATGTTTATTAAGTTCTGACTAACGTAGTCAGAGTGGGCTTTCAGGAAGGGTAAGGATCTTCTTATTTTTAATGAAACATTCGGGAATTAATGGTTTGTAGCCCATGCAAAGACTGGAACAAGCTCTCTTAAAAGCTTATGTGGGACCTTGTGGGTTTTGAAAATCCCATGTGCTTTATTCTATCTGCAATTTTATTTAGACCCCTAAAACTTTCTCACAATTTGTCAGTAAGTGTTGCTCATGTTTGGGACCGTGTTTCTGTGGGGGTTGCAACTAAGGTAAAATAACAAAAGACATTGCTCAGAATGCTTATGCCATCAGAAGGTTCAAAAAACCTTCCCGTTGTTGCTAAAAGCCTCAAGTTTAATGAAAAGAAAATGTAAAAATGGAAGAAATTATTTGAGCTAAAGGGAATACTTCTTTCCAGGTGCTGGTAGATGGGAGAAGTTGCTAAAGGGAGTTGGTAGCAGCTGAATACTCTAATGTAGCAGTTGAGTAGTGACTGTTTTCTACTTTCTTTCAGTCTGTGGTAAGTTACAACCAGAAAAGCAGCAGTGCCCGTGTGATAAAACACATGTAAAGATAACTTTGAGAAAGCAGGTGACTGAGGAGCTTTGCTAAGGTAAGATAATTGTATGCAAAGCTGAAGTTACTGCTGATATTACATAAGAGGCGGCCAGAACTCCTTTAGCCTGGGGATAAGATGCCTTTGTTTTCTTAAATGCCCCTGGGCAGACTCTTTCCAAGAATTTGCGCTGCGTCTGCGTGAACACGCTGCTCCCCGTGCGGAATGTGACTGATGCTGCTGCGATGCCGCCTCGCTCTCCCCGGGGACGGCAGCGCTGGAAAAGGCTCTTAGCCCAAATCCAAATGAGCCTTTAATGTCGGTAAGAGCAAACAACGGTGCCCTCCGCGCCTGACGGATTCCATGGAAATTGCTGGCGTGTCGCTCCTGCGTTGGGCTGAGCGCGCTCCAAGCTCGCTGACTGCGAGCCTGAGAGCTCACTCTAAGTGCTAATTACACCGAGATGCCAGGCAGCCTCTCCAGGCCAATTAAGGCTGCCAATTAAGGCTGCCCACCCTTCTCCACTTGCTGCGAGGATCTGGGCATCCTGCTGCTTTCCAGGGACCTAGTGGCAAGGTAGGGAGAAACCTGCATTTCCCATGCAAAGGGCTTGCACCGTCTGGGTCTAATGCTGCTTATTGATAGAACTGACCAGAAAATGAGATTTCCAATTTTCTCTCCCTTTTTTTTTTTTTTAACTCCACAAGGGAATTGATTAGGAGCCTTTAGATTGTCTCAGAAATAGCAGAGGTGAATATATCAAATATACTGGGGCAGGAGTAGGGTCTTAAGTCTTTCCCATGGCTGGCACAGAATGAGCTTTCACAGCTATAAACTTGCTTTTGGGGAAGTAGCGAGCTGGGCCAGTAATGCAGCTGGTAAACAGCAATGAAAAATAAACAGCAATGAAAAATAAATAAATTGGAAAGTGATTCAAGCCACAGATGACAGGCAGTGTCCCCTTCTGCCCTTTCTCTCTCACTCTCTGAAAGGGACGTTCAGGAAATAATTCTCTTGGGGTAGGAGAAAACTTTTAAGCCTTTTCTACCCCCCAGAAAACAGGACTAGATACTTGAGAAGAGAATTTTTTTTTTCCTTGAGGAGGTTTCTGTTTTACTGAAGTGAAAATTGAAAATCTGGCACTCTCTGGACTGTCATTGAGCCAACAGAGCAGTTTCATAAGCGAGTACATAGCATCTGCATAAATACACCACCAGACTGCATTTAATGGCCCCTATATATTCTCTATACAACCAAATATATTTTATTGCAATATATCAATTGCAATATATCAAAAATACATTTATTGCAATGTACAGCTTCAGTGTTTTGGCTCTGTTCAGGTAGGAATAACTTTACTCCCACACTGTTTCTGTGCTTCTTTGTGAGGTTGGTTTGCAGTAAACTCTGCATTCCTGGAAAGTCCTTTGGAAGAAACGTTCTCTGAAAGCTTTTCCAGCTTTGAAATTCTAGTAACATCTTGAAATTCAGAGAAAGAAACCTTTTATTTTTTTTACATCTTGGAAATGACTCTCTCTCTGCCCCCCAGATAAAGAACTCGGTAAATACTTGCAAATGTGAAAACAGAAAATAAATCAGTCATTTGGAAAAACGTTTTTAAACCTCTTTGGCCAGCTTTGGCCTCCTTCCACTGCCATTTGAGCTTGCGAGCTTCAAGTTTTCAACACGTTTTAATATTAAAAACCCGGTGATTTTAAGTAAGTTTTCTTGGGCAAATTTAAATCCTTCTGGAGACTTGCGATACAACATGGGCTGGTATCCTTAGAAAGCCTGACATTATCTGCCTCCAACGCAGCCTTCTCCTGATACCAGAAAGTGGTTTCAACCAGCATTAGCTGCATAAAACAGCACGATTCTATGTCAGTGGGGGAAAGGCACGAGAAAAGGAAAATAATAAACAATAATTGGCTAATAAGCAACCCATTATCTGCACTTAGTTGTTACCAAAGGCTGCTCTCAGGGACTTGCACCAAAGCAGGTTTTGCCGTGGACTTTGCAGCCACAAGGGTTAATCCTTAATGCTGGTCTCGCCATGCGAGATTGGGCTTTGGACTGTGCTGACTCACAGCTGGCCCAAAGGTTAAACTGTGTCACTTACAAAGCAGAAACCACTTTTTTTTTCTTTAAAATTAGAGATCCAGAAGGCAACCCCAGCTGGGGTAGATCCCAGGGACCTTTCTACACCAGATTTCTTTCCATAAGTCATCATCGCCTCCCTGCTCAGGGAGATACCTTGGAGGTACTCTAAGCAATGGGACCATTTTCCTCATTTATTCCTGTTTTTCCAGTCCCTGTCTCCTGCTTTCTTTTATCTATGTGGTCTTTTATTTATAGGGTTTAGCTTAAGGTTGAGGCAGTTCAATTCAAGCAGTGATGTTAGAGGGAGAAGGAATGGGAGAGGCAAAGGAGAGCGCATTGCTGGGCACAAATGTGTAGTGGATGAAACCTCTTGTTATCTCATGACAAATGGACTTTGGTTTCCTACAAGGGCCTTTGCTGGTACTCAGTGGATGGCCACAAGGGTACAGTGATTTATACAACTGCTGAGGGCAGAAATTAGCTTTTAAATGTTGAGGTATTGAGGAGGAGTCGATAAATTTGCAGGTTCTCTTACTGGGAAACGAAATCTCATTTAGAAACCTGCTTGTTTCCCAGTGCTTTTTGCAAGCTGAATTTCCTCTCCCAAATCTGAATATTACAGTGCCCTATGCCGGATCATCCCTATGCATGGATGTAAGTAGTGAATGAAAACTCCAATCACCTGTCTTAAACCTTAGGCTATGCATGATTTAAATGCTTCTTGCAGCTCACTTTTCCACAGACCAGCCCAGCTTGCTTAGAAATTAATAGATTTCTTTTTTCTTTTCTTCTTAATTTAGAGGCTAAGGAAGGTTTTCCCACTGCCATCCAAGTAGTTGCCATTTGCAGGCATGTGTGTTAATTTTCAGACTGCTCTTTAGCATTGGAATTGCTTTTTTAACTTGGGCTATTTAGGCTGGTTTGGCTGCTCTAGACCTAAGACACCAGTTGGGCTGTAGCACCATGGCCTCGATGCCAGTGGGTGTCAAACTTCTCCAACCGGTTGCTCTGAGTTCAGAGCTCATTCAAAAATGTTCAGGGTCTGGGCCTCTTGCAAAAGGTTTTGACTCATTTAGGAGAAATATTTCATTAAGAGTAGCTAGTTTTTATTCCACGTTAAAATCTGAGAAAACGTTAAAAATATAAATTATTGCAGTCTGTAGAGTTACAGCGCTCTGTCCAGTTGGACAAGTATTGCCAGACTGGAGCAGCCGTTGCGTGTCTGCTCCACAGCTACCTGCACAACCCACAGCCCATGTTAATGTTAATTTTAATTATTTTAATTAATCTGCAGCAACAGCCTTTCAGACTTGCTGACTTGACTGATAAGAGCTTTGCAGAGAAAAGAAGCAAGAGAAGGTTGGGATATGCAGGTCTCTGCCTGCAAAAGCAGGTGAGCAAGGCCAGGCTGATGGATAAAGCAGTAACTACGAGGCAGAGGATGGAGAGCAAGGATGAACAAGTCCTGTGTTTGCTTTGCACACCAGTGTTGACCCAAAATCTGATTAAATAAACTCTTTCTTGATAATTAATACTTATTTACCCACCCACCGTATTACACAGCAGAGATGGGACAGGGAGCTCTTAGGAGAAAGAAGCCACCGATGGGACGTTGGAGGTGCGGAGCTTTTGATGACCTCTCTCCAAGTCACCTGCAGATCAATGCTGAATCCCAGGAAGGATTTTACAGGTAACTTTTGAATTAAACACACGGAAATGTGATGGCAGGGGTTGGATTTTCCAGCAGGTCTGCTCTGAAAGGGCAGTGCTTGCATTTAAGGGCTCTGTGTGGCCCGGAGGAGATACGTGAAAGGCTGTGAGGTGACATCAGGGAGACCAAGCAGAAGAGCTTGAAGTCCTAGTGCAGAATGGGCCACCGGATTCCCTGGGAAGAACCAAAATTGGATGGACAAGGCAGTCCTGACTGCTGACCGGCTGTTTTGTGCCATTCTCTGAGAAGACAAAAATCCAAGACAACTTGTGAAATTTAGAAATATCTCCTACAACCTACTCAAGTTTTTGCTATGGCTTTTAGGATAGCCCAGACTTATCCCACTTTATTTAAAAGCACTGATGAAATTGGATTCCTGTCCTTTGAGACGCAGAGGACGGGGTGAGCATGGATTGCACTCATGGGTTGCAGGCTTTGGCTTCCAGCTGACCTTTTTTTGCGTTCACAGATTTTCATTTATTATTACTTGTTGCTTAAAATGGAAATACCTCTAGAGCACATGCAGAGCGGTGTCAGCTCCAGCAGCGTCTGGGGCTGCAGCCTGCCGGGGGGAGCGTGGAAAAGCAACTCAAGGAAAAGGCCCCCAAAAACCAGGTCAGTTTGGAGGACGAGGTGAGTTTTTACAGAGATGTAGGGAGAGAAAGAAAACATTTTTACTCAACCAAGAAACCTAAGAATAATACACAACTGAGAGGCAAGATTAGGTTACTGTTTGCCTTGTAACCTCATGCTATTAGAAAATAACAAGAGGTTCCACACCACAAATTACCCAACTGTTTGTATTTTTCCAGCCGTCTTGCTGGGAGGCAGGAGCGTTGCTGTGGGAAGAGGAATGGGAAGTTCCAATTCTCAGGAAGTTTCTGCACTTTTTCTCTTACAAGGATACATTTATTTGATTTGTGAAGGCAGTTATCGAGCAACGTGCTCTTCTGACAGGAGGGACTGGGCAAGACAACTCCAGGAAAATGTCCTATTTTCCAAAGCTGCTTCTTTTCAAAGACACAAATGAAAAAGGAGAGAGGAAAGGGAAGAGTGTAGGCTTATCCATCCACCTTACGGTTGGGCTAGATGATCTTGAAGGTCTTTTCCAACCATAAGGATTCTGTAACGAATCTATCCATGATGGGTCTAACACAAGCAGAGAGCAGGTTGAGTTCCTCCTTCTGCTGGGTTGTCATGCTGAATTCAGTTCCCCAAAAGGCTCGTAGAGCAGAACAGAGGTGAGGAGCAGAGGAAGGAAAAGGTGGACCTTGATATTTCGGCTTTGTGTTCCCAAGTGACCTGTCTCAGGGGACTGAGCCTCCTCACTGGATGTTTGAGGAGGTATCTAAAAGTCGTCATGTTTAATAGGGAAATAATCATGCCTGACAATCCTTCTCAGTAAATATGATTAAGCTTTACCAAGGAAAACTGAAATTATATGCATTTGAACTTGAGCAGCAGTCCCTGTACATCACCATTTGGGACTCCAGAAAACTGCTGTGGGACAATACTTTGGTTATAGAAAAAGATGGAGCTAAGACAGGTAAAGCTTTAGGAAAAGTGTTTCTGTATCTAAAGATGTTACAGGAGGGCAATGTGGGCAGACGTTTACATACCCTCAGATGATGCCACCTTGGCAGATGGGGGAAGAATGGAAGAGCTTCTCCTCAAGGAAGGAGTTCTCCGAGCAATCAGAGGAGGCTCTGCTCTCCTGATCTTCCAGCCCATTTAGCCCAAGATCTCTATCTGCAGGAAAAGGCTGGGTTTCGTGTTAACAGGCTTTAATTGTGCAGGTAAAGTGTTTGCTGCTGAGTGTTGGGTTCCTGCTTCCTTCAGAAAGCAGGGAGGATTCTCCTCAAGGGTAGGAGCTTCATCTCAAGCAAAGCCTTTCCTCATTTTAAGTTATTAAGCCTGGTGCTTTCAGCAGAAAGCCCAAGACGACATTATTCATGGGCTTGGGGTTTGGGTGTTTGCTTTATGTTTCTCTCTGGGATCTCTCTGTTTGTCTTTTAAATAAACGTCATCTTTCTGGCACAGACCTTGGCTCTTTGAAATGCGCCCAGTGGATGATTAAGTGCAGGAAGCATCGTGATTTGTATGCTAATCCACCAAACCAGCTCCCATGAATCATATTACGCTTTGACATCAAAGCAGGCTGGTAGGAAAGGGCTAGGAAAAGATCCACTTGGAGCCAGGGGCTCGAGGAGCTGGGGACAACCGCTGGCGCTGGTGACATTGATGCAATCCTGGTAGCCTGCAGGGCCAGGCTTGGTCTAACAGGACCTTGTGCCCTTGGCAAAACTCACTCTGAGGGGAAGTATCTGCATGGGAAATATTGCCCTGGAAGCATTTCATTATTTCTCCTAGGACAGAAGCCCTCTGAGCACTTTGCTGCATTGCTGCGTTTTCTAGTGCCCTCCTTGGTGACTTTGTTCAACCCTCTCCTACAAAACAGCCTTCAATGACCATCCCACAAGCCCCAAAAGGCATTTGAAGACCACAGAGACTAAGTGCAAGTGGGTAGGTGGACGGGAGGATGGTATTTTCCCAACAGAGATCATTGCATCTGGGTTAATAACTATTTTTTGGAGGTTTTTCTTAACAGGGATTCACTGTTCCAGATCACAGTTCCTTGCATGAGCACAAGGGCCGGTCTCGCTGCCTTTACCCAGGGCACCGCTGGTAAAACCTGGGTGCTTGAAAGCAGGGAGATGAAGAGGTGAGACCACAGTCATTTTAACTATTTCCACAGCTTTAACCACATGCATTACTTTTATTGACTATAAACAAAAGCCTTTTCCGTCTCTGTGGTTACTTAATTCCAACTCACATACTTAGGAATCTCGTCTGGTTTTCATAATAGTTTGTTTTTTTTTTTTCCCGAGTTGTGGTGGTTCTATCTTTTTTTTCTTTCTTTTCCTTATTACCCAGATGAAGATCTGGTTTCTGTAATGTAGACACCTGGACTAGAAAAATGTTCAATGAATTGAATCAACAGATTGAAAAATGTTAGCTAACTCGTATTATGCATTTTCCCTTGGGTATGTTAAGATGCCCTTGGTTTCAAGGTCCTTTAAGCCCCATGTCCAGAAATTAAGTCATCTTCCTGTAAAGGCCACAACCCTACAGAGAAGGGATGAAATATCTGATCCTACAGCTGCAAAATCATGGAATCTTCCACTTTACCTAAGGGGAAGAGCTTTGTCACCTTCACAGGTGACAAATTCCATCAGGTCTGCTATGAACCAGGACAGGCCATGTGCTGCTATGAGGACCTGGATGTCACCTCTACTCCTACAAGTCATCAACAGACTTTGCCTTTCAAGGAGCACTTCAAGAGGGTGGCACTTGTCATGAAGAGATGCTCCCTGGTGACATCAGCATTTCTGCATCTACATCTCCTGCAAAGATGCTCCAAGGATCACAGCAGGGCCAAAGCCGGAGTCGGGGACCTTGTGTGAGATACTGCAAGGGCCGAGCAAGACCTGTCCCTGCCCAAGGAGGCACCCGCAGCAACGAGATGAGGCCCCAGCCGTGAGGAACCCTGTGAGCTCTGGTCCTTCAAAGCAATTTCCAAGCACTGACCGAGCTGCTCAAGATCCCTGCAGGTCGTTAGTTAGTTATCGTCGTCTTCAGAACCAGGGAGAAAAAGAAAGAAATGAGGGCAGAGCGATGCAACGTGCCCAAAGCAGCCAGAGAGAAGCAGTTATTGAAACCCAGGGCAGGGCTAGGCTCTTCCCAGCCCCTTACTCCTAGCTCAGAAATGAGACCAGATAATTCATTTTGAGCAGATCTGGAGGGCTCGTGGCTAAGAAAAGGTCAAAATCATGGCTGGAAGCAAGGGGTGCTGCAAAAATTTCAGAGATTAAAAGTTCCCCTTGTATTTTGCTTTGTTTTTTTTTTAACCTTACTGCAACATTTTCCTCCATGTTTTTGTAATTATTCTTAGGAGCATCTAACTACATCATTGTTACAGATTAGCCTCACCCAGACAGTGCCAATAATGTGCTGCTGTTGCTAAAAAAATAGGGATTTGATAAATCAAAAACAGAAGAAAAACCCCAAACCAAAATGCCCCTGCTAAGCTCATTTTGATTTTCAAGGATGTAAAATTCTCTGGAAAAGTACCGTTTTCCAGGGTTTTTTTTGCAATGACTTTCACACACAAGTTTTTTCCTTAAAAATAAATAGCCACCTCTCTAAGTATCAAACCTGGAAGAACACATAGGACTGTGTCAGTGCTGTGTACTAATGCTCCATCTGACACGTAGAAGTGATTTAAGGTGGATTTTCGTGGTGGTGGGTTTTTTGCTTGTTTTTTTTTTTTTAGTTTTTAACCAATTCAAGTCATCCTGAAGTATTAATGCCCTCCTGGTCTTTGTGCTGTGAGCAAAGGGGAACACAGTGCACGTACAAAACTTTATTGGCCCTGGCTGCTTGTTCGTATTCTCTATATGCTCTGCAAGGAGCTGCAAGTCCATGTCTAGTGAGTAGCTAAAACACAGAGGAGCCCTGTAAGCAAAATCAGCCCTACCAATGCTCACAGTGGAGCCTTTGTGTAGCAAAAAGCTGTATTTTCAGGTCTGCTCTCCTAAACTGACAGGGGTGATTGGTTTCTTAAGTAGAAAGGCGGTCTGGTTTTTCATCCAGGTCTTTTTCTGAAAGATAGATGGAAACTGCAAGGCAATTTAATTATATTTTGGGTGCTGTTTTTAAGCAGGACTAAGTGGCAACTATCAGGAGGCCAGCGCTTGGCCCTGGGTGGCTAAGAGTGATTCCTTCTTCCTCATCTTTTATCCCAGTTGTCAGTTGGCATCTAAATAGAGTACTGCATAGTAAAATATAATAAAATATTTCTGGATGTTCCCAGAAAATGAGATTTCACATGAAACCTTCTTTGATTAAATGTGTCATTTCCAGTCTGCCTGGCTAATACCAGCCTGAGCATCAACCGGGTCTCAGAGCGTCTTGATTATAACAGGAAAATTCAGAAGTGGGTCAGCAACCTGACTATGATACAGGTTTGTGCTCTGTCCCAGCATCCAGGGTAGATTTGAGCAAAGCAGACTGGAGTGCAGAGGAGAGAAAGTTGCATGGACCCAAATGAGAGATGCTTTGAGCAGATGCAGGATCCTCCAGATTCAAGGTTGACCAGGACCACCATAGGTAGCTCTTCATACTGAGGACACTTTTGTGTTTGATGAGTGCACAGTCATGTCCCTGGTTATTTTTTAGGAGCTGCCCGGTTTTGCCTTGGTGGATGCAGTAACTGGTCTGGGATGAAACATTCCCACAATGTGTCAGTAGGTGGCAAAAACCTACAACCTTTGCATTATCCGAGGAACAAGCATTTCTCCTGCTTGCCGGAACAGGAGATTTCATGGATAACCTACCCCTAGGCCTGGGATCCTTGCAGTAACACTGCCTGGAAGAAGGGGACATCACAGAAAGGCAACAGGGCCTGCAGGGCAGGATACCCAAAAGAGAAATAGGATCTGGGAGGAGAAAAATATGGGAATGGGAGCGGGAATTGTCTACAGACCCCAAACAGTTTTGCAATCCAAATAATCCCTGCTGGGGAAAGGAGAGAGAAGCTCCTGAAGAGCCACCCCACCACCAATATGCACCAGGCTCCCTCTCTATTCATCCCGTGGCCTCTGCACCATCATCTGGAGTTATTTTAAGACGATTTAATCCCTGTTTCCAGTGTTGGGATGCAGTAAGTTTAGGGCTGTGCTATTGCTGCATCATCTGAGGATACTGCCTTAGACAACCCCAAACTGGCCGAGGTTGATGTTTTTCAACCTGATGATAATACTTCAAGCTGAAATGGAGCTGCTCAGGTCGACGTTCTTGGGCTCTTTTGCAGCTTTGTGGAAGCAGCTTGCGACAGCTCCAGGTACCTGCCCCACACCTTCCAGCGAGTCACTGGAGATAAAGTCTTTAGGAAAACCAGCAAATATATCCCGATGTCTTTGGTGATGATATTTCTGCTTTCCTGTGTGTGCGCGTGTGCTTTGGAGAAGAGGATGTTGCACGATACTGAAGACTTGTGTTCCTGAGGAGCTCCAATACTCTCAGCACCAGGTGGGACAAAGCCCAGGAAGATGAGATGAACTCGCTAATCCAGACTATTCGGTAAAATCCAATTAGAGCTTTGTCCAGCTTTGAGCCATTTACTTAACACCTTTCTTGAATAAGTGCAAGTAGCCCATTTTCCAGCTCAGCAGCAATCGTAGAGCTGTTGTAGCATCAGCCCTAGGTTCTGTGAAGCAGCATCTGCTGTTTTGGACGCAGAGGCATCGTCATTTCCTTTAGCTACAGGTTTCATTGCAAATAACTTCCCCAGGCATCAGCCACCAGCGCTGATGTTGCCCAGCCAGTTGTCAGCAAAACCAGTTCAGTTAATCCTGAGCTAAAGGACGAGGAATTCAGGTTGCCTTCTCTGTGTCACCAACAGTGGCTAAAGCATCCTGCCCCCTTTTCACTGGGAAGATCAAGTGTCCTTGTCCTTCAGGGCAGCAGTCTGTCCGACCAAGATCTAGCTTTAGGGCCAGGCCATTTGCTCATACCATGCCCTAAACTGAATAAAATCTCTATTCTTTGGAATTGGATGAAAAATGACAACATTGATCCTTTGAAGGTGCAAAATCCGACTCTACTTCCATGCATTATTGCACCAAAAAATTCCTCTTCTCCGGGTCTAGTCATTACCGTGTAGAACTCATCCTGCACCAGTGCCTGCCAGATAGACCATGGCACAATTCCCACTCGTGCACCTGAAGGAGGAAACGTCTTGGTTGCAGGTACTGACAGTACACGTTGACTTTAAATGATGGTCATTTGCACTAGGAAATCAAGTTTCATATGCAGATAATTACCGAGTGGATTTACAGATGCATTTCTGCACTGCAGTAGACCATAACTTGTCTTTCAGTACTGTGACCCTAGAGCTTATTTGCTAAATCAATAATTAGTTATTGCTCCTGTTAATGCAGAGTCTGCCCCATTGCATGAGCTCTCCTTCTAAAATAATGCATGGAACTTGCAAATGTGGCCTTGATATGGATGCACCCTCTTGATGCTGGGGGTCAAGGCAGAGATGCTCAGCTGCAACAGAGACACTGGTTTCTGTTGCAAATTGCATTAAATCTGTGTGTGATCAGCGCCACGGAGTAGCTGGCTGCACTGAGTGGCAAATTTCACCCTCTAGATAGCTGACTGTAATGACACACTCCTAAAATGATGAGATGGAAATAAGCATGTGAAAGTGGGAGCTCTTGAAAGGCAAACATTTCTGTAAAATCTTCACTGCTGAGTTGCAGCACATCAATTTTCCCCCCCTTTCTTCAGTGATTTGTAATTTGTAGGAAAGTCGAAACCTCACCTTTAGTAATAAAGAAAACACTTCCATTTCCAGTCTCTGGAAGGATGTTAGGAAACATTAGAGGAGAATGAGTTGCCGTCTGCTTCTCTGTGGGTTATGATGAATTAATACAATTGAAAGCAGCATAATCAAACCATTTTGAGCGGCAGAAGTAGAAAGCAGGGTTGCTGTTTTTATTGCCTCCATAAGAGCAAATTTTGTGCGCTCTAATTTGATAAATTAATGCTCAGAGTCTCTTCTCTGTGCAGTACGTGAGGTGGATTGACTGGTCCATGTACTCTGTGTGCAGCACTGGCGCCATCACCATTGGAAAACTAATCAACTCTATTGGAGATAAATTGCATTCTCACCAATTATCGCTTAATTGTTGGCAGATGGGAACACAGAAGGGAGATATGTCACACCATTAAGGGGACAGGTGTATAGACAAGTGCCAGATTAAGCGTTACAGCCCATTAAATCATTGACCTTTTCAGCATACCCTCAGCATCACATTCAAAGCTCTCCCAACGCTTGCAGATCATGCACGATGACCGTGTTTATGAGCAAAGTTCTCCTCCGTGGAGCTTGCAGATATGCTGGAATGGGTCATCCATGCTGAGATGCCACCAGGACAGAGACACTGGGCAGCTGTGCTAGAGGCTCCCACGTAGATTCTGGGTTTTGACTGGGATTTCCAGCTCCTGTTTTGCTTATTTTTTCAAATGGCCCTGGCAGAGGCCAGAAAAACCTCACTAATTTCCACTGACACTAAGCCATGGCTTTCTAATTCCCCTCGTTATACATAAAAATGTCTCTGCTGTTCTTTTTCTGGCTCCACAGCCTAAGAATCTGAGGATGGCCGTGCAGACACATCCAAGACAACTTTGAGAGAGGAAGGTCCCATTCAGAACAGCGATGCAGGCTGTGGTTCACCTGACCTGAGCTATCCAAGCTCTCCGTTGTCCTGGAAAATGGAGAAGGAACTCTAGATCCAGCCCTTCTGGATGGCCTGTCTTGGAAAAACATATATATAGATATATTTCCAGCTGCTGGAAATGAAAGCTGCCACGACAGTGATGATATTTGTCTCTTCTTTAGCAGGTTCCTATCTTGTGTTGAACCCTTGGTGAGGAGGGAAGAACAGACCTGATTCCCTTCTTCTCGTGTCCTTGGAAAAGTAGCTGCAGTAGCTGTTTCACCATACGTGGATGTGCAATGTCTATCTGGTCTGAACTGATGGCCAGACTAGACACCAACATCTAATCTGGAGAGGTTTTCCCCTGTGGTGGGTTTCAGAGAGACCAAGTGGAAAAGTAACCAACAAAATGAGCAGCAAAGCAGGTGGAGGAAGAGTTAATGCCCTTGGGCATCACGCCGTGCAACCTGGAGCAGGAGCAAAATTCTTGCTGAGAATCAGGCAGGTCCTTTTGCCAGCGCCAGGATGGGCAGTCTGCTCCCTCCGCATCAAAATAGCTTCAGTGCAGATCTGAAACCCCAGAGAATCACCCAAATGATGGAACTTATTCTGTCCCTTCATTCATGCTCATGTACAGCCTGGCAAAGATAACTAGATAGGAGATATGGACAACGTTCTCTCGGATAAGGAACAATTTTATATTGAAAAATAGGGAATATTATGAAAAAATGCAGGTTAAAGAAACTGTAAGAGTCTCTTTGACATTTTTGATACCCTTTATTAAACTGTCACATTGGGTATCCTTGGGGCTGTCAGGTGGCTCCAGGCAGGGCGATCCCATGTCCAGGAGATGCAGTAGCCTGGACCAGCACATTGCCCGCACGGGGCACAGGGACGTGGGACATGTTGAAACCGCTCCGTTTCCACCAGAGATTGCACAGTGAGGAACCCGAGCAGAGAAAGCAAGTGAAGAAAGAGCAGCTTTTTCAGAGAATATTTATAAAATTGGAGCTTGGTGCTGAAGACTGGGTGTGTATTACTGGTAGTGGGGGTGGAGGTGGGAATTAGGAAAAAATACTTAAAAGGGAATTTTAGAAATGCCAGAATATTTATTTTAAAGATCCCCTAAGCCAATCATTTTACCTTTGCTTTTGGAAATTGGTTTTTATTCAGAAAAAGACATAAGGTTTGAAAAATGGAAAAGCTAAACGAGAAGTTCAAGTTAAAAGTTCCAAAGGGAAGAGAAGTATTTCATTTCACGTTGAACTTATTGATTGGGGTTACCCAGAACATTTTCAAGGTTCCACTTGTTTGTTTTGCCAGCTTCTCCCTCCACCCCTCACTTTGCTCAGCCCAATCCGTGTCTTTTCCAGATATTTTCATCAGTCACTTTCATTGCGTGTCCATAAGCTCCTTTTTTTTCCAGTAGCCCTTTCCACTGGCTCCTGCTAACAGGAACTCTGCTCACTCCGTGTCCATACCATCAGCATTCCCATTTTCATCACGTCGCTCACCCCACCACCTGCCGCTACTCGTCTTTATCGAAGATAAACTCATCGAAGAGAGGGATCCTCTCCGTCTTGGTTCTCACAAGGGTCGGTCTGTGATAAAACGTCTTCCCTTCCCTTTCCCAGGCCTCCGAGTCCGTGCTGGAGCTATCCCAGAACAGGTCTCTTGTCGGACGCTCCCGGCAGGACCACGTGTCAGCTTTACTCCTGCTTGGAGAGGATTCAACGCTGCTGTGTTGCTCTGAGAATTGGCTATCCCGTGTATTTCCTTGGAGAGAAAAAAAAGGGAAAAGTTAGAAATATGTCTTGATTTTGCTGCTTGTTCAGTTCCTTAGTGCTTAGCTGGAAATGGCCATGGCAGCTAGATTCCTATAAGGAAGTTCCATTTCATCCTGGAATGTGACCAAATGGGAAATCCCCCCCAGCATCCAGGGCCAGGACATATCTCCTTGGCCTTCAGGCACTCTGGTCACCCCCACGACAGTGACTGTAAAAAGGGCAAGTTCCTTTTAGTGCGGAGCATCGCAACCCTGAAGGACGAGGATGTGCTGGAAACGTTTGCTTTTCCAGAGCTCTTCACTGGTTACAACCATCCTGCCCAGCTCTTCTGCTCCCTGTTTTCCTGCTCATCCTTACAGCACTGATTTTGGTTTGTACAGCACAGGTACGAGCACAGCAGAGGCCTGAAGGAGGCCAGGGATGTGCAAGTTTCCCTGTGTCAAAGGGAAAGAAATTGGTCCCTGGAAGTCCCTAAGGAGCCACCACTCACTGTGCATCTCCCTGCTAGCCCAGGGCCAGTGGGCACTGCCCTTTGGGGCTCCTGTCTGCCAAGGAGGAGTGAAAAAGCTGATTATTCTTCCAAGCATCAGACTTGTAGGACCACAAAAAAATGACTGGAAATCTCAAATCGTCCTTTTTCTGCAAAGGGAGGCAGCAGCTTCCCTTTCCCAAAGCCAAACCGGGGCTGTAGCTAAAGCGCTCAGCACAGCAGCTCTCCTGAAGCCCGGCCTGCCCGCACCAGCTGACAAGCCGAGCTGCTGCTTTGCATCACGTGGCCTCATCTATTTCGCTCAGGAATCTCATAATTGTGTACACACCAATTAGTGCAGCTGCTCGACGTCCCGGCGCTCCCGCCGGCATGGGAATTGGCTCGGCGCCCATGTGGGGAAATCGCCGTCTTTGCAGTGGGCTCCTGCTCGGCTTTCTCCCAGCTAAACGTACCTGTTTGCTGGGACATTTTTCTCCTGCTTGCAGGGAAATTGGTGGGACTTGTTTTACTCAGTGCCTGCTCACCCTCCCCGAGGACACCCTGTGATATGGACTCTGCATGGACGGACACTGGGACACGGACCTGAGTGCAGCTCGGTAAGGGGAAAACCTGCCACAAACATTGAGCCTGAAGCCTTTTCCTTTATCTTCTTAATGCCTTTGGACCTTAAAATTAAGTGATTCCATCTCTGGTTTTGTATGCAGCCATCTATGCGTTTCCACATACGGGGCAACCTAAGGACTCTTCTGCCTGTCCTGCAGGGACCCGGGCCTAATGACATTGTTTTTATGTCCCTATAAGGTTCCACAGCGGGGGAATTTAGCGAGATGATCTAAGGGAAGCAGCCCAGAGATTTGTGCCTGGCTGGGAGACACTCAAGACCGCAGCAGTGGAAGCAGCTTCCATGGGGAAACTTATTTGATGATGCCTAAACCGCCGGCGAGCTGCACATCTCTTTGGGAAATCACTTACCGCCACCTCCGTTGAAAGTCTGATTGGGCTCAGCAGGGACGAGGCCTCGACTCTCAGAGCTGCTGCCTCTCCGGAGGTCGCCAAGGGCTTTCTTGGGGTTGAATTCCTTGATTTTGTGTTTATTGGTTTTGGCTTCCCTGTGGAGGTTTCTCTTCAGCTCGGCCTGGGTTTGCAAATGAGTCATCAACAGGAGCAAGAGAGGAGCGAGCGCGTCGTAACAGCTCAACGCGGCGCATCATTAAGGGGCTGGTGCTGAAACTAATTGTGTAGTTTAGTTTAACCTGGGCACATCGTAGCTGCCAGATGAGGTACATGACAGAACACGACCTGGGCTGAGCTGTTTTGGTTGCTCCATGGGCAACTGTCAAACGAGGGCAAAGCTTTGAAAAAGCAGGAATAATTACTGCGCTTCTCCTAGGGCAGAAAATAACTACCGAGTTCAAGTACTCCGTGGCCCGGTGAGAGCTGAATTAAAAAAGAAATACGAAGAAATGCAGATAGGAATCTGCTTGTCCCACGGAGTCACGCAGCGCTCTGTCACCTGCAGGTATCCAAGCGCTTTGGGAAGGAAATGAGTATCCGAACCCACATTTTCAGCTGGAATAAGGGATGCTGCGCAGTCTTGGTCCAGGTCATTAACAGAGAGAGGACCCAGAAAATGGGGAAATTCACCTATAGTCGCCTCTATGGACATTGTTGGGCAGAGAAGGGAGGGATAAGCAGAGGGTTTCCCCTCCCCACCCGTGTTTGAGCGTGAGGGGCAAATACCCATGAGCAAACGAAGAGCTCGGCCGCATCCCGCCTTACCTCTCGGCGCCTGCGGGTCAAGTCCAGCATCTGCAGCTTGTGCAGGTGCTGCCGTCTGCCAGGGAGCTGTCTCGGGGCTGGTCCCCTCCTCTCCAGGGCCTGCAAGGGACATAACCCCGTAAGGCAGCGTTCTCCTGCAGAGCCAGCTTGGCAGAAATGCGTCTCAGGTGGCCCCAGCACGTGCAGGTTATCTTGCAGCTCTGGGGTATCGTGGAGACCCTCCATCCTTAAGACCCTTAAGGTAAAGTTAAAGGGTTCAAAAGACAACGTCAGTTTTCAGCAAGCTCTTGGAGGGCTGGATAGACTCAGCAAAAGCTTCGTCTGCAGAAGGGTCTGGGTTCGCGGTGGGAGCCAACACGTGCCGGTTTTCCCAGCGTTTTCCCTCCATCAAACACCCACCTTCGCTTTCGGGGTCACTGCCGCGTCTCGCTGGCCCGGGAGCTTCTCAGCGTCGAGCAGGACAGCGGGCTGGAGCGTCTGCAAGTGCAGGGCGGGCAGTGGTCAGCACTCCTCACCCCCACGGCCAGAAACCACGATATTCAACTACCTTGAGGTTTCTCCAGCACCAGTTCCAATTCTGCCCCTGCTTTGGGAATATGGGAGACTGGCCTCTTCAAAGAGCACTTGGAGAGAGCAACTTGGAGAAATCTCCTAAATTAAGCCAGACTAATAGATGATATTGGATTACTCCTTGGCTTGGGATTGCCCATTTTCCTTTTGAGGATGGGAGCTCAGTGTAGCTTCTATAAAACTAAAAGTGGAGCAACCTCAAGGGTTTCGTTGAGGAGAAGACCTGACGCTTTATGTGGGGAATTAACCTCTTGAGACACTCACAAGAGTGTCAGCCCCCTTAGCTCCACGGATTGAATTGCTGCCAGAGCTGGAGCTGTATCCTTTGCAACGATGCGGTAGGAAAAGGGCAGCAGCATCACATAAAGCAAGCAGGAAAGCAATGCCAGAGGGGAGCCCAGGCTTGAGGGGACACCAGCCCCAGGAAAGCAGAAGGGACCTGGTCCAAAGCCCCCTGGCACCAGCGGGAAATGGCCCTAGGTTCCCTATGTGCTTTAGCTCTGAGTTTTCAGTCTTCTGGTGACTTCTTAGCCATTCGTTTGCTGCATCCTCCTTCCACACTGCAGAGACTGTGCAGCTCATGCTCTATTTCCAGGCACAAACAGTCCTGGAGGTGCAGTGCATGTATGATAACTTTTTGATGCAGGTTGTGGAGGACCAATGAGGAGAGGTGGGCTATTGGACCTTGTGCTAACAAACAGAAAGGGACTTGTAAGAGGGTAGGGGATAGCCTTGGCTGCAGTGACCATGAGTTGGTGGAGTTCAGGATCCAATAGGGAGGAGGCAGGGCTGTAAGTAGCCTTGCAACAATGGACTTCAGGAGGGCCAACTTTAGCCTCTTCAGAGACCTCCTCGGAAGGATACCATGGGCTAGAGCTATCAAAGGAAGGGGGCCCAAGAGAGCTGGCTAGTCTTCAAGCGCCACTTCCTCAGTGTCCAGCAACAATGCATCCCTGTGCGTAAGAAGTCAGGCAAAGGGAGCAGGAGACCTGCGTGGATGAGCAAGAAGCTTGTGGCAATACTCAAGCAGAAGAAGGCGGTATACCGAATGTGGAAAAAAGGACAGGCCCCCTGGGAGAAATACAGAAGCATAGTCAGGGAATGCAGAGATATGACAAGGAAAGCTAAGGGGCCTTTGGAACACAATCTGGCAAGGGATATTAAAGATAACAAGAAAAACTTCAAATATATAAACAACAAAAGGAAGATCAGGGAAAACATAGGTCAGCTGGTGAACAGGATGGGCACCCTGGTTACGAACAACACAGAAAAAGCAGAGTTGCTGAATGCCTTCTTTGCTTCAGTGTTTACCAAG
>JAWLRI010000086.1:3615131-3660753 GCA_034781795.1 Crypturellus tataupa
ATAGAGATGAGGATGGGGTACGTGAGCACGACGCCCACGTTGACCAGAATGTTGAAAGCTGGGGAAAGACAGAGAAAATAGTATGTGGTTAAAGAAAATAGTATGTAGTTACAGGGGAAAGCACTGGATGGAGGTTTTCTCCTCCACCTGGAACTCACAGGCATGATATATGCTCAGTGCATACCCTGCAATGTAAGGACCATGAAGTTACTCATTTTTGCATATATATTAATATAAAATAGGTGAAGTTCTGAGCAGGGGAAGAATGAAAGCTGTAGGTATATTAAAAAATTGCTCTCCTGAGGTGTTGCTTTTCCACTTTGGTGTTTCATTCAAGCTTGAAGCAGATTCCAATGCCAAGTCCTGCTTTCCTACACCCTTTCTTCTCCTTCTTCCAGAAGGATGGTGATCCCAGACTACTCTCAGCTCAGGGTGGGTTATATCCATAGGCAACGCATATTCTTAAGGACACTAAACACAATTAGCCTATGAAGTTAATTACAGACTGTAATGAGACCACGTCTTGACTATTATTTCCCTTATTCCTCCTTCTTGTTCTGCCAGCTTGGAGAGCAGCAAGCGGCAGGGAGGAAGAGGAGGAGAGGGGAAGACTGCAGGAAACGAAGCAGTCAGCACCAGCTTTGCTGGCTGTGGCAAAGCCGTGGAACCAGCTCATGTTTATTCTCTCTTATAAATAATATGCATGAAGATTTCCCCTGAGAAACGTTCCCTGTTTCTCAAGGAGTGCCAGTGTGCGCTGGGATCAGGTCCCATCCACGGGGCAGCTCTGCTGCTGAAAGCAGAAGGATTGGGATACACGAGCGATGTTTTTAACATCTACCTAGCCAGAGGCCGGCTACTCCGCACAGGTAGCCCCAGGGCACGGCGGAGAAGGGGGACCAGTACTCCACTTTTGTGAAGTAGAGGATGATGGGGGTAACGGAGATGAAAATTAGATTGAAGAAGCCCAAAGTGGAAACGAAGTGAGCCGCTTCGCCGAAGTTCGCGCTGCCGAGGAACATCTTGAACAGAACCTGTAAAAGGAGAGGAAAGAGAGTTTTAGACTCGTGTCTGCCCCGTGACAAAGGCAAAGTCCTCTAGGACAGTGTCCTATGGCCCCTTGGGGAGAGCCCTGAGCAGGACAGGGTGCCACAGTCCAGTCCAAGCTTACAGAAGGGTTTTGCAAGGACGGCTTTGCTAGGATTGCAGTCTCTTCCTACCTGTTCTTGCACAGATGAGGAAAACATGTTCAAACAAGGAAGTCTGAGGTGGTACCTCAGACAAAGTTACCATCTTCAGGCCAATTTCTAAACTGAATGTGTCCTTGCAGCCTTCATCCCCGACCTTTGCTACTCACAGAATCCCAGAATGGTTGAGGGTGGAAGGGACCTCTAAAGTCACATTCCCAAGGACAGGAGAAGACACCACATGTGCTCATGCAAAGAGGGGCTCCCAGCCTAGCCCCAGCACAGGGCACACGAGGAGGCCCCAGGATGAGATATTTGCCCTCTCCAAAAAAATCCCACACTATTTACTATTTGCTTTTGGTTTCCTCCCTTGATGCGCACGGTGAGCCCGTTACAAACAGCGTCGCTGAGCTGCGGTGGCAGGAAATGATTAAAACATGATACTAAATTCCTCGCGGCATAATAAGGGAGATTTCATTAAAGGCTCATAAAGCAAAGTCATTCCGACTATTTGGCAGCTCCAAACTAATTACGTTCGTAGTAAATTTTGTGACACCGTGACAACGCCTGCTCGGGACATGAATGATGCAAGAGGCGGTGAATAAAACATTTATTTTATAGCGATTTGCTTTGTCCCCGTGCATTTTTAACACCCCAAATTAAAGACTCTACGCACGTTAATAAACAGTTAGGACCTACCTTATACAAGGCAGATGTGGAGGCTGAGCCAACAGCATATGCTACCCCGATGATTGAATCGCCCTGGAAACCATCTGCATAGGCCATCATCACAATCCCTGTGATGGCCATTATCGCCGCGACTATCTGCACAAACAAAGCAAAGCAAAGTCAAGCTCAGCGCAGCTGCATTAATATGGCAAAAAATTACCATGGTGGGGGCCTCAAATGAGTATTGCTAGCTACTTTCCCTGACTTTGAGCCTTCTTTCTTGCTTGTTTTTAAGTAGGGGCCTGTGTACTGTTGGGAGCAATGTAAAATATAATAAAAGTGTGTGCCCTGACAGCACGGGGGACGTATGGATCTGCAGGCTCCCCTGCGACCTAGCGCCAGGGCAGTCGTCACCACGGATTTTATAAGTTAAACATCCCCTTTGGAGATACAGCTCCGAGATCATGAGCTGTTAGGATATTGCTTTCTACTATACCACAAAAAAAAAAATATTTTAAAATGCTGCCACTTTGGCTTGAAATTTCAGTCTATTTGGTGAGCAGCCTTCATTGGAGGCATCAGTTTGGGAGCCTCAGCCCTTGCATGAATACCTGCATGCAACAGGGAGCTCTGGAGGGCTGCTCCAGCCCTAGGTGTTTTTCAGTGCAGTTAGGGCCACTTTATTGGATGGTTAAAGACTTTATAAAGTCTTTATCTTGTTGCCTGTTTTATTTATATATTTATTTATGCTCATTTGAAAAGCCCAGATGGAGTTTCTAAGGAACTTCAAAGAAAAAGAATACACATAATTAACTACATTTATCTCATCTCAGCTCCTCGGTCCTGATTCCCAGGAACTTTGTACAGCAGTGGGGATCCTTCCATATTTTACTCTTTTGGAAAAATCTCCCTTTTCTACCTGATTACCCTGCACAGGTAAATACAGGTTCTGAATGCCAAAGACACTGAAAACTCAGCCTCCATGGACTTCAGAAGAAACTGTGTTTCCACTGACCTGTGGAAACCACAGCACTGTGTCTGTTAGGTTCTTTATATATATTTTAAGAAATTCTGGTAACATTAAATGTTTTATCAGTATAGAAAAGGTTGTTCATTGCAGGCTCCCTAGTGTCATGGGCCAACTCTGACCTTCTACCAGAGCTTGTCCTTGCACAAATGTGGATCGCCAAAGCAGGCTGTTCAGATCCCCAGTTAATCCCAGAGCTCGCCAGTAAGACACACAAGGAGATGAGCATTGGCTTTGGGTTCTTCCTGGCAAACCTCATAGAAATGCATTTAAGAAAAACCTTTACTATTAGCTGATCCTTAGCCTTAGAGATGACACACATATATACAACACACATTTTAAAGGCACTTTGATCAAACCATGCCCCTTCCCTTGCAGAGGAACCTGACTTCTTAGTGACCTTGCATAGTTATACCAAGAGCCCCAGGAAACCCACTGGGATTTGCAGTGAGGAACTCTGAGCCAGGCTGAAGCAAGAAACACTAAAAGATCCCACAGAACCGTGTATCCAAAGCCAGGCAGCAGAGCAGCATCTTGTTTTAAGGGACACATGCCTGACAGGTAAAGGTGTCAGAGCAATGCTCCCCTCCATCCCATGTCTTCAAAGAAAGGACTGCTTTTGTCTCTTAAGGTTTTTATGGTAGGGCTGAGAGGCTTTTTACCAACAGGAAATTCAGCATAAACCCCATGGGTTTCAAAATATACCCCTTCCTATAGTTGTTCCTGGTAGGTGTTCGTAGGCTGAGTCCTGAGGGGTGGTGTTTAACTTGTTGCGCTGGACACGTGGCTCAGTGCTCCTCACTGCTGGGGGTGGCATCTGCATCCCTCTAGGCACTAGCCCTCACCCTCAAGTTAGAGCTTTATCCAGCTCTATTTTCCAGTGCCTAAATGGAGATCTGGATGTTACTCTTGTGACTTGGAGCGTTGGAAAACACTACTCTCTGCTGCTCACCCTGCCACAAAGTCCAGGTGTGTCACACATGTGACACCCACCATGCATCAGTGCTGATTTTGATTCCTGACTTTACATCTATTTGAGTAAAATACAGTTAAATTCTCTTAGAAGAGTGGATTTCAGTGGCATTCACTGACAAATATATACTGAAATGTTCCCATTGCCACCAGATCAACTCAACACTCAGACCCAGCAAATGAATCTCTTTCCTGCGTGACCAAAAACTTCCATAAGGAAACCCACTATCTCCAGTAGGAGATTCACGAATATCTACTTGTTCTTAGGAGAAACACCTCCACAACCTGAGTACAGAGAAATTGGAGAGACACTTTCCTAATTTTAACCAGAAACGGACAGAAAAGGAGCATCATTTCATGAGACATTAGCTAGATAAGACCTGACACTGGAAAGCAGCAAGAGCATTATTTAAATTTTGTATTCAAAGCTCTTCCTGCAAATTAGACAGCACCGCGTTAGCACAGCCGACCTCTGCCCAGCAATTGCCTTGTGTTTGCTCTGGAAACCCAAGTGCACATCCCGTGGCCTCCTGCACGCTGACGAGCAGCAGCAAGGTCACGGTGAAGCTAAGTTGGGTGTTGTAGCTGACAGCTTGCTAAACAAGGCTTTTAATTAAAGGCAGAGGTTGGAAACTTCCTTGTGGGACCTCCTTAGTAATGACAGAAATTAGTTTGCCTTTTTTTTTCTTCCTAGAAGAGAGTTAGGCCAACCAACGTTTCATTGAGGAACATTTTTCTTCCATGCAGAGGATGGCAGAAAATGAAGTGTTTTAAAGAAACTTGTCACCAGGACGGCTACAACTAACCTTTCCTGAGGAGGAACAAGTCCTCTCTATATCTACTCTATATCTACTTAATAAGTATTAACTCATCAAGCTCACAGATGAAGCACAACCAGGGCTTGCACCTACCAACGTCCAAGCACGTGGCTAAATTTAAGCGTCATAAACCAACAAGACTACCCAAATATGTGAAGTCTTTTAAAAGCTGCTGCTTGCTCTCAATCATAGCTATCTTTATCCCCAGAAGGAGCAGGATACCCTGGACACAAGGCTTATCTTTTGAATCCTTAGGCTGAGAACCTTCCAAGCAAACAAGGCTGTGGTACAGAATGTCCCCAAGCAGAGTCATATGCCCTCAAGATACATACAGTTTTAAGTGCTGAATCACACTTCTCTAAGTAAATCGTTATATATTCACCACTAAATATTTCCTTCTACATAACTCTCCTTCCTCCAACACACTCCAGAGAGCTTAAATGCAGCCAGCCTGACCCTTGCGTGGATCCCCCATAGCCTTTCTAAAGCTCCTCAGCATTTCCACGGGCAAGTCTATACGCTGTGCCGTAAAGTGACCATCAAGCCAGGTTTGGCACAGCACATCTGCAAACCTGTCCCCGCAGTGCGGCTGGTGGCTGCACCGGGAGGCTTGTGGCACCCGCTGTCCCTGCACGTGGCCACGGGGGCAGTCGGACACGGCCCGCGGGCTGCTCGGGGCTGCCGGCAAAGCTCCACATGGCCGGGGAGCCGCAGGGCTGTAAACACAGCGCAGAGCCCCTGGGTCTCCTCCTGAAGGGCGGTGGATGAAAGCTGCCTCCAAGGCGCATCCCGGCGGAGTTCCCACCGCCCCTGTGCTGCAGACGTGCCCTCGGGCACCGAGAGAGCTGCCGGGAGCTGAGTTTCTTTGAAAACCTGGCTGTGCTGCCGGGTACTTCTGCAAAAGCACCAGCTCGGAGTATACGATTAGCTCCTTACTGCTTGTCATTCCTTTATTGTCCAAATAAGCTAATTACACCTGCTCTCTGAGAGCCCGCGCGTGAGAGTAATAGACGCAGTCAAAATACAAAAGGCCAGGTCTGTACCACGTTGTCCTATTTTGGTTCTCAAATACTCTCCTGCGTGGTTATTAACATCATTAAGTGCTATTCTGGCAGGAGGGCTCCTGGAAAATGATACTAATTACCATTCCAGCCCTGTGCAATCCAGAAGCTGACAGTTAACAGCAAAAGCAGTTTCCTTTATACGCAGGATTTGCAGTTCACTGCATCTGCCAGGTTTTTCTTGTGCAAACCTGATGGCACTTAGAGTATTAGTACTAAAGCCTATTTATAGCAACTTTTTTTTTTTTTTTTTTTTACTCTGGTGTCAGTGAAAAATAACTGATAAGCTAAAATAGCTTCAGTGTATTTTCACCTACGGTTCCTGTGAGAGAGCAGACTGGGAAAATATAAGAGTTGTGCTGGTCCTCGCAGAGACAGGTTGATTTTAGACATTATTTTAAAGGTACAAACTCCCTTATCTTCTCATTGGGGCTAGACAGCATCTTTACACAGGTGGGTAATAACAGCCTGAGCTGAGATGATGGAGGAATAGAGAAGGGAAGAGTTTAAGATGTTACTGGCTTTTTTCAAAACGATTTGGAAGACTAAGGATGCCAAAGCCTGCTTGTCCTCTGAGATAGTCACCAGCAGCGGGATGAGGGTGGATCATATATAACCTCATGTTTCTCTATTTTAAATCATCTATGAGACAGATGTAGGGATGCCTGGTTTTAGCACCATAATCTAACCAACGATTTCTGTGTCCTCACCATCAATGAAACTACTGTTGAAGTCTCTGCAACGCCCGGAATTGTACATTGCTATTAGAAGTGGGCTGGTAGTAATGGTAATTGGACAAAAAGAAGTGACAGCGCAGACCCCAGAAACACAAGTTTCTCCGAAGTGTCCAGCAAAGTGTCTCAGCTCTGTTCTCCAAGCACGTGTGAAGGGAAACATTCCCTGAGGCTGCTGCACCAGGTCCTTGTCAGCATCCTGGACCTCAGGTTGAGACCAAGAGTGTCTGGGAGCCTGGACCAAGCTGCAGCTCACGGTGGGGACACAGGACTGAGCAGGGAGCAGATGCTTTGGTTCCCCTTCTCGATGCTCCGTGCTGTTACTAGATGACCAGGTATAGGGTCCCACCAGGAAATGAAAGATTCAGCTTTATTTCACCCAATTTCCTCCTCCAGTCCCAACCCCCGAGCCTACTGCTCTAATTCAGCATGCTGGCGTTGGCTCCGAGAGCCAGATGAGGTGCCCATAAATCAGGACGCTTTCTCCCTTCGCTTCAGAAGCATTTTATCACATTAGGACTCAACAAAAAAAAAAGCTTTTAACCTTGCCAATTTTTTAAAAGAGCATCCCGCTCGGGTGAGTGCCGTGATCCATCATGGATCTTTCTGTGGATCTTAAATCTAACTGCTGGTGGCCCCATCTGATTCTAGACATCAAACCTGGCCCCAGTCATCACAAGTGAAGTTCAAGGCTCTTCACAGTTCAACCAGGATTACGCCCAACAAGACCATTAGGCCTTGAGCCACATTAGTGCACAGTAGAAATGGCACAAGGCCCAGCTATTCATTAGTCAAGACAACAGTTTAAATTGCCACATATTATCCTTGCGTATAAAATTTCAGGAAATACACCTGTTTTCCCCCAAATTCTTTTATACATTGTTTTGAGTGATTTTTCTTAGGAGAAGTAAAAGATTTCAATATTACTGCGAGTATGCTGCACAAAACCTATCCAATGCAAAATACACCTTCATGCAAAACGCTGTTGCCCCTTTTAAATAATACCTGGCACAGGAACACACCTGTTTATGTGTAAAAAGTAATGAGGTGGCAGAAAAATACAGTGTATATTGAAAATAGTGTGTTCATGGAATAAAATCGCTCTGGTTAGGCTCTAAGAATTTATCACAAAGTTTAAAATGAAGTTAACTGGCTACACTTCCATACTTTAACTCAAAAGAGAACAGATTTATGAGAGACCATAAATCCTCCTTTTTTAATCCATCAAATTACCATCCAGTTGTGGGACCTCCTTCAACTTCCCACAGCCTATTGCCTTGGGAGCCTGAGATCTCTCCCCAATTCCTGGCTTATTTTTGCATCATAAAATTAACGAGAAAGGGTTTCATGGTCTATACATACCACAACAAGGCAGCATAAGGGCTATTTTTAAATTATGGCTTTAAAGGTAACTAGGAATACAAGAGGGTTGAAAAAATCAAGGATGTCTTTACCCTTGCTCCCATGAACCTGTCTTTCAGCACAATCCAAGAAAGCAAGAAGACAAAAGCTTTGTTACAACAGAATAGGGCAGAGACGTCTGTGGCTGTCAGCTTCTTTAAAGCCAGTAAATACAGGTAGTTAGTCAAAGTCCACAGAATAGAAAAGGGAGCAGTCCTTTTAAGAAACAGTTTCAGCGTCAGACCGTCTTCGCCAAAAATCCGACTGCATTCCCTACGAAAAGAAAAGAGTTTAAAACTCAGCCAGGATTTTGCTTAGCATTCACTCCAGCACAGAAAACATTCATTAGACTTTTACCACATTTTGCAACTAGTTACGTGCTGTGCTTAGCCACTCTGTGCACCCGTAAGAAAGTCTCGCTTAATGTGCATAGAGAGAATAACCCCCATTTTTTCCTAAAACAGAGTGATTTCACAAACAGAAAACAAGAAACTTACCTGGAGTAATCCCATGCTATGCAACAAGAATCCCAGAGACCATTTGTATTTTAATACAAATAATAAAGTTACCTATGATACACCTACAGTTCTCAGTCTCTGCATTCATGACCATGAACACAAGGTTTATAACTGCAGTTTTTTCTGTAGCTTGACAATTCTGACATTCCTTTTTACTGAAATATATTCTGAAGTATGACCAAGGAAGCTTTAAGAATCACCTAAAGATATTCCGCAATACAGGCAGATATTTCACCATTACAGGGAAAATTCCCATCAGCCAGCGAGACTGATCCAGTGAAACAAGTGACTGGGAAAAGAATGGGCAAGGGGAAAGGAAAGGTGTGTGACAGCTCTAGTTCATTATCCAAGGAGAAGGTGCAAGATATCCAAGGAGAAAGAAATTCCTCGTCATATTCAAGATGCTCTGAGGACCTTGATGCAGAAGCCCCTCCACCATGTCCATGCAAAACACTAAGTTGGAGTGCACCAAGTACCATCCTACTGCAAAACATTGTTATGTGGCAAAATTAAGGGCCTCATCTAAATTCTGTGAGGTTTCAGGCCCCAAAGCATTCACAACTAACTATGTCTATGTTTGAAAGATTCCTGAGATGCTAATCATTTGGGACTAATTAGTAACTTCAAAGAATGCACTGCAATATGGAGGTAGCCAAAATTGCTTGCTACTGGGAAGTGGAGGATAATAATTATCTGGATTTAGTTTTTGTTTCAAAGACCGAATCTTTTTCTGTCCTCCTAAAACCACTTGTAGTTATTCTGCAGAAGTCTGGTGTTAAAAATATCTTAGGTTTTTTACTATTAAGAGTGGAAACTATCATCTTCATTTCCAGGTAAGTAGAGCAATAACACCTATGCAATACACATATAAGATCATCTATATCTTCATTCATTCATTCATTCATTCATTCATTCATTCATTCATTCATTCATTCATTCATTCCTTGCTGCCACTGGAACAATCTAGGCAACAAGGCAATCATCTTGCTAATAATAAAGTGTTTTCTCAAACTTTTTGCCAGGGTGCCCAACAAGTTAATCCTAAAGCAGGCGATGAGCTGAGCTCCTCGCTTTGGTTGACCTGGCAGCTCTCACAACTCATCCAGTTTTCCAAAGACCAGAACAGCAACGTTACACGTGGCAAGGGAATAGCTAGCGGTGCACATCATCTATCTGAGAGGCAAAGCAAACAATCAGTGAAGCAAATAAATGACAGCTTAAGTTTGCACGTGTGCTTTTGTACCACGGATTTCAACAGGAGTTGAATGTGATGAAATTCTTTCCTTGGCTGAGAATGGGTTGACTGGCAGCAAAGACTTTAACGAGGGTGGACTTGCAGACAGAGCAGTTAATATTTAAAAAGTGTTTTTCTCACCCTTGAGATATAGGCGGTCACAGAGAGTGCTCCTAAGACAAGGCTATGCCTCATTTCAGGACAGACCTGGAAGCCTCTGGACCCCAGACCTGCCTCTGTGCAAACCAGCAGGAATTCTGCCATCGATTTCCGTGCACGATGGGATCGTTACCTGGTTGTGAATCCAACCTGTCTCCTGGCAGTGCAGAGCCAGGGTCTGTCTCGGAGGGAAGAGGCTTGTGCTGTGTCAAAGCAAGGCAAAAAGCTGGATGCAGTTGCTGTTTTCGCACCACACTGGCAGCACATGCAAGCATATCACGCTGGTGGAGACCGCAAGGCAGCCCCAAAAGCTCTCCTACAAAAATGCCATGGAAAAATATATCCATCACTGCAGCTCCCGGCGAGGCAAGGTGCTGAAAGTCAGCAGATGAAAGGGGACAGCACAAGGAGCCAGAGAGCAGCAGGACCAGACACGGGACATGGTGGCCCCCAAAGTCCTGGCAAGTAACTGTGCAAAGAAGGGGCAGCATTTGGTGACCTGTAGGTCTCTGGGAGGTCCCCATTCATCAGGACGGAGTCCATAGGGTCCTGACTCCTGATTCCAGGGGATGGGGAACTATTTGGGAGAGACAGTTGTGGCAATGCCACAACTGTCACGTACCTCTGAGCTCCTACAGGCAGCGGGAGGGAGGAGCAGAGATTCACAGCGAGGCAAAGAAATCTGGAAGTGCTTCGCATATCCCAGGCAATGGACTTCCTAGGCACCTGGAAGGGGCTTCATCACACACACAGCGAGTGCACAGTGACAAGACAAAGCAGCGGTTAGTGGTTACTCATCGCTCAGTAGAAAAGCAGCAAGAATTTGTGACAGGCTGCTGTGAGCAAGACAAAGACCCGATGACTTCATGACCATGCCCAGGAGAATTCCAGGTGCCTGATGAATAATGCTCAGCCAGAGAGGAGTTGGATGGCTGTTTTCACAGTCAGGTCTAGAGTAAATTGCCTTAGGCTTCGCGAGCACTGGGTGCTCGGTGGTTAACTCAGCCTCTTTGGCACGCAACAAAAATGAAACTTGCAGAAGCCATCGCAGCATGAAAGTGATTAACACCCTGGGCTAAGGGCAGAAGGCTCCATGGAGTCCCTCCTCCACACAGGATTTGTAGGCTGTGGACTTAAAGACAGAGACATGTCTAAGGGGCAGCTGACCCTGAAGCGACTCCAACACAAACTCTTTCCAAAAGCAAAATTAGCCTATTTAAAACCTGCCCTCTAATACAAACAGCTCTTTCTGCTTGCAGGTAGCCTTCAGCCATCAGCGCTAGGCAGAGTGCCACGCTCTCAGGAATTACAGCACCGCAGGCAGTCGTGCAGCTTTGCTTCTGGCACCCACTAAATAGCTTGTGTCGTGTCTTAGTTATTCTGATGCCAGCTCCCGCAGAAGAATGGGTTTATTCACCCCTGACACCCAGCAGCCTCTGGAGCGTAATGCAGCAGCTGGCTTTAAATCAGCTTATAGAAAAACGCAGAGCTAACAGACACTACCTGGGGTAATATGAATAGGTGCACTGCAATTCTATCATCCAGATTACAATTTGGCCAGGATGCTGGTGACATTACGCTAGCAAGCAGCACTGCGGGACCTTTTGTGAGCACGAGTTGTTACTGTCATTTAGGTCCTTCTTGCTAAATGACATCAAGTGCTGCAGTAAAATGACTTCTAGCTCCATTCTAGAGCACCAAACAGGGTAACGATGCAACTAGTGGGTTGCTTTCCAGCACCGACAGAGATCTTGTTTTGCTTCTTGTCTCAGCCTTAAGAGCCCAGCCAGCTGTATTTGTCTGCTCAAGAGCTAGAGCAGAAGCAAAGGGACTTTTGTGCAGCTCTCCCACATAAGCAGTGCCTGGCTCATGCAGGCAGGACCACAGGAGCGCTCTGCCCCAAGAGGGTTGCCCAAGGGATGCTCTGGTTTGCTGCTCATCTTCCCCCAACCACTGAGCTGCTCAAAGCAGCTCAAGAAGGGTTAAACCTCATCTCTCCTCTGAAAAGACCTCCACAGCAAGGATCTAGGTTTGCAATGCAATTTCCAAAGCTCCTGGGGAAGCTGGGTTGAGAGATGGAGGAATTTGTGGATGATAAACTTGTAAATGAGAGCCACACACCAGCTACTTGGCTTTTGTGTGACGGGTGCTCATATTTTATTATCGTTCTTGCTAGAAGGACAGCTCTTCCCAAAACACTCACATTTCACTCCACTTGCAGCCAACCACCGTTCCCAGCTGCACAGCACCTGTTGGATTCACTTTGGCTCCTATATCCAGGGTATAATCTGGCAGAAAGCCTTTGAGCATCACAGTGCTTGTCTTTGAGAAGCCAAGACTTGGAGGAGGAAAAAATTCTTGACATTCAAAATATTGCCCATTTATCCATGTCCCAATTTTAAAAGGAATCTGTTCCCAATCTATGAGTGTCTTCTGTTCTCATAAATATTGGTGGGGGTTGATTTCTTATAACTGACCTCCAGAACATTTTATTCTTCACTGCTGCAAGGTTCTCACCCACATTTCAAGTTTTTGTGTGGGACATCTGCTATCTGCTAGCACTGGGAAGAAACAAAGAGTTGTGTCTTCTGCCTCAGGAAGGCGAAAATATGGTATTGAAATGCAGTGGGAAGGTAATAACAGGGAGCTAAGTTTTTGAGACCATAATGTTTAATCCCTAAAGAAAAGCGTGAAAGGTGAGAAATACACAATTACAGCCTCAAAGATTATAACCCTTTCAGAAAGGCAGCCTGAAGCTGAAGCTGGAGACTTTTATCCTTCCAAGTGGGATTTATTTTCGAAAAACGTCAAAAGTGACAAAGGCTCCGCACAGCTCTGCCAGCCCGGGGCTGCATTCTGCAAGTCACTAGCACGATCACTGGTCTCTGCCCAGATATCACAGACACTGTTTGTTCTGATCCACCAGGAATATCTGCTGGACAAAATGTCACAGCTCTTGAAAGCTCCCAGTGATTAACTACATGTTTTAGGGGCACAAAGACAAAGCACCTTTGGACTCTATGGCAGGTCTGGAAAAGTCACAGGATGGATAGATCTTACTGACAGAAATCAGCTACTCCACAACAATAACTGCAACAACATCCAGAATGCAAAACTAATAATCATAAAAAGTGCTCTACTAGTTTTGAAATTATCCACACTTTGGATAGGAAGCTGGATTAAAGGGCTTCCAATGGTCTCTTCTGTTTGTTTGTTTGTTTTCTATGACTCTCTGAATTTTGAAACAACAAATATTGCTTTTCAGTTCTCCAAGTCATCAAGCATTCATCATGAGGATCAAGAAGTCACCACCACTTGCCAGCAGTCACCTCCAAACTGGGATGTGACCTCCTGATGGATCTAGAATAAGACACGTTCTGGGAACTGGCAGTATTAGCCAGCAAACTGGGATTTCTAACATGCTCTACACCAGCCTATCAGCTCTAACACTGCTCTCCTGTTTGCACGGATTCACAAACCTATTCACACCTTTTTGTGTACAGAAATTTGTGTGCATGCAATATGCAAGCACACAAATGTATGTCCTCTAATCTCTAATAGCTTGGGAAATGTATTTAGGCACCTCTTCCTAAGTATTGTCACAAATATGGTGTCTCAAATTTAGCTCTGAAGGATACATAATCAATCAAGTAACTGCAGAGGATCTGTTTGGATGGATATTTATTTTTACCTTCTTTCTTACTTGCTCTGCAGTTTTTATTACTTTACCTTGTACATGGAAGCCAAGCTGACACTGTTAGTGTTCTTACAAGGATCTGGACGAAGGCATCATTAACATATAAAGCACTAAGGTTTTCAGATTAAGCAGTTAATTAAGTGCAACTGTTCAATCTCAGTCACGCCCATTTGAAATGACAATTTTGGGTCAAATTACAGCTTAGACCCTGGCAAAAGCAGCCGAGGGGAGAATTTGGCCCTGCTAAACTCCAGTCCTGGATGCAGCAAACTGAATTCCCTGGGTGTTTAGTGGCAGCCACATGGAACCCTCTGTCAGCTCAAACTAGGTGAGAGCCACATACCTTTGAACATGGAAAATTCTGCTGAAATGAGGAAGATTGTTGCTCAAGCAAGTCTGCACTGGAGCAAAAGAACTGAAATCCAGACCAAAATGATCCTCTGAACAGCTTCCCTCCATGGACAAGGTATATTATCCCTTGGTAAGAAGACGATTTTATTTCCATCCCTTAGAGCAGCTTCTACTTCACTTTAGATTAGTGAAGGATAGAAGGATAGAAGGATTAGGATAGAAGTGGAGGAGGAACTGAGAAATGAATTTTGCCAGGACATGGGGACATTTCCAACACTGGAGACTCCCAAGAACAAGTTAGATCCATCCTGTTTAAGAATTGGCTAGACTAGAGCCAAGACAGCTCGGTCCTGCTGCATGTGGTTGGGCTAGGTGATGTCTTTGGGATTTTATGGGCTCCCACAACATAGAGGAAACATCCCTTCCACATGGAACCTGATTGCCTGGTCTATCTGCATAGAAAAAAAAAAACAGATAGAAGATGGAAGGAAGCCTTCACATCGTTTCCTCAGCAGGAGGAAACCCTCTTACCCCCCAGAGCTTCAGAGGGAGGAGAGGTAAGATCATCCTGCTCTAGCTCCAACTCCATGGAAAGGAGCATGGAGAAGGCTTCAGAGCTGCTTCTCCCCCAGGCTCTGATCCAGCACGTGGAGGCAAGGTCACAGTTTCATCCTGCTAGACCCATTGAGCACAGAGAAACTCCATAGAAACCACCTCCTCAGCTTTGAGCACCTTCCTTCTCAGCTATGAGTTGTTCTGCTGGTGTTTTACACTACAATTCTGTTATAAATATTCCAGGACATATTAATTAATGCTCAGTGGAAGCCTATTCCAAACAGCAACACACAATATAGAGATATTAGATAATATAATAGCAGGATTAGAATCAATTTACAGACCTTTTCAACTCAATAAAAATACCCTCTAACAATTATCCATTTATTCAAGCGTATATCACTCGTCTGTTAACCTTTTGTAAGCTCTTTATGAGCGAGATTTTCTGCAGCGTGGTCTTTATTCTGCCTTCTGACACCATGGGTCACACTGAGAAAAGAGCTGCGATTTCAGTCCACAGAAACCATACTGTATAAAGAGATACTGCCACAATGAAGCCTACCTGATTTTTTTGATTGGAGACTGCTTTTCCTGTGCAGTTGCGAGGTGCCCGGAATAATAAATGGGAAAAACCATAATGTTCCAGTTTGTTGAGAACCAAGTCATGAAAATGGGACAGTCAAAGGTCTCATACGTGATTTTGACAAACTGCGTGGTCCCCACCCAGGAGGAAGAGACAGACAAAATGATCAGAAATCTCCAGATAAGCTTAAGAAATGTGGACGTGCAAGACTGACATCGTGTCTGTCCCTCTGCTTCTTGGTTGCCGCTCTCTGTGTGTGTTTGTGTTCCTTCTTCTCCTAGAAAAAGGAGAAAAAAAAAAGAGAGAAAGGGGAGAAGAGTTGCACACATAAGGAATACATATCAAACAACTCTCAGCAAAATCTCCCCTTCTGATCCAAACGCAGACCATCCCCCTCCCTTCTCTCCATAATTCCCCTATGTGCTGCAAACACTGAAATCCTGTACAGAAATACTTCAGTAATACCATCTCTGTCATTTCAAGGGGATAGGAAAAAAACACAAACAAATGCAGAGGTCTGAGGAAACAGCATTACGGTTAAGCTGCTGCCACTGTTTGCTTTATCAACTCCTCTCTCCTTCTTTCAGCCAAACCTCCAGAACAGAGCTACATCCTAGGAGCTGACTATATTATCAAGTCAATTACTGTGCATGTTTGCAACATAAAAGCTATCAGAACCTGTACATCTGAAACCAGAAATAGGTTATTATTATTCAAGATTTTAACACAAGAACCACATTTTTATTTGCAAGCCGAGAAGGGAAAAAGAAGCAGTCTGGTGGTTTCATATATCAAAGTGGAGACAGGTTGTTGTTTTTTTTTTTCCAGTCAAGTTTGTGCATTTACACTTTTGAAGTTAAAAATGGAAGCTGGACAAAACTGGAGCTTGGCATGCCTCAAAATAAAACTCCACAGAAAACGGAGGAGAAATCGGAAAGCTGTCATTTCCCATCCTAGTACAGGAGTTTTTAGATCTAATCTGCAGACCACTGCAGGCTCCCATGAAAGCGGTCGACCCCGTAGAGGGTTTAACCTCATTGATGAATGACTTGCTCTGCACACAAGTCTCCCAGAGATACAACCCATAAATCTTATTTTGAGTCCAGAGATCTCCAGTTGAAAACAACTGATCCAATTGTGTTGGTTATTGAATAGCAACAACACAATTTATTTAGGGCCCCTGTGCACATAAGGCGGTGGTGAACTCCAAACATTTTCCACTTTGGAACATATCACCTTGCTTTGAGATGAGAAATAGGAGTTCCTTTAAAAATCATGACTTGTGGCTCTGCCAAATGAGCTATTCCTATCAATTCTCAATGTCATCAATACATGACATGATATATTATTCAAAATCTTATAAGTGTTGAGGTTAAGAGGAGCTATGGATCCAGTGCAGTGACAGCATACTGTTTAAAAGGAAAGTGCTTTAACAGAAGTGTGTGAGAAGTAAGGATTCAGACTTGAATTTTACTTTCCTTTTAAGCTACTGTTTTTTCCTGTAAAAAAATATAAAACTGAAGTTCCAGTTATTAGATTAAACAAGAATCACAACTAAAAATATTTTATCATATCACAGAGTGCATTTGTAATCAAGAATTTTCTAACAAAGACACAGAACATTTTTTGTAAGTGTAAAGTGACTTTTTCCTAAAAATAATGAGTATTTAGCTGCTCCTCATTTTAGCAGTGAATCAAAGATTTAAATCAAATTAAAGGGTTATTAAAAACATGCAAAGGATAACCAGACACAGATCTGAAAAGACAAACATTCTAACATTCTCTCTGGCTGCTAAGAGAAAATAGGTATTTTTATGATACTACTAATGATTGGCATCTTCTGTTAAGAGGTAATGCATTATTTGCAAGTTAGAAAGACTTAAAAAGAACATATTGTGTAACATTCACTCGCAGGTTTTCCTCCTAAGCAAACCTACCATGCAATTAGTCATTCTTCAGCTAACAAAATAATCACATGACAGAAGACTAAAGCATTTTACGCATGCCTTCTATTTTTCAATTACCAAATAACTATGTAATTATGGTTGCTATGCATGACACTACCATTAGTATTTGATTTCAGTTTTACAGTCCCAGGTTTGAATGTTAGTGAAAGCCACAGAAACATATACCTATTGCAAGTCCTAGCTTGGTCTGAAAGACCAACCTAGGTTTTAGCCTGATTTAATGGAGAGTGGGGAGCTTTTGTAATTCCTAAGGGGTTAGATTCATCACGTCATGTAATATAGCTAGCAAAGAGTTGTATGTTCAGATAAAACTGCTGTGTAGCATCCTTCAATACCTTGTGGAAATGGACAGGCACAGAGAAGGTGGCTCATCCCACTTTAACGCATGGGAGGCAGGAGGGATGTGCTATCCATGGGACGTGCTGGTCTTCCCCTTTTTCTTACTGAAGGAACCCAATCAGTGTAGACTAGACACATAGATCTAGACAGCTCAAGTGAAATTGGGATGGATCCCTGCCCCAAGTGCCCTAGTAGCATGACAATCGCTTTGAAAATGCGCACACTTAGATCTTGGTCAAAGATTCACAAGGACAAGATAAGAAATATCTTAAAATAAATCCAAACAAATCACACCACAGGGCCTGACCTCAAAGATGGTGGGAACATATGGATAACAGGCACACAGTCCATTATTAGATTGGATTCAAGTCATGAAGTTGGAATTGGATTGAGTTGGAAAGTAGAACTTGTGCTCAGATACACGATGATATGCCAACGAAGAGCAAATACAGTCATTAGGCAGTGACTAGTAGACAGCATTTTACAATTAGCAAGGCGGCAGGAATCCTTCGTTTTGTATTTGGATTAGCCTAAAACAAAACAACAGAACAAAAGACTTAACCTGTCAAGAGCATGGAAGCAATGTAAGAGCTCAACAAGGATGAAATGACAGTGAAAGAATGCAGATGACACTGCAAATGGCACATGCAGATGACACTGGTCAATGCACACTGGGTTGAAAGGCAGCCAGCAGAAAACCCCCTGTAGAGTCCATTTGTCTATGGGTAACATAATTTCTGCTTGTGATGTCTCTGTGACAAGATGGTAACAGAAAGGGCTTTTGCTTTTATGTTTTGAAAGAATGAAATAGGGAAAAACAAAACCTGTCTTTTCCCCCAAACTCTTCACTATTTGACAACTGCATTCTAGAAAAGAAAATACTTTATATTTGTTCATCTTCCTGTCAGGTAAATCCTACCTCACTACTGAGAATGGGAAGATCAGGATAGAAAACGAACCAAAAAAAATCACAAAGTACATGTTTGGAAGACTGTCAAAGCACTACTCTTTTCTCAAGTAGACTTAGGTCCTGCCTGAGAGGACTTAAGATGGTCCCAGGTTTGGATGCACCCCAAGGACAGCATGTACACAATTATCTTGGACTGATATTTAAAGATTTGTTCTTCAGTATCTTACGTTAATGCAAGATGCTGTATCATCCACTCTTTGCTTCAAAAATCATCTCCAATATTTTTCTAAGGGTGTCTATCAACAGATTTTTTGCTGTTATTCCTGTTGTTATTTCACTGTTCCTCCTGCAGGAACAATGTTTCTCTCCATATTTCCTATACTTTGAAAGACTGAACATGTTGACTCTTGCTGCTGTTGTCAGTGAAGTGACAGGAGAAAGGCTCATCTCCCACAGCTGCAGTGCGCAAGGGAGATCCAACTCTTCTTCCATCCCTTTTTGTTCCCAGTATATACACACAAACTTTTCCAAAGAGCTTGGATGATTACATTATTTCAGTGATTTAACAGCTTTTTCCTCCTCCTCCTCAACAGGACAGTTCAGGAGACTCAAAGGCCTGTGGTTGGGTATTGTGGCTGCTCCCTCCCCACCCCTTCTGATGACGGACGCACATTGTGGTGAAGAAGTCAGTGTTCACCATACCTACAGGTTCATTTGAGCTAAACTCCTGCAGTAAAGAGGGTGACATTCCTGAAGGAAGCCCTGCTGTGCAGCTGATCGATGCTCTGAACTGTGATGGTCTGTCCTAGATATCCTTCCACCTGTTGCTCCTTCTCTTCCTCTTCATCAGACCGTCCGTGGTAGGAGCTGAGATTGTCATAGTCTTTAAGAAGGAATATTGCTGGCTTTTAATGGTCCTGGTCTCTGGCCAGGCTGAAGCTGAGGAAACATAACCACCTTGTAAGACTAACTCATGTGCTACTGTTAATCATCCTTTCAAGATCTTCTGCGCCTACTGGCTTTATCCATCTGATTTCTCAACACATTGAATGTTCCTATTGGGACCCAGGCCTTTTTCTCCCATCTTGGCTTCCTTCCCACCTAACCCATATTTGCACACAGGTACAGGAAGGACTTTCACGTGGCTTTTGCGGTTCACACCACCAGAAACTACCGCCAACACGTTCTGACTCTGCACCTTTCAAAAGACAGACGAAAGAGGCCTTTTGCAGGCACACTGGAGCGCCGGGAATGCGGCTGTTATGCCTACCTGATCTGCTCTGCCTCTCGACTCTGCTGTGCCGATAGATGCCCGAGGGACTCCGATTCTGCAGCTCAAGAATGGGAGCAGCAGAATCTTCAGCAACAGATAAAGGGGAGAGCTGCCTAGTCATGCCTCTGTGTCTGCTGGGGCAGTTGCCTCCTGGCTTGCATTGGATGACAGATGATCGTGAGACACCTGAGAAGAAAGAGTTTGCATCAGTTTGGCTGTAAACTCCCAGGAGGAAAGCTGGGCTTTCAAACACTCTGTCAGTGAAACAGTGAAATGCATATAAACGATTCAGCGGGAGAAGGGAAGCACACCGCAAAAAATCAAAGCTTCAGCTCTGGTCAGAATAAAGTAAATGAATAAATAATTAATTAAATAAATTCTTAATTCTCTCCCCCCTTATAGATAAAAGATGCTGTATGAAAACCAGTCTTTCCACTGATGAATTTACAGCCTTATACTGCAGTATATTCTTATCCACAGGCTTCATCCATAGGGTCTGAACAGGCAAAGGAATTTGTACTCACGTGGGTCCCTTCCTGAGCACTGACCCTGAATCAGGCAAAAGGAGAGGTCACCATTCTCCCATAGTGTGGGAAGGAGGATCATGGAATGATTGTCTCCTGGGTCAGTGCTGAGAGCCTCTCAAGTGGAGGATTCCCTTGCAGTCCTCCAAAATGACCCACAACTTGTCCATGACACTCTTGTGTGGAATGAAGTCAAGGCCACCGACAGGTCTTTAGGATGAAGACTTCTGTTAAATCACCAGAGATTAGTTTTCAGCCTTCATGTGCACCAAGAACCTGTCTTCAGAAGAGTTGCATTTTCTTCTTCCTATGTGCAGATAATACCACCGTGCTGCAGTTCACAGAGGATGTGCAGATGTGGAAGGCAGCAGACAAGACCAAGGGCCCAGTAACAGCAGTGGCATCAAATGAAAAGTTTCCCGATGAGAAAGACACCACATTCTATGAGCAAGAACTTGAAGGACTGGATTAAGAATCAGCAAATAACAGAAAAGATGGCAGGGCTGGAATGTGGCAAAGTGAGCCTGGTCATCTTCTGTTTGACAAACTTCTTGCACAAACTCCCTAATTTATTGAAGGTTGGGCATGTGTTTAACAAATCAGCATATAAGCAGCGCATCAGAGTCTTCTTCCAAGTCAAAAGTCAAGTTGATAGGCCAAATGGGTAAGCACAAAGATGTGTTCATTAGCAGGTGTTGGTACCCACCACCTTCTTTGCAGCTGCTATTTCATCTGGTGATGACCTTACCCAACCTTGTGGAAGTCAAACATACGTGGAGCAGCCATCGACTTTGCCGTGGTTTGGAAGGATTGAAAGAGTACAAAAATATTCAGAAAATCCTCATGGTGCCGAACATGGTGTAAATAGAGTGAACATCTCTAAAGGCAACATGCTACTTTACAAGGTGAGCCATTCCAGTATGCATTGTGCATATAACTGCATGTCAAATAACATCATCAAATATATTCTAAAGTCAGGACAGTATTCAAGAAACTACGTGAAGCAAATCAAACATCCTTTTGCCAGAGGAAACGGCCTCAGACCCTCAATGAACTTGAAGCTAAGTTTGATTCACCAGCTCTAGCTACAAAGATCACAAAGGAAGAGTTGTATAAAACAAAATATTATAGAGAAAAATCCTCTGTCAAACTGTCTGGAACCTCCAAAGTAATTTTTGACCCACGAAGTAGACTGATTTAGCAGTTAACCTCATAAGGATAATCTTGCTCAAAGATGCTCTTTTTTTCTCTGTCCAGTAAAGGAAAACTCCTATATGAGGGTGACACCCAAGCCATCACCTTACCCCATAGCCTGAAAAATTTAATCACTGAAGAATCCAAAACACAATCTGACCCACCAAAGTCAACTTTGAAAGATAAAAACCTATATGGTGTCTAAGCACTATACTGTCTTTCCTCTTAATTTTTGGTGGTATCACTCTTTGAGAGACCTTTTCAGAGTCCATAGGGTATTTTCAAACCTTTAAGAAGCTATTCATGATCATATATTTATTTTTCAATGGAGAAAAATATGGTCTAACAGATGCACAATTCCCTCTGTGGCTTTGTCCTGGTCATTTCACAGCTCCAAGGCTTCCTCTTCCCACTTACAAAATAAGGATGATTTTACCTACTTCATAAGACTTAGCAAAAATATTGTAAATCACTTTAAGGTTGAAAAGTACAATAGAAATAGTAGCCTTGGGCCGTTCACCCCATAAGAAGCAGTACGATGGCTTTATTTGACGGTGGAAAGTCAATTCCAAAATCCCTGAGGCTGAGATGATCCGTGTTTTCTGCTATTCTGGTATTCAAAAAGGCACTTATGCTTTTTCAGGTCCCCAACTTAATGAAACTTTATTTTCAGAAAGCATTTGCTGACTGCCTTTCCTCGGAGAATCAGCCACCAAGGTGCCTTGACCCAAATCAGTACTCACTTTGATATGTATCATTTAAAGAGATTTCATCAAGTTAAAAGACACATGCTACATTGTAAGTCAGACCTAATTTAGAACAACACCAAGGTTCACATTACACTCAGCAGAAGTCTTGCAAGATGATCTGCAAGCAGAATCTCAGGAAAACCTATTTTCCTCACATGCAAACAGAGCTCTGAGTTATTTATATCTGGTATAACAAAGCAGCATCAATCTGCTCCTGTACATTAAGCTGAAACTAAAACTGCAATTTAAGAAACCATATTTAATCAACAGTCACTGTATGATTTAGTGAAATCTTCTTTCATATTTGAAAGCAACCAGGTAGCACAATAATTTATTAGTATTTCACTGTTACAGCTAGAAAGCCTTGGACTGGGCCATTTCATGCTAGGAAATCTGCATATATTTCACGGATATACTTTGACAGGGAAGATGAATAGACATATGCTGGGCTAATTTATCCAAACCGGTGATTTTATAAGCAGCAAGGACAACGAGAGAGACCAAGAGCAGCATTTGCCACTGAACTTCTGCCTCCCTTCATGAATCCCACATGGTTTTGGAGACCTCATGGCCTTCATCCATGAGACCATGCCTCCTCCAACAGGACAAGAGCAAGGTGCCAGCCTTGACAAACATGGGGATGAGGAGTAGGAGAAGCTGAGGCTTTCCCTTTCCAAGCAGAAGATACTTTCTTTGTGGGAACTTTCTGGGTGGGATTAGTTATCAACCTTTGCAAGAGAGAAATTGTGCCTCAGAACTGTCTATTCCTCTCCTCGACTATAAAGGGGAAAACAACCATCTCGACCGGAGATGTTTTAACTGGGTTGAATATTTTATCTGACTACTTTGCCTCATCTTTCTTTTAACCAGGCTACTTGATGCAAGAGCTTGTAGCAGATAAATGATCTGTAACTCAGAGTGTACAGAAGCCACATCCAGATTCTGTAGAACAACAGTCAGCTCTGGGCCCAAACACATGGTTATAGCACAGACGACTCACAGGCTGAAAACGGATCCACCTTTTGTGCGTCATTTGGCACGTTAAAGGAATGCAAAGAGATTGGGAAAATCCAACAAACAGGAAAAATGTGGACAGGTTGCCAGAGGTGTTCCTTGATTTCTTGGAGGTTACAGGTGAACATATAGTTTACTATGGGTCTTGCAAAGGAGAGGAGAGAGAATAGCAAAGGCCCACAAGTGACGGCATCAAGCAGAATTCAATGAGTCAAATCCACATAGAACACTTAATTATTGGTGCAGAGGCTTTAAAGCAGAGGAAATAAAATCATTTTTCTGCACATGGAGCCCGAAAGGAACCCAGCCAGGGGAACCCGTGGCTTTCCACAGCCTCCTAATAAAGTCTGCCCTCATCCTGCATTCATTATTATACACTTATTCCAGTGTGCTTCAATTTAGCAGGGAAATTATGCTTGTGACTAACCTAAACCACATGACTAATATCTTCAAAGTGCCTATTTCTCACATGGGTGAACACTCTTCTGAAACCCTGCTGCGGTCTCGGAGCCACCACGAGCTGCTGCTCACAGCGCCTTGATTTGATTCAGGAACCAGCAGCCTGGTCCTGAGAGCCATTTCCATCTCCCATCTGTAAACTGCTCTCAGCTCCCTTGCCCTCAGCCCTCTGGACGACGTGATAAACTTCTGCACACGCAGATCTTGCTATGCAGCTCACAGAGCGAGAGAATTTGCCCTCTCCTTGGTTTCCGTCTGGTCAAATGGTTCTGCTGTTTTGCAAGGGCTCAGGGAGAAGGAAAGCTTCTTTGAGATTCAAAAATCAACAATTTTTAGATTATTTTGCTGTGTACAATGTGTTTTGCATGCGGCACCATTGCTCAGGATACTAAAAACATTGTTTTGTTGGGGACGTGTTTTCTGGCTTCCAAGTTGTCGTTAAAAAAGGGGGGGAATGAGCTACCAATTAAAATGATCAATGCAACATAAAAATGCAACCCCAAAAGTAATTTGTATGGCCTGGTCATCACA
Source organism: Crypturellus tataupa (assembly GCA_034781795.1). Lineage (NCBI taxonomy): Eukaryota > Metazoa > Chordata > Aves > Tinamiformes > Tinamidae > Crypturellus > Crypturellus tataupa. The sequence goes on from JAWLRI010000086.1 coordinate 3,639,058, forward strand.
CATTTGATTTATTTCTTTTTTAAACCAGCTTCCCTGATGAAAATTTAGACCCTCTCACACAGGTAATTGAATTCTCATCTGAAAGGCATCCATGCATCCGCGGCACTGGATTACTGACACAAACTGTTTGCTTATTTAGAGGCAGTAGCATCTGGCTTGCTGGTGTGTGCCAAAACACGCGCTCTTTTTTGATTACACAACTAAATTGACGGTTAAAGAGGTGATGTTAATGAGCTGGGCAGTTTCTTTGTATTTTCCACTCATAATCCAGCATTTGCACATTTAAGAAGTGCAGAGAGTGCATTCCCACATGCAGGACTACGTTCCCAAAGCCAGGAGTGCTCTTCCATGGCTCCCACTGCAGTCAGCAGAGACAGGTCTTTCCAAAACATCAGCCAAGGTATCTACAATCTCCCTTTTACTTATTAAAATCTGTGTGTTTTACTGCGTCCTTGAAATCTCAGCTCCTATATGCCACTGTCAGGACATGGACAAAAATATATGTTAGACACCATCACCGCAAAAGCAACTGCTGGGTTTTGACAGATGGAGATAGAAGCTAAGCTGGGGTTAGGTGGAAATACGTCGGCTGAATGTTCCTGCTAACTTGGACATGAGTGAAACAACTGCTGTTGCTTCCTTTACCCTGCCACATTACCCACTAAACTGAGGTGTTTGACTGCAGACCACCAAGGAAACCAATTATAGGCATCTTTGCAGGCACTGCACAAGCAGAAGGAATAAACACCTCTTATTTTTTGCCACAAAGAAAAATAAATTCCCCACATCTCAGGCACAAGCAATGCTGTTCATTTAAACACACCTTTCTGCAATCGGTCTCTGTGTATTCGAGTTAAAGCATATTTATCCCTTCAAAGTAATGTGCTGCTCATTTACTATTCGCTTGATTTGGAAGTTTTTATATTTGAAGGGGATGCGAAGGTTACAACAGTTTCTTTTGTCCTAGGGGAAAACAAGGTTTTCAGATTTTAATGAAAAACAAATGACTCAGTGATGGTGCAAGGCATTTCTCTTGTGCTGTGATTAACCATTGTCAAGAGCAGAATGCAAAAAAGCAGACATTTCTGCTGTACTTGAACGGTGACATCCATCTGCAATTTCTGCCAAATATCACACAGACATTTGCTGCAAAACAGCAGACAGCAATTCTACTCTCAATCAGAGAAAAAAAATCTCGACAATTTACACATGCCCTCCTAGCCTATAAAATGAGCAGAGGGAGTAAATAACCGACGTATCATCACCCTATAAACCAACTCACTGTTGGATCAGCGATGCGTCAATCGAGATCCTTGCACCTAACTTCTCCTTCCAGAACAGCCAGGAAAGCCCATGAGGGAAGGAAACTCAGGTTAGGTAGCAGGAAAATTGACCTCTGCCCAGTAAATCCCAGTCCTATCTCATGCTTTGGCCATGGAAAAGTACTTTGATTCCATTTATGAGCAAGATCTGGAAAAAATGTGCAACAAAATAAAACAGTGGGAAAACCTGACAATATGTGAATACATCAATTTGATGTACCAACAAATCAAAGATGAAAATAACGTTCAACTCCTCAGCTGCGATGCCGTAAGCTAGCTTTGAGCAAAGAAATAAAAGGAGCCTTGAAGCTAATGAGGAGTAGAGAGCATTTGCAACTGGCATTATGAGACCTGGTGCTATGAAGAACTTGAGTCACATGAACAGTCAGAATCAGGTAAGAGCATCTGTGCATGGCACACGTGAGCTCTGAGTAAAACCAAGGATTTCATAGAAGCATAGAGTCATTAAGGGTGGAAGAGACCTTTGGAGATCATCTAGTCAAACCCGACCCTGCACATGCAGGGTCACCTAGAGCACATGGCACAGGGCTGCATCCAGGCAGGTCTTGAAGATCTCCAGAGAAGGAGACTCCACAACCTCTCTGGGCAGCCTGTTCCAGGGCTCTGCCACTGTCATTGTCAATAATTTTTTCCTTAAGTTCCTGTGGAACCTTTGGTGCTTCAGTTTGTGGCTATCTCCACTTATCCTATGGGTGACCACCACTAAAAAGAAGCTACTTCCCGGGTGCCCAATACAGTCTCAGACTGATGACCTGAGTGCAGGTTTCCTCCTTGCCATCCATTCATATAAACTTCAAAGCCTGTGGAAGGCCCCAGGACGACAAGGTGGAGCATGTGCACACACTGGCCATGTTTGGAAGGGAAAGATTGTGAGATTCCACCACGTTATTATTAGCAGTAGTAGCATTAATAATACTGAGATTTAATGCACATATGTCAAGGAATCAAGTTGCTCCCATTTATGTTCATTGCACAAGGCAATGTGGGTAGATATATATCACTATTTACCTTTTAATTGCACTTGGAGGTCTGTACATGCACCTTTGTGTACATCAGCTACAAGTTTTTCTTATGCAAACCCTGCTCTGAAGGGCCTGCTTTTTGCACAGACCTGGGGATAGCGACATGCAAGGTCTGCACATAGACTGTGTCCTAGAAGAGCCGACTGGGGACTGCAGCACAAAATGAATCCAGGCTGCAACATCATTATGTTCTACAGCTGCAACCATTAAAAAAAAAAATCCCTTTACAGGCCACATATTAAGGTTTTGCTGGCTGTAAGGAACCTGTGGACAAGGCTTTTGGGAGCAGCTGCAGAAACTACCATGAAAATAACAGAAGGCCGTCTCTGGAGGTTTGCATAGCTTGTTTCTTACTGAATTGAATGTCTTTGTATCACTTTAAGAATTTGGGCTTAAGATGTTTTCTCAAAACAGAGAAAATTACTAATAAATCCCCATCTCTAGTCAAGGTTCTGCTCCATTTGTGCAACCTACTACATCTAACTGAAAATATAGCTAAGAGCTTAGAAATGTCCTTCTACTCCCAGCTTTTTATCTCCTCATCCATTTGAGTTGAGATGACTTTTTTCCCATTCCTATTTCAACATAACTCAGACAAATATTGCTGCCTCTGTTCAAGAGCTGACAAGGAATCCCATTGATTGGCATCAAAAATAATACACCAGCACCAGCCTAGGTGTCGGAATAAATCTCAGAAAAAAAAAAGGTTTATTTGATAACTTCTATGGTGGAACTGGCAGATGGAGAAAGCAACGATGTATTTAAAACCTCCTAGCTACATGACATAAGTGACATAACATATTTTGAGCTTGAAGGACTTTTCTATGGCCTTGACTCAAATCAATGCAGGACACAGATTTGAAAGGGAACTGGAAAGGGCAATGTGGTAATGCAAGAATGAGACTTGCTTTGGATGTAAAAATGCATGGAGCAAATTATACAATCTTTAATTTTGCATTTGTACCAGAAAGGGCTAGTATTAAGGGTTAATCCCTTATGTTTTGTTCAAAGCAAGGCAAAAAAATTGGAATGCAGAAAAACAGCTGCAAATAATGGTAATATCATGCTAAAAAGAAAACTTCCAGAACTGCTGTACAAAATGATCTACATTCATCTGCACAAAATTATTTGCCTCAAGACATCCATTTGCCATGGAATATTTTGGGCTGGATTCTCCCATCTGAAATCATTGCTGGCATCGCCATTTGCCTTGAAAAATAAACCAATGCTTTGTCAAAATCTCATATGCGGCTTTGACAATTCATCAATTAGAAAACATTCAACTCTTAAGAGATTTAACATTTCCTCCATCAGCAGAGAATATCTCCCATGCGCAGAGCATTCACTTTTGCTCCTTCCTTCCATATCTATCTGGACATCCACAATGAAGCCTGGGGAGAGCAGGTCCCGGTACACAAATATGCTCCCCTCTAACCTACCCAACTCACAAAATAGCCACAAGAGAACAAGTGAACTTCTCAAAGGGCGATTTTTTAGCTAATAGCTGCCAAGGAAAGCCAGGCTGGCTGCTATGGAGCTGCAGAGGAAGAGGAGGCCAACATAGCAGCACAGCATATGGGAAATCCAAGTGTGTGTCCGCACCCCAATGCCTGGTCAAAACTAAGGGGAATACATGGAGAACAGCTTCAGATCATGAGGAGAGGTCCAAAACCCCACTGCAGTGACCAGGAAGATTCCTGAGTTTAGCGATCACTGGCTTTTCACAGCAGACCTCACTGGAGACGGACTTCAACTGCAGTCAACACGTATCCTTCTGGGGAAAGAGCCCAACGGGGACCTTGCAGAGACACTTCCAAAGGGATGTTTTTTGCTGCGACACTTCTAAGTGACTTTCCCTGTCCTAACAGGTTTGACACAACGCTCACTGGAACCAAGCAGGAGGTTCAGTTAGATTAGAGCCACTTTCCATTGCCCCAACATTGACTGCACAATAGATGAACGCACATCATTTGGTTCCAAGCTGCATCCCAGGAAAGAAAATCTCTACTATAAACTTTCTAAATGAATTATACCTGATGTGACTCCAATAGTTCTGCAGATTTATACACTCTACTGTAAAACAAAAGGTTACAAACCTCTGTAAAGAAAAAGGAATCCTTTGAAAAGCCCATGATTCTGGTCATAGTCAATACTCGGTGACATTTCCAAAAATTCTCATTTTACTTTCACCACAGTAACTTCAATCAAGAAGAACTTCAATGAAGACCATGTTGCTGCTTTGATATAAAGTTGCTGTGTGAGGAGTTAGGCATAGACCACTCACAAAAGTCACTTGTATACACCTCCCTATTAAATAACAATATAACATGTAGCTTTCTCTTTCAGGAAACATGCAGTAAACCCAGGCAGGTTCATGGGTCTTATAAGATATGACTGGATAAGCAGCCAACACGCTGCTATCTAACTCAATATCAAATTGTTTATATTTATTTGCTAAGCAAATTATTACCTTTCCCGCCCGATGAGTGCCTCCAGGCAGTGATTCATGCTACCTTCTTTAGATACCAGCCCGAAAGAGGAGCTGACTCACTGCTCAGAGGCATCCGACTCTCCCATGGACTCCGGGACACTCAGACAACTTTCTTAGCACTGGAGGTTTACATTTAGATGCACCTGGAGGAGCCCAAATCCATCTGCCTTCAGTCCAAGCCATGGCAGCGCTTCAGGACATGCCTGTAAGCTGTGCGTGAAGCACATGCTTCAATTTACTTGCCTGACTTAGGTCCTAACGAAGCATTTCTGAACACGGGTGGGATAAAATAACAGGTCAGCAGCTAGGGCAAGAACTTGTATTTATTGCTGTCTCATTCTTTCTGATCCCCTGGAGGCTCATGAGATATCTCCCCAATGTTTTCTTCACTGCCCATTGGGTCCCAAAGGCCTCAGCCCTCCTTTTCCCTGATGACACATCAGGGTTGGTCTCCTCCAAGCCCTATCGAGACAGCCCAAGGCTCAGGTACTTGGCCTTGTCCCTTTAGGATTCCTTGGAAATCTCTGCCAAAACCTTCCTGAGCTGTAAAACTGGCTGCACACATCCACATTTAACGTGCGGGCTGGCCGACGGTCCAGGCCAACTCCGCGATGCCAAGAAACCACCACAGGTCTCCACGTTGAACAGCTCCCTGTACCACAACGCTGCTCTTGGAGAGCCGGGCGAGCCCACGAGTGGCCACTTCACACTTCCTAAAATCCAACGTGGTGCCACAACCAAGGACCGACCACAAGCAGTCGACTCTACATCAATTTCCCCTCTCTTCAGGGCATCCCAAGGCTGTGATCTCCTCGGAATCAAGCACAGAACCCACGGGAAAAGGACCCTGCAACCCGCCTGCTCCACTGCCAAGCCAGCCCTGTGCTCATTTCTGTCAGTCACGGCCAGGCCGCCTGAAGCCTCCCGGCGCTCTCACACTCCAGCGAGCACCACTGCACCGTGTCCAGACGCTGTTTTCATCCGGGATGTGGCGCTGAATTGAACGCACACAAAAGAATCACATCTTCACCGCGGCGGGGAATAACACCAAGCGAAAGGCCGACCGCGCGCACCTCCTCGTTTTACAGCTCGAGCATCCTAAAGAAGCGATCGCCCCTGCTGTGGAGGGAGATCATTGCCGACAGAATAAGCAACTTTGCAAAGTAGGACTCAACTCTTCAAAATAACCAACGCTGCTAGCAAAAAATGCAGTTACATCCCCAGATCTCTACGTTAAATAAACCATGAATGGAGATTTAGAAATGCTCTTTAGGAAGCTTTCTTTTGGGGTTGACTGATACCACAAAAACGCTTCCTGTATACTCTCAGCACGCCGAGCTTCATATCCACATCACAGCTAACACAGCACAGGGATCTCTAGCACCGGGCAGCACCACCAAAATTTCAGTCGACACCGAAGTACGAGGCAAAGTGTCTTGCACTCAGCCAGGGATGAGCATCCCCTCTGTGCTGTGTGCTGGGATGTCACGTCAACCAAGAGCACATAAGAGGTTTTCCCCAAAATTTCTATTTTGTGACTTTTTTATTAAAGATTTGCTTTAGCACTACCACTATGCTGAAAACAAGCAAGGGGAGAAGGCAGTTTTGCTATCTCCAGTTAAGGGACAGCAAACCCAAAAAGTTGGTGCCTCTGTCTTTAAAACATAAAAGATAAATGTAGAGCACAATATTAAAATGCTACAGAAAACTGAACAACATAGTATGGAACAACGCAGTGCCTGTCTTTTTTGTAAAGCGAAAATCAAAGTAAAACAAAACTTTTTTCTGTTCATTTCAACATTAGTTTCTTTATCAGAGATCAATCACATCACCTGAACACTGAAAAGACAGGAATTTTTGACTGCACTTCTCCTAGAAAATTAATAAAGTGCTAGAAATGCTATGAAAGCATCATTTACTTTAAAAATACATATATACACACACATACGCATTGTGCTTTGCATGGAACCAGGCAGGAGTAGCATGCAAAGTAATTTTCTGCCTAGCGTTAGATATATAAGAAAAGAAAAAGCATTTACCGTCTGGTACGGGTGAATTTAGTTCAGAAACACTGTAAGAGGGTAACGGTGCCACTCTTGCCGAATGTTTCTTCATCCTCTGCAATCGTTCCCCTACTCACGCGTTCGCCTCGTCTCGAGTCTGCATCGCTTTGGTCCCGGGTCCTAGAGCAAACCCGCGGCTACGGCTGGTGGCTGGATGTTGCTCTGGAGGTGCTGCGGGAGGCTACGAGTACTGATTTGCTGTTTCCCTGGGAAACCATTTGCAACACGTTCAAACAATGCTCGACCTCCGCTACCACGTTTCTTCCATTCAATTGTCAAGCGCGGCAGATAAAATACAAATATATGAGCTATCGCTCTCCTTAAACTCCCGAGCACGGCAGCCCCTGTGCACGAAGGCGGCGATTTCACATCAAATATCTGCTCTGCGTTAGAGAAGCAGACGGGAGACTTCTCGGCGACAACTGCAAGGGAATTATGCAACGCAATTTTCTGGTTCCTTACACTGTGACAATATATACACGATTAAAGCAATTATTTTAAATAAACTTTGAATAATGTAACTCCTACAGAGCCCCTAAATCAGGAACGCCTTGGGCTAAAGAGCCAGTAATATCCAACTCGATCAGCTAGCAAAGCACTGGTATTGCAGGCATCTTTCTTCTCTTTAGTGTCCTACAAAAATTGTCACAATCATAAGATATATATAGGCCACAGTTGGTCTAGATTCTTCCTCACTTCTCTTGAAGCTGCTAGGGCATTTTTATCTCTTTCTCCTACATCTCTCTCTCTTCCATTCTCTCTTTAATATCATTATTATTATTATTATTTCTATTTCTGGAATTTGTTTGCTTGGAGCAATGATTAAGTTTCATTGAACAAAGTGGCGCTTTCCGTTAAAATTGCTGCAAATCTCTTGCGCAACCCCATCCATTTCCGTGAGCCAGAGTAGTGCTGGGGGCTGCCTTTGCCAGCTGGTGTTCATCAGTCCCTCTTAGGTGTCCTGGCTTCACAGCTTATCAAGAGAAGCAGCATCAGGTCTTCACCAAGCATTTGCAGGTAGGAAGTTTTACCATTTAATGTCCCAGGTATTTCCTAGAGTAACTATGGGGAAGGCAAAGAAACAAGACAAAAAGGGAGATAACTGTACCCATATATGTTGGTAAAGATGTTGATGTTTTAAATGCCATAACTATATATCTCGTCATCTCTAAGGCAAGTAATAAAGTGGAAAGGATCAAGAGTCACTGACCTAGACTGTCCCATGGTGGGTTCCCTAAAGGCAGCCTGCAGGAAACTCAAACGCTTTATACAATAACAGGATCCTTTTTCCAGCACAAAGTGATTACTGATAAAAGCATCAACTGCAGAAATTCCCTCCTTGAGCACTGGAGAGGAATATCTGCAATAAGGGACAAGACCTCAGAGCTACTCACAGCTCTGCCCCCTGATCCTGTAGGGCTGGGCTTGAACCCAGGAGGGTCCTTATCACCAGCCTGCTCTTGGGTGCCTCTATAAAGGGCGCTGGGAACAAGTCAGAAGTGACTGTCCCCTTCGTCCATCCTTATGGAGCACAGGGAGAGGATGGGAAAGCAGGGTCACAGCCGGATCGTCCTCCAGATGCATCCAAAGACGAATGTGGTGCAGCAGGAGAACTGAGCTCAACCCTAATGCAGGAGACAGCCCATGATGCCCCCATAGCCAGGCATGGTATGAAACAAATCTATGGATATTAAATGCCCAACTTCATCCTGCACATCCCACTAATGGTAACTCCAACTCGTGTTCAGGAGAGAGCTGGGTCTGCACTCCTCAATATTAGGAAGCAGTGATAGAAGTGGTTAATTCTATGGAGGGTAATGAGAAAGGGTAAAGCTCTCTCCCCCAAGGCCATCCTGCCCATGGCAGCCCTGGGACACGCTAGGGAAGAGGGAGAGGGATGAAAAACACTTAGCGTGTCCTCTCCGGGAATGCTCGGAGCTCCCCTCAGGATCTTCTTCCTTACATCCCTTGTGATTAATAAAGCTCTCTACCGTGACAGTCTCTTCCAAAGCATCATGCTGCATCGCATAAAGCTAACCAGCTTTTACTGCTTATCTGCATTCAGAAGATTTCCAGCGCTCTGTAACAACCACTAAACCCAGAAAATTATCTTCCCAATTTACCAAAGGAATTTTATTCTCCCCTCCTAAGTGCTGAGAGTCAGCAGACTTTGTGATCACCACTCAAGTAATTGCTGGCTCCTCAGCCACAAGGCTATCTATTAATATGTGTCTAGTCCTTGAGCGCTTAGTATAATATAAACAACATAATAATATAACAGAGATTGTTTTTAGAAAACCATCTCTGCAAATGGGAGCTTATAATGGAATCATTAACGAACCTTAACAACAGTGAGGGGGAAACACATGAGCCAATGTCAAGCAATCCGAGACATTTCTCTCAGACAATTTCAGCTTTGACGGCAGAGTGTGATTGTATCTAAAAGTTGCTGCAATTTCTCAAAGGAAAAGAAATCAGCCATCATTTTAGCATAGTAACACAAAAGCCACATGCCAATATGCAACGAACCCCTTCAAATATTCACCTTGGCAAACCTGGCTTTGGACAACAGCTGCAAGAAAGCAGCAGACATAAAAGCAATTCAAAAATATGGGTGGTTGGTACCTCTAATTCATGTCGAAGGCTGCAGCTTGAAAAGGATCAACTTCTCTAGCAGCACAACGAGCAGCTCTGGCCATCTGTTTCTGTTCCTGCTATGAATAGCTGATTGCCTTTATGCATGTGATGCTATTCGCATAGGTGCTCCGAGCCCTCCTATGTGTCTCCTCTTTAAGTGTGCTGAAGAAACGAGTAATATAATACGGAGTGTAAGTGAGCAAAATATGCTCTGCCCCTCTCCTGGGGTCCATCAGGCACAGATCCACCCATAAGTTGACCCTGATGTCCACGTTTTACCAAGATAACATGATAGTTACTCCATAGACTGCAAGTCAACATAAAATCTCCGGTCCTGTGCCTAACTTGCCTCGTATTTACTCAAGGCACCACAGTGAGGAAATATGGCTTGTATTTCTCCAAATCAAGAATAAACTAAGTAGCTCTCAGGTATATGTAAAACAGATCTTCATAAATAACTAGTGTTGCCACTTGCTGCAAATTCTGCACTCTCGGTCTGCAACACCTTGAGTTTTCTTATCTGTTGCGAGTGAAGCTTCTGTGATACCAGAAAATCTGGCTCAAGACATCTCCAGCTGGGAGCTCCTCAACACTAGTTAGTCACTTTTGAACACCTATAATTAACAAAATCAGAAAAATCCAATGCTCTGTACAATCAGTCCACATATCCACTTATTTTCCAACCAGGGTGTTCCTTTTTGTCAGGGAAACACACAGTGTAAGAGTGCCAATAATACAGCATCTAATTGTGCAGTGTAAATTATAACAAGACGGAAACAAAATGCATGCTAGTGGACTAGACGTGTTCATACTTAAGGTAAACAATAATAAGACACTAATCGAAGCTCTCAAGCCAGATGAGACATCCCTTCCTTTGCACTGGTTTGACTGTAATATATAACCATTGAACAAGGTATGGCAAAAAAAAATCCTCAATTGAGATTCCTTTTCCCTGTGTATTATCCAATGGCCAAGAGCTCCGGTGGTCCAAGGCATCCAAATCATCCAAATCATCCAAATCACCTCCTTGGACGGACACAGTGTACGCTGCCTTCTGTGAATACTAGTCCAGAAGGAGAACAAGGATAAGCTGTGAGTTTGCTGACCCAATAACCCACCAGCTAACCAGCCTTGGAAGCAGAGGGAGAATCAGAGTGCCAAATCCTGTTTACTAACAAACGCACCACAAAACGGAGCAGTTGCTGCTGAAACGTATAGTGTCTGCTTGGAACAACCACTGCTCCAGCAAAACAAGATGTGCACGTCCTGTGCTTCTGCTGCCAAAATGGGGAGGAGAGGCTGAGGAGGGTGACCTTGTGGGTGATATAGAAGATATTGGGATATGGGAGATGTAGGAGGTATTAACTGGCCCCCATGAAGGCTGCTGCATCACCTCAAGTCATGAGTCAGCTGTGGCATTTACAGTCCTCAGGAACAAACTATTTGAGCTGTCAGGCTATGCTTGAGGGCCTTGTTCCCTACTGGAAGTAATTAATACCCCAAATTACAATGTTGTTATATTCCCCATGGGGAGTGAGTTAATATCTTAATCAGAGAAGATAGCAAGTGTGCTATAGTCCCAGCCAGGCAGAATCCTCTGAACTGAGGAAAATAGCTGCAAAAATAAATGAAACATTGGATTTTCACATTGATGATGGGACTCATCTCACGACTTCAGAAAAGAGATTCTTTTTAAAGCAACTGGTGGAAAGTAGTGTCACTAGAAGGTAACTCACCTAATCAATCTGAAGTATTTATTGTAAAAAGAGATAAGTAACTCTCTGGAGGAGCCGAGTTTTCCCATTGACTGTAATGGCAGTGAGGTGACTTGCTCACATCGGGACATCTAGTGTTTAGATACCCGGGTTGGGGAAGGTGATTTCAGTGAGAAGTATTCAGGGGGGGAGTTTGATGAAGATCTAAAAGGACTTCTGTTGACTCTAATAGGCTTTGGATTAGGATCCAGATCCTAAGCTGCAGTCTTTCTGTGTTTTCAACACCATTAATTACAAGATCGGCATGAAAACCACTTTGCACAAGTCGCTGAGGCTGACAGGTCAATCCATTCCCAATCACTAGACTATAAGAATCTCATAAACATGTCAAGTTTATTGGCTCCTTCAGGATGAGCATGTGTTTTGAGATGACAAGCTAAAAGAGCCATTATAAAATTCATATTATTTTGCTGGAATATAAATTACTTGTGAGACATGGAAGAGATAAACAATCTAAAGTGCAATCAAAACAGATGTATCATATAAAAGGGCTTTTATGTGAAACAGAACTCAAGGCTGTAGTTTGGAATTGCAGCCCTCTTCCAGCAAAGCCAGAAGTATATGGCAAGTGTCACTTGATTCAGACGGTGACCTCAACCCAGAACAACTTCCAGGACTCACCAAAAAAGAGGAAAGGAAAAAAGAATCAGACATCTCTCTGGTGTCAAAGTCACAGCAAACAGATTTTTGTGCAAAGGCACATTCAAATCCCATGTATTATTGTCCCCCAGGCAGAAGTTGAACTTTATCCAGACTTTTCAGTAGTCTACAAATATCTAGGTATTTACACACAAATACTATAGGTATTTGCAAAGTACTCATTTCTTGCTAAAATCTCACCTAATAACTGCATTAATTGCTACTAAATCTGAACAAGTTTTAATTCCCTTGGGGGCTGGGTATACCAGTATCCAGAAGCTCATGCTAACATGGGTTGCAATTTAGAATAAATCAGCCTAGAAACTTGCTCTTTAATACCCAGTCTTTTTTTCTTTCTTTCTTTTTTCTTTTTTTTTTTTTTAAAGAAAAAAATGCAATGCGTTCTCTTTTTAGACTTCCCAAACAGGCAGTTTACAGAAATCAGATTAATGGCACTAGCGAAACATCCACTCAAAGATGACGATGTGGAGATTTGCAGCGATGCCCATGGTCCCAGATGCTGGGATTCCCCATCACAGCCATGAATCCCAGCTGCTGGGAATCACAGGAGTTTAAAAATGCACAAATCACCGACAGCCAGTTGTGCCTTAGCTACCAGAGGCCAGTTCCTCCACCCAACTGAAAAGCCCTCAGCAGTTTTGACAAGACCAGGTGGGAGGATGTTACACATTATGCAGTGCTACAACAAACCCCAAGTATTCAAAAGTCCCATAATGTCTGCGTCCCCTCACCAAAATTATACATATGTACTATACTTAAAAATATTAACATCTACTGCAGTGCATTTGGCATTCCTTTCATCTGCTATCTTATTGTATAGACCTTGCAAATAGTGTTTCCAAGACTTCTCTGGGATGCATGCAGATGAAAATTTTAAATTAAATAAACCTGAGATTTTCCTTAATCATGTGACCTTTGGAATATTAAAATAATAATAATAATTCATCAAAAAAATGCAACTATCTTTGCAACTATCTTGAGATCTGTACGAAAGTCTCCAGAGCGGTACCCCAGCTTTTTAAGTTTTTTTTTTCATTCTATTTGTAATATGAAAAGATAGTAAGAGATATTAGTAAGAGATATTAGTCTGCTAATGTGATTGCAATGAATGCAATTGAATGCATGGAAAAGCACGAGCTGTGGCATGGAGAGTCTTTGTTTAATTTTTTAATTTTAATTAACATTTGTTTAATTTTAATTAGAGGTCCTTTCGTGGGAACAACAGGCGCATCGAACATGGGTTTTTCCATTTCGACATCAAAAGAAACAAGACTTGAATTTCAGGTTGGTATAAGCAATTAAAGACATTAGAAAATCATCCAAAATCATATTTACAGAGGAACAATCACAAGAATAAGAATAATAAGAGAAGTAAAACCCAACAGGACTCAAGAGGAACTATTTTGCAGCATCGTGCACACTGTGGTACTGGCCTCGGAGCCGCTGCTGGGCTGCTCTCCTAATTCTGAATCAACCGGACACAGATGGGCGCTGCAGCACAGATTTCAGCTTACAGGCTTTCCTCAGAGCCTGTCAGAAGAGCTGTTTCCTCTAAAGCACACCCAGACCTCACCCAAAAACCCAGGGTGTGCAGCCTGTGCCCTCGAGGTGGAGGAGCTGCTCCTCTGCAAATGGCACGGGCCAAATTACGAGCGTATGAGATCGTGCCACGAGCTTCTGCCAAACCTTTGGAGCCCTCGGCTACACGGAGGCTGGACAGCCCTCTGCAAAAGTCATCTGAATTTCAAACCCTTTCAGGCTTGAAGGGGTTAGGGAAATGTTTCTGCGTCAGCCTGGCAAACACGTAACTCGCAGGCAGTAAAGCTCAGCACAAGCGCACTTCTGCTTGACAGGCTGCAGCAACAGCAAAGAGTAGGTCTTGCATCAACTTCAAATACCCCATATAATCTTCCCAGGCAGAGTCATAAAAATCAGAAGCCCAAAACCTATATTGCTCGTTTTTTTTTTTTCTCTCAGAGAAAACAGCTTAGCTGTTTTGCATGTCAGATGATAAAACATTGGGAAGAAAAGTAATTAACAAAAAGTCATGTCATAGTTATGTTTGCATGTCCTCAGACGAGGCAAACATAATCATTTTTTAGGATAAATTACAGCATGAGATATTGTTTATGGTCATGCTATTGGTGCTGCATCACCTTTTACAGCCTCGGGACTGGGTGTAGCCTCCACAGGACATTCAGAGCAAGACCTGGAGCTTAGAAAAGACCTACAAAGAGGACCAGAGCAACCAGAGGTCTCAAAGATGGTGCACGGGGATTGTAAGAACTGGGATCAAGCAAGTTAAAGGTGAGGAAGTGGAGCCAGGAAGGAAGACAGGGCTGAGGTAACAGGCTTTAGTTGCATTGATGGCAAATTTTCTCGGACAACAGATGAGCTGCTTAACAGGGAGAATAGGGAACTGCTTCTGTAGATCACCAGGGTACGAGATTCCCATCACGGGACGGTTTTCAGAGCATGTTGGAAGGCTTGAGATGGATGAAGCAGAGCAAATCCCACTTCAAGAGGACAGAGCAAGTCTGTTTCCTATCTTAAAATAATTGTGACAAAAAGTTTTACATCCTGAGGAAGAGCAGGTTTCCAGAAGGTGCCAAACACAAGTATGTGGAAATCCAATCCATCCAATGGGCTTCTAACTGGCAACTTAGTGCTCCTGAAAGTACTGGCCTTGGGATTCTTTTAGCTTGTTCCATTCATGCACTCAGCTTGTATTCATCAAACATTGATAATAAGAAGAAAACAGCAGAACTAGGGTGAAGGAAACACGCTGTAAGCTCCAAAGGGTGCCAGAAGCCGCATGTGTGGCAGAATCCCCAAATGAGCATCCAGTCGCTGCATTCACAGCACTCCAAGGGGCGCCTTGCAGCCCGTTCAGCACAGGCATCTCAGGATCAGTGTTAGGGACAGATACCAAAGTTACAGAGAAAAGCAAGCCAGGAAGCACCACTTGCTGCTCAGGGTCTTTGGAAGGAACCTGGATCTCTAAAAATAAGAATAATTTGACCTTCACTGGCATCAGGTCCAGAAGCAGAAGTGAAGCCTCTGAAAAATCCCTACTATGGAGGATCAGGGCATCACATGGAAGGCACCTGAACAAG
The DNA here is from genome assembly GCA_034781795.1 of Crypturellus tataupa. Classification (NCBI taxonomy): domain Eukaryota; kingdom Metazoa; phylum Chordata; class Aves; order Tinamiformes; family Tinamidae; genus Crypturellus; species Crypturellus tataupa. The sequence goes on from JAWLRI010000086.1 coordinate 3,654,165, forward strand.
CTACTCAGCTTGTGTGCAAGCTCGGCTCAGGACTTGCTGTTGAACAGTAATGTATCTTTTGGAGCAGGAGAAAAAAGAATGCAATTAAAAGCAATTTAGCCCCGGTTCTCTGGATGACATATGCAAATGAAAGATTTTGGGTTAAGATTTCCAGTAAGGTTCATTTCAACAGCTCTGATGGTTGGTCCTGATCATGATGAAGTCTCTTACCCTCTACTTTCTGATATTTTTATTTTAAAGCATTCTGAATTTTAAATGCTGCTTTAATGCTGCGCTGGCTTTGCCTCTGCAAAATCAAGCTAACTGAATATCCTGATGCTGAAACAACAGCTCAGGATCTCAGCTGCAGGACGGGAACCTGGCTCCACTGCAGCCACTGTGAGGAGCTTGCAGCTGAGCAACAGCAATTGCAAAGGCTCAGCACAAAAATATGCAGCATCTGCAGGGCCCTTTGGAAATCAGGGGTCTCTGCTGAGTCTCAGAGTCTGTCCGTACTCATCTGGGTGTATATGATCAGCAGGGTCTGTTCATACACCCCTGCGGAGCATATCCCGCTAGACCAGGCTTTATCCCTGGTGCCGATGTCGGCGGGAGAAGGAGGGATCTCATGAGAGTTTAAATTTCCTTCTTTTTTCCCCAGAATTTGGGTCAATTAAGAAAAAGAAAGGCTTTAATTCAATTAATTATCAATCTGAAAAATAACTCTCTATGAAGATCAACAGAATTCATTTGAGCAGTAGGAACTTTTTGAATTTTGCAGCAGGAATTTTTTACAAACTCTCTGAAATTCCCAAATCCTCGCACTTTAGAAATTAACAGTTTTGGTGGCAGGAAACATCCAACCTTTTCTGAGTAATGCTTGCTTAATCTTCCTATAATCCTCCCTAATGCATTTCAGTGTAAATCTCTGTTACGTGCAACATTTTATTAGCAAGACAATGAAGATAACACAAGCAAAGTCCATGGAGCAGCATTAGGGGATTAGGAAAGGATTAAACGGGAGTGACACAATGAAAACGTTGAGGCCGGATAGTTGCTGTAATTGGGCTGATTTTTAATACTCAGGTCCGATCTGTGGGAGCAGAGACTGGATTTCTGCTCAGCACGAGTAGTGGTGGCAGGAGCAAGTCATTATCCCAGGACTGATCCTTTTTCCTCTTACAGCGTTCCTGGAATCCAGGTGGTTCACGGGGAAATTCCCCAAAGGAGAAGAGGGCTGTAGGACACGGCTATGGGTCTTGCTAGACCACGGGGATCTTGGCCACAGGGGTTTGTCCCTGGCTCCCCGAGGAAGTCCCTGCTTCACCGATGGGACAGCAGGATGTCAATGGGTTTGATCGCTCCTTTGCTTGAAAAACTGGTGCACTCTCTGCTTAAAAACGAGCCCTTCGTCTCAAATAAATTTTTGCTCAATACTTAAAATTAAGCCTATTTACTGCTGCAGAGCACGGTATCGATTTGGCAGTGGTTTAACTTGTCAGTGATAAATCAGAGCCAGCGGCAGATTTCTATTAAGCTCCTGGAGGGCCCATGTCCTCGTTAGGGACCCGCTGTGCTATGAGTGCTCCGTCCTCTGCGAGCTGGAACTACCAACGGGGACTTGGGGAAGGAGTGACCCATGAGAAACAGCAGCAACACCCCTGGCTTTTCCATGCAGGGATCTGGCAGAAGGGGTCCTAGGAGAGCAGTGCTCCGGGATAACGGGATAACGCAGCTCCAGGATGAAGGCCTTGGCTGGGAGCACAGGCTCTGCTGCCTCGTGCCAATGCCTCTTGGCAGCAGGAATCTTGGCGTTGGTTCAGCTGTATTTTCCAAGCTCATGAAGGGCCTGTAGGATGCACCCCTGCAAATGATGCAGCTTTCTGGGAAAGCAGAGAAAGGCCGAGAACCCTTATTCCGCTTTCCATCAAAACTCCAGCAGTTTGGAAAAATAAAAATCCACATCATCTCCCTCCTCCCCTCCAAGCTTTTGCAGTTTACAGATTTGTCCCAGGGCAGCTCGCACAGCAACTCGCACCTGCATTTACTGCGCAGACCAACTGCTGCAACGCTACAACCCGCGGGATAATGCATGTCCTGCTGTATCTGCTGCAACACTGCAACCCGCAGGATAACGTGTGTCCTGCCGTATCTGCTGCAATGATGCAACCCGCGGAATAACACGTCCTGCTGTATCACTTTGGCTACGGTACAAGATGCCCACAGTGGAGCTAACCTGACCCCTGTCACACTCTGTTCTCGTTTAAATGGGAATTTTCCCCATGGAGATTGTCCCTTAACTGGTGTCTCGAACGCTGGGAAGAGGCAGCCTCTCTCACGGCAATCCTTGGGCCGGGATGCCTGGCTCTGTTCTGCCTATTATAGAAAAACTCCAGCTCCCGTCTCCTGGGGTTTGTAACTGAAGAAAATCTCAGCATTAACCTAACTAATTACTTCAAAAGGACACTGCAGAGGGTTTCATCCGCCTCGTTCTTTTATCTCCTTTCTCTTTTATACATATTCCCCTGCCCCCTCCCCTTTCCACTGCGGGCTCCCGGGTGTTTAACACAAATCTCTCCTGAATGCCAAAAGCAGTAATAAAAGTGTAAGAGAAGAGAGGCCCAGGGCAGCCCATGCGAGTCAGGGATTTCATGCACGTTAGCAAGACGGTCCCACTAGCCACCTCCTCCGCTGGCAGCCATGGCCATTAGGTGCTGAGCACTGGCAGGGAGTGGGGAACATCGGAAAATGTGGAGCAGACAGGAGACCTGCTCTCCGAGACAAAATTTTAGGAAGTCAGATTGAGCTTTAACCTCTTCTTGTCATCCCTGCTCATTTAAGATAGCGATTTCAGCACTCTTACCAAAGAGGGGGGAAGGTTTTGGGGGAGCACCCGGAATGCAGAAGGCAGGGCAGGACACCAAACCCTCGTCTGGTGCAGGAGCAACATGAGGCTTTGCAGGGAGCAGCTGAAGGCAAGAAAGGAAACTTCTTTTGGATGCTCTGCCTACAAAGACCTTTCTCTTTGATACTCTATTCACGCTTTTTGTTTTGTATTGCAGAGCCCACGGTTACATAGCTGTAGATGTAAGAAATCCAGCAACTAACATCCTCTCTGCAGCTTTTACCACCTCCTACCTGCACTTTCCTAACCAGAGGCTCAATTTAATTACAAAAGCTGCGCTAAGCGCAGCTGCCAAAATACAGAGCCAAAAGCCCAAACACATTTTCCTGGTGGCAGGTGAAGCTACTGTGTCTCTTTGCAGTGTCAACCAGCATCCATCAAACCTCTCTCCTGCCATTCCTTCCCCTCTCTGCTCCAGCTGCAGCTCCCTCTCACTCCACTCTTCCAGGGATCAGCATTGTCATGCTCTTCTTTAAGTACCGAGAAAAGGAAAGACAAAAGCGATATCTACATCCCAGAGAGCCCTGGCCATGCCCGCCCTTGGGTGCTGGCTCCATCACGTGCCAGGGACAAGAGCACCAGATATTGCAGCTGCTCTTTCCCCTGGCAGCAGCTGTATTTGGGTTGTTTTACGGCAGGGTATCAGTTCTTTGGCACAGGGAGCAATCCACATAATAATTCACTGCACAGAAGTCTTTGCCTCTGCGTTAGGACAATACTGGCCAGGAATTGCGATCGCAAATAGTGAAATCGCTGCAGTACTACTAGAATGCTACGGACTCTTTCAAAAACATAAATTGCATTATTCAGGCAGAAACATCCAAAGAGAAGGTATTTTCACAGGCACAACCAAGTTGCTGCTGTTCTGATTTTCATCAGTTCTTTGTCAAAAAAAGCAAAGATCAAGAAATCTCTCTGTGGGTATCTCTCGTCCTGTTCATCAGCATCGGATCTAAATGCTATAGACTCAGCTGGTCAATCTAATTTAATTTGAACACTAACCTGCGAGCTGCTATGACATAATCACAGCTGTATTTTGCAAAAGACATTTGCCTAAATTCCAGCTTTTATTTTGTGGCAAGAAATGACCATCCATTCTCTTGACATCTCCCTGTTGCATTGCCATAATGATTCCTACAGCCTCGAGCTGGCACCATGCCACAGTAATTACAAAAAGATAAAGTTTTGTGGCTAACCTGAGGCCGTATCACCAGCACTGCTGCAGCCTATAGGCACAGAAATGCGTTTCATCTACTTTTAGATTAAACCTTTGACAACCTAGAACCACATTTTACACACGCCAAGGTAAATCCAAGACAGGAATTCAAGGACTTGTAATATTTTACTGCAATCTGAGGAGGTCCCTGGTCACTCAGGGAGAATCCCACACTACTTAGATGCAGAAGGGACCTTCCCAAATCCACTATGCTGCTGGGCAAGCGACTGACCTGTAGCGGGTTCCCAACCTTGCCTTCAGTCTTCCACTTAATGTCACTGTCGTGGAGATCAGACTCTTCCATCTATGCTTGGGTCCTAAATATAAAAGTGACCTGATTTCCAGGAGCCCTGAGCATCAAAAATTCCCATTGAAATCAAGGATAACAACAAGATTCAACACCTCTGAAAACGAGGACATGCACATTGAAGTGGCTAGGCACAGATTTAGAAGCAAGTTTGAAAATCTGGCCTGCTATTTTTACTTTCCACTGAATTGTATCTTATTTATAGCTCAGACTGTATCAAGTATAGTATCCACCTAGGAATGGGGGTGAAAGGCAAGAATGAGGACAAAAATACAAGAGGTATCACAAAAATGCAGTGCTGGATATTTGAGAAGAGGGACACACAGGGCAGGAGACCAGACTAATGGTGCAGGAAAGGCATAAAACATCTGAGGGTGCTCAGAGCTACAGACCGCTTGATAACTTGAGTAGTGCACTAGCCTGAAGGTGAGGTTGAACGACGGAGCATGGAAATACCTGTAATCCTCTTACCCCACCCATAACCAGCACTAAAAAGCCTATAAAGTCCATTAGAACCAAGTAAGCAGACCTTAAAAATGGAAGGAGAACTCAATATGGACAAGTAGACATTTTTATGAGGCCCAAGTCTTGCTTCTTGAGTAGTCATGTCAAGGAAGGCACCAAGCGGGATCTCTGATACCTCAGGACGTTCTCTCACCACTCGTCTACCACGTAGGTATGTGCTGCTTCTCCTTCCATGACATGATCTCGATGCAGAGGGATGTGTGTGGTGACAGCTTTGGGCTAAGGCAGTAGCAGAGGGGAAACTTCGGGGGCTCTACTGGTGTAACTGGGGCTTACCAAACCAGCCAAGGGTTTAGAGGAGCTCCTGCTCAGCTCTCACGCCATAAAACCTCTTTAAGTCTCATTTGCAGGTCCAGACCGGAGCAACATAACTCTATTCAATGCTATAACTCATTCCAACCAGATATAATTCAAAGTAAGCAGGTATCACTAAGCAGCAGAGCTCAACGTTTGGATAGCAACTGTAATTCCGTGCCACCCACATGTCCCTAACGTTTATGGATATCCATATATCCATAACAGTATCAGATTTAGAAACCAACCACTTTTCTTTAAAAAAAAAAAAAATCTATATTCCTCATAGGAGAAGCCTTTCCTTCCATCTTCCTCTCCAGACCATTTAGGGTTAACAAGTTATTAAGTAATTTCAGCAGTATAACCAGCAAGCCAGGGTGCTCTGAGATGGCTTCTCCCGCCCATCCTTGGAAACCCTTTGGCCTGGATGAACCCTGCAGTGTCTCAGGAGGGGACACAGCTCCCTCTTGTGTCACTGAAGCCCTGCTGTGACTTGCACCTAGAAACCCACCGGCTGCCCTTTGCGCCTGGACTTCTCCCCTCCATGCACCAGCTTGTCCCGCTGGCACTGCCAGCTCCTCACAAACCTGCAGCGCCTCTGCTCATATTTTTCATGCCTCCTGCCCGCACATGGTGCTTTTCAGCCTCCAGGGTCATGGATCAGCATCTCCAGGCTGTGTCAAGTGGGGCTGGGTGCACAGATGAGGTCTGTTTCCCACAAAATGCTTTGGGGTAGACACTGAAGCTGCATATATTTGCAGGAGGACAGGAAAAGTCCGCAGGGACAAACTGCTGTAATTCTGCACCTGATGAAGCAGCCGAGTTTGAAGCACATTTGAAGCCAAGTTGGGAGAGGAGCAATTCTTACATTTTATGAACCTAAATTATTCATTGTTTCAAATAAAACCTTTATCTTTTTTTTTTTTCCTTTTTTTTTAAGAGGTAAAAACAAAGTCAAAGCGAGAAATCAAATACAGCAAGACACCCCAAAACACCCTTGGCTTTAGCCAAGCAGCAACACAAACATGCTAAGCATCCTGCTTTCTGCAGCAAGGAGTCATCAGAGAGCCTGGCCACAGCTACATTAAGACACTATATTTTCCCTGACGTTCTCCCGATGACGCCTTTCACGTGCCATCCCCCTCTAATATTACTCTTCAATTCAGAGGATTCAGTGGAGGACCAGCTGAATCCGAGCCAGGATGCATTTGTAACCATTTTTGCCCATTTTCTCTCAGTTTATGTCACCAATTAGGTATTACCATTATGTATTAAATGAAATCAGTTTGCTGTTGAAAGGCAGCGACAGAGGGAAAAGAGATTTATGCAGAGTGCTCTTCCCTGCTAAGCGGCTCGACTCCGA
>JAWLRI010000086.1:3660853-3701999 GCA_034781795.1 Crypturellus tataupa
TTGCTGTTGAAAGGCAGCGACAGAGGGAAAAGAGATTTATGCAGAGTGCTCTTCCCTGCTAAGCGGCTCGACTCCGAGCGATGTTACCAGGTACTAGTCGCTACAAAACGAACCTTACTGAATCAGAGGGCATCAAGTCCTCTGAAGGCAGAGACCCAAAACCAGCTCAGATCTTGCACGAGGCAGCCCCTGCCCCGAGCTCAGCATCTCAACAGCTTTAGGAGAACCAGTGGAGGGGCACATAGGGCACCTACACAGTCAGAGCAGCTAGTGCCAGGGCAGGGGACCTCTGGTGATGCTCCAAGTCTATGGAGCATCCAACCCTTGGAAGAACTCATAGCTTCCTACAGACAAGTCCCTCCTTCACCCTTCCCCTTTTGCAGGGATGAGCCCATCTCTAGCTGGAGAAATATCTCCACTAATGAGGCTAGACTTTCAACGGATATTAAGCTACTATATTATGCTCCATCCTCTAGAAACTCTTTGCAAACAGGGATTATTCTTGACAGTCCTTTATTACTATAAGCTGTTTGCTACAGTTTTGGAGCAATTGGAAAACTCATCTTATTTCCAGTGGTTTATCACCTTCCCAAAATGTTCCTTTTCAAGCCAGGATTTCTCATGCTGGCATTCAGCCTGGAGGTGAATTTCTTTGGAGAGTTTAAATATTATCTGTTCAGTATTTTCTTTATGATAATCAGCATGCAGAGAGGTACCATCTCTGGATGACATGTTTTACGCAAATCAGTGCTCTTTGCAGTGCTTTAAAAGGAAAACCATCCTAGACAAGACCGAGTGCCCGGATGGGATTTTCCATGGAAGCAAAACCAAGACCTTTGAATTGTTTCAGCATCAAGAAACAGATGTAAAGTTACTGTCTTTCTCTGCTCGGGTATATTTGTCTCACTCCTATGCAATACTATAACAGAAGCAAAGTAACACAAACTCAGGAAAGCACTACAGGAGGGAAAAGAACTTATTTCTCCACAAAAGCTGGGTACAAGTTCTAGTTTGATTAATTTTATGTTTAAACTGCACTTCCCTTAGAACTCACTGTTTACACATAGAACATTTTGGATAACTGCCTTTAAAATGTACAGCCATGAAAGGAGGTAAGTGTCACCAGAGGGACCCAGTGACAACTTGCTCTAGGAATCTTAATCGAATTCCCCAACTTTGTTGCAATTAAAATCTTAAATTAACTCAGAAGGAGGCTGGGGTTTTTTCCTCAGTCATTTTAATGGGAGCTGCTGACTTGAGCGGAATCCCTGGGGATTAGGTAATTATTTACCTCTCTTTTTCCCTTTAGGAAATTTGAAATGGTGATTTTTATTTTACTTTCATTGCATGGTGCTTAGGGTCTTAGCGAGAGGGCTGCTATAAACTCATACATAATGTTAATTATTTATGTGCAATGGTAAAATGTGTATTAAGTATTGGGTATTTAGCAAGACACTGCAAATTAAATTATAAATTTAGCTGCTTTCAGATATGGGACTTCTTAATGCCCTTTTATTCACCAAAACTAATGCCGTGGAAATTGCCTGGCACCGAGGCCACAGGCAGACACCCAGAGCATGTGAGTGATTCTGGTTCTACTCCTACAGAAAGTGCCCCAGGTCTGTCCCAGTTGTGTCCAGGGGAGCCCATAGGAGATATTTAGCAGCAAAATGGAGCAAAATCCACGTGGCACTTGAATTTGGACCCCCGGATGTGGGTGTTTTGGCCAAGTCTTATCCATCCGCTGCCAGCCAAGCCACAGCCAGGCCAAACCTATCAGGGGTCTTAAGGGCAAAATTTGAGACTCTTAATCCAAGCTGCATTTCTTAGGACAATCCTGTATCACTAGATGTTTAGAAAGAGGCTGCTTACTCAGTATATGGGAAATTTCACATAATCCTCGGAGGGAATTACCTTTAAAAGCTGCAGATCCAGGATTTCATGGGACACCCCCAGAGACCACTCCATCCATTCCCCTGGCACAGACAGGTCCCACTTTCCTTTCTAGGACACGTGTTCAACCTACTATTTTAAACCTCCAGTAATTAAAGGCTCCACAGAGTACTTCAGGGATCCACCACCCCTAACTGATCACCATTCATGCCTTTTGCTTCTTGCCCTGTTCTTAGTGGTCAGAATCAATGCAATCTCAGCCTGGGAGGTTGCAAGCTTTGCTCTCCAGACGAACATCTTGCCCTGTTCTGTGCTACTAGGTTTGCATTAGATTAGAGCTGCTGTAATTCTCTCACACATGGCCAAGAGCATGTTACAGCTGTTCCCCTGGGAGCAGCAAGTGAGAGGTTATCAGCTCAACTGCCAGGAGGGTTGGAATAGTAAATGCAACAGTCACACCACACATTCTGAGGGGGGAAAAACATCAAGGAGGGAAACTGTCACCACTGCATAAGTAAATATGATGTTTAAAGCTTGATAGCTGCATCTTAGCTTGTCCTCAAAGGGATGTGCCTGTAAAATGATTGATAAGAGAGTACATACGAAGCACGACGTTCACAATGGGAAGGTGGGTTCACAGAAATCAGCTCTGCAAGTGGTACAAGGTCTGCTCTAGCCATGAGCAGAGGCAACTGTTAGCGCAGGAAAGAGAAAGGATTGCAGGGCTCCCTTTCACCCTCATTGCCACCTGCTTACAGCCTGCTTGCCAGGTAGGACACCCAGGTGTCCCCAGACACCCCCTCGACGCAGGCTGCAGGACACAGACGTCCACGAGATTCCTCGGCCACGTGGCTCTGGCCGCGGTGCCCTCCATGGGCCCTGCTCCTTTGCCAGGGCAGGTCACGCCGTCCCTTCCCAGGGCACCCCCTCTTCTCGACCGCAGTGGGTTCCTCAGGGTTTAGATCCTGCCAGGGAGGCAATGCCATCCTTGCTCATTGTGGCACCTCTGATTAGAAGACGACAGACTCCCCTTTCCATGGAGAGACTCTACAGCCATCTCCCAGGGACAAATTTCCTTTCCAGCCTAGTTTCACCAAGTGGCTAGACTATCCTGATACCCTCTGGCATCCTCCCTCGCCAGCCCCACAATAACACATGCGTTTACCCCATAAATCCCATGGAGATGCAGAACCTCCCGATGGGCTTTTGCAGGGCTAAGATCAAAGCGCATCCCCGGAGGGTGGGCTGTGTCCTGCCCGTCATCGTCGCTGTTTGACGGGTTTAGTGGTGCTGCTGCATCGACACAGAAACCCGATCACAGGAAGGCTCCATCCAACAGCAGTGGACACCACGAATGCAGCTCTCCAGCAAGGAGACATCTCCTCTTGCCTACATAGGAAGCCAGATCCCTGGAGAAGGTTCTCATCAGTTGTTCAAACTTTTCTTTATGGTCTTGGCCACAGATACCCTGATAGTCACAACGCTTAAATGAGATGTCTGCTGCAAGCAGCCTACAGGAGACCTCGAGTCAGTGTGCGCAAATTGGGACAGTTGAGCTGACAGATGGACATATGCTATTTATCTGCCTCATACGGCTGTAGGAAAAGCAGATAATTAATCTCCAAGAACTGCTTTGAGACAGCGAGAAGAGAGTAAAACATTATCTCAGCAATATCGGGACAAGCAGCTCAGTCCCACAGGAGGGAATCAAACCACAGGTCTGTCCAGGAGGACTGAGGAACCAATAAACAATTATAATACGGCATGACCTCATCTTTGAAAATACTACTGATTTTAACTACATTAATCAATCAACTAATGTGTGCATTGGCCTCCTATTTATTCTAAACAATCTGAATAGAAGCCAGCACGAACAGTTCCTTGCTCACTTTGCTGGCATTTGGGGAACCCGAGTCCGCATTGTTTTCCTTGCAGCTTTCCAGCACAGAAAATACTGGCGCTTAGCAGCCCTCCAAGCGCTGTCTGATTTGGCAGTCCTGACTTTTTCCACTCCAGAGGCCTGGTTCAAAAGCCTTTCAGCTTCTGCATTCATTTGCTTCACTCATCCCTAGGAGGAATGCAGCAGGAGTGTGTGAAATGGTGCCAGGTTAAGAGCATGCAATGATTTACACGCTTTTTGAGCAGGTGTCACAAATAACAGCTAACAGAAAACAGACTGAGACTCCAGACTTGGATATTTTTGTCATTTAGTTTTTGTTCCTATGCAAAAAAAAAAAAAGACCAACAAAACTCTGCCGCACTAAAATCAATAGAGGTTGCAGCATTCACCTTGCTGGGGTTGACTTGAATAGCTTCCCAAATATCTTTTTTTCTTGCTAGCCAGTGTACCCCAGCAGACAATATGCTCCCAGCTAGCAAATTAAGCCTCATCTTTGGACTCTGATAAAACTTTGGGAGTGGGAGGATGAGACAAAAATGCCTCTCTACAATCTACATGCAGGTCAGAAGAACAGTGGAGCTATCCCAGTGCATCCCGGCCAGGACTTTGTGCCCAGGAGACCTGGTTCCTGGCCCAAGGAGCCTGCATTTAGAGAGGTGCGAGAGAAACATGCAAAATGGGAAGAAAGAAAGTATAATTGTCTTCATTTCGCCATGGAGGGGACTGACACAGTCAGAAATGAAGCTCCGTGTACCCCCCAAAGGAATTCATATACTCATTCTCATCAAGTCTGGCTTCAGGCTGAAGCCTGCACATCCTTTTTGAGGTCTCAGGGGAGGCAAGACAAAAATAATTAGAACTAAAGCGAGACCTCACCTGCAGTCCAGCAGCTTCATCACAAGGCTGCTCTCTGCTTTCTCCTCCTGCTCTCATGTCTCAAATTGAAAGCAAAACATACTGGTCACTGGGCCCCAACAAGATTTTTACAGCCTAGAGGTTAGCATGAGATTTAACACTGCTAGAACAAGACTACAGCCAAGTGAAGGCAGGAAAGGCCTGAGGAAAAAACAACCTGACCTACAGCTCTGTTATCTGGTCTGCTCCAGGGCAGGGAGGAAACAGGAGCTGCTTGGGGTTTGGAGAGATCACCCCCTAGAAAGCCCCAGAATATCTAATTCCAAAGGAAAAAAAAAACTAACATTTAATTCCAAAGAAAATACAAATACCTTGCATTAGGAAAAAATAAACATTACAATAATAAAGTAATAATAAAGTAATAAAATATTAATTAGGCCACATCAGCAGGTGGTTTTACACGCTGGAATCCCTTGCAAATGTTGCAAGGTATATTGGAAAAGCACAGTTAATGTTGAGGTTGTGCATTGGGAAAGCTGAAATGAGCTTCATTTTCAGAATATATCAGGCTCTACTTTTAAAGGGGAAAAAGTCTTACAAGGTAATAGCCTCATCTTACTCAAGACCTCACAGATCAATGTGTGAAGGCTGCAGATTTAGTTAGGAGCAGCTAGCACCTTTGAGTGGATCCAACAGCCCAAGTAGCTGTGGTAAATACTCTGTTTTCCTCCTTCCCTTCAGCAAGCAACAACTGTGGACACTAACCAGAGGGGATGGCTTTATTTTCTGCGCTTTGCAGACGCTGCGAGCTGACGAGAACAGCAGCTGACAGGAAAGTGCATGAGGAATTTAGCTTTCAATTGCTTTGGGGGGATGTGAGAGAGGAGGATGGACTGTTCGGAAGCATTAGGAAAAGGCCCCGGGCCTGACGGCTCTGCTGGTCGGGGAGCGGTGACTGGCAGGGGAGGGACACGAGGGGAACCCGCATGGGCCGAGGCCAGGTCACGCGTCACAGGGTCAGTGCTCACATCCCAGGCTCCTCTCCCCACTCTTCTTCATCAATGTTTCCTCCTCGACAGCGCCCGAGGACAAGGATTTCAAAGCCCACATTGCCTGAAGCCAGGCACTTCAGACCATGTTGTGGCAGCTCATCTGAGGTCGCCTACCAGAGCCCTTTGCTGCAGTTTCAGAGCCCGCATTCCAATTTGGGAGCCTCAAATAAGCCACCTGGGCTCAACAAACATAGAACATTTTAGATGCTGTGGATTTTTCCCTGTTTTTATACCTGCAAAAGCATCATCAGCACATCTTGAGCACACTGCGTCACACCTCCAGGTGCTGCTCCCATCCCCGCTGCTGCGTGACCCTCTGTAACATTGACTAGAGCAAGTACTTCAAGGAAGAAGATTTGGGGATGATTAGCCTGGAAACAAGAGACAGGGTATCCAGAGCATTGTACACAGCATGGATCCAAACGTGAGTTTGGGTTTATCGAGGCTTAGAGCTACCCTGGCTCTACTGGAGTCGTGCGAGTGTCTCCACATTACACATTTATGACTGGATGGAGATACAGCCTCAGTGGGAGAACAGAGATGCCACCTCAAGAACAAGGCTCCTTGGTCTGCGCAGATCCCATTTGGGTTGGTACAAACCCTTAGGGTCCAAATTACAACTGACCACAACAACCAGGTCTCTGCTCCACACAGTTCACATACAACATCATCCAACACAGCCCATGAAGAGCTTTTGTCCTGCTCTGGGTAAATCCAAAGTCCAAAGCCAGGGAGGTTAGGAGAGATTTTATGGCCATATATTACATTTATCTGTCTAACAAGTCACTACCCCGTAGCTGTAGCCGCGGTCTGTAAAACATAACTGCAAGCACTTGTTCCTTCTGACTCAAAGCATTTTGAATCAAAGAGACTATCTCAAAGGAGCAAGAGTATTTCATAGTAAGCTTTCCCCAGGGTGCTCGAAGAAAAGCAGGAGTTTCAGGTCACTTCTGCTAACAGAAAGTATATTCAGGGGAAAAAAAAAGTTGGAAAAAAGAAAAAAAATAACAAGTCCTTTCCATGGAAGTTCCCAGCTTGCAGCTTCTGTTCACACAGACAGTAAGAACAGAGACACAAAACTGGACCTGAGAGGCAGTGAATGAGTCTGCCTTTTGGTCCTAGGTTATGGGCAACAGGACACGCTGCGGAGGTCCCAGGAGATGGGATTGTTAGGCAAAGATCTGAGGGACGAGCAACGAGGCTGTGGCAGCGTGGAGGATGCAGTGCAGGTGAGAGCTCTGCAAGAAGCTGCAGTAACAGTAGCAGCGGCAGCGAGGAGCAGCTCTGCAGAGCAGGGAGGGCTTGTGCCCATCTCCGTGTGGGACTCCAAAGAGATAAAGAGCATTTGAACTTTTCCGGGCTCCCCAAGGCCATAAGTAGCCCTGGGATAGCTCTCGATTTTGCCCAAAGCACCCGCTTGATTTGCCAGCCACCTCAGGGCAGAGCAAAGCATGCTGAGCCCTCCCTACAGGTGTTCAATCATCCTACACAGAACTAATAAAGCAAGTGCCAGATTCGGGGCAGCTCCAGGGTAAGTGAACAGCAATGAAGCACTGCAGGGAGAGCAACTCTGAGGACTGCGTGCTCCCATTTAGCCAAGATCCATCCACCTCTTTCCTCAGGGAAAAGGGGCTCTCCAAGCAGGATTCCCAGAAGCTTCATCATGTCCATACTAAACTACAGCATGATGTCATGTGGTTAGTTATTACTTTAGTTAATGTTATCTTACCACTTGCTTTCCCTTTACTCCTGTAGTGCCGTCTCCATCCACAATTCCCACTAATCCACCATTGGCCACACAGGGGGACCAAGTGGCCACCCCACTTGTTTTGCTTGAGCCCAACATGGCTCAAAAGCTTCACATTATCCACGCTGTAATTGCAGGATTCAGCCTTGCATAAAACCCAGAGCAGAACCAGGTCTTGTTACTCCGAAGGCAAATTACTCATATAAGCCCGTAACCCAAATATCCCGGCTTTTCACCTGGAGTCAGCGGAAAGAGCTGGCTTCAAATAAAAGACACATTATCTTTTGGGAAATATCTGTGCCATATTATGCACGAGCCAGAAATAGACACTTCAGAAGAAGAGAAACCGCCTATGGTAACAGGCAGGTATGTTCAGCCCCCTGCTCCATCTCTCATCTAGTTCTCCAGTTACCCACTGGTACCTCCCTGCTCAGCAGTCCCAGGACAGGATGGAATGAGTTTCTCACCCAAAATTGATTACTTCATTGAACTATAAACATTAGGAGATGCACAAGATGTTACCCAGATCACAGTTTAGTCCTCCTCTCCCTATGGGACTGTAATAAAGGTCTGCATGTCTCATTTAAAAATCATATAAACCAAACGAGAGAATCCAGGCCACACATTTTGATGCGAGAACCAGAAAAACACCAGGAAAGAACCGGATTGCAAATGTAAAAAACAAGTGATTGGCTCTCAAATAAGGCGAAAAGTTCATTCGAGTGAACCTAGTTCCGTATCTACTTATGCAACAATTTAATAAATAAATAAAACAACACTCTCCACCCTTGGAACACATGCTGTGCATATAAAATGGGTCCCGCTATCTCTCCAACCAGATCCAAAGACAGCCTGTTTACAAAGGTACCACGGTGTGCAGGGCAGCAAGGGAAGGGAGCTTAGGAGGATTTCCTTTAACACCTATTCCATCTACTGATGTCCCCGTGAGTTTGTCCCGGTACATCCATCTCACTGAAATTTTCTCATCCACTTGAATTAGATGCTTTCAGGGCAGGATCTGTTCCTGAAATTCAAGCATATGAGCAGTGCTCCAGCATAACACACTTCACTTTTCACCAGCAGCCTCCCAGATGCTACCACAATAGAAATAAGGACAAAGAGTTACTGCAACCCTTCAGTACCATGATATTTAAGCTTGGCAGATACAAATGCAAAGGTGGGTCAAAAATTGAACTGGAAACCCCACAGGGATATCAGATGACAGGCTCCCAAATTTGAGCTCCTGTCTGCTTGAGTTGGCACTTCCATTAACTCAGGAAGAGACTTGGTGATTCCTGAAGTCATTGCTCATTTGTCTGGGACCAAAGAACCTCGGGATGACCATGGCCACCCCTAGCAGAGCTTCTTTCTGAGGTCTGGGCTTTATCAAGACAGGTTGTAAACTTCAGCACCTCAAAACCAAGGACGGGAGGGTCAAGCAATTTGTAAGCCCTAGCACAGCATGCTAAAGAACTGAATAATTTATACCTTGCCTACACTGGGCAAGGAAGAGGCTTGTACCATGGCAGATTCACAAGAGAGGAGGAAGGAATCAGATCAAGAATGAGATTCACTTGGATGGGTAAAATTCCAGTAAATTCTTCTTTCCTTCTAGTGAGCTTAATAACATGGAAATTAAAAACTGGTCTGGGCTCATATGGATCTGCAGAAATAATAAACTGATGGAGAAAGTTATTCTTTTCACATGTTTTTTTCTTAATTTATTTACTTTTCACCCAACTAGGGTGAAATAAATAAGGAACTTGAGAACACATTTATTTCATTGATGAATAATGGAGCAAGTGACTCTTTACTTACACTCTCCTTCATGATGGAGCAAAGGCCCTGGGATTTGGCTCAGTATCAGGGCTGCAAGACACTGCAAGCAGCGACTTACGGTGCAACGATTAACACCCTTGCAGCTATCAGGCACAAAGCCCAGCGACGTAGGAAGCCTCTGCAATGGATACAAATGATTCCTGTAGCTCATAGTCTGATGTGCTATGTGTTAAGCCATACCTTATACTCCACATATCACCCATGAATTATCCCAGAACAACTCTTTGTTTCAGCTCAGGAAACCACAAATGCATTTAAACTATAAACTATAAAACATTAACAGTAGATTTAATACAAACTTTTATTTAAAAAGCCCCTGGCCTAAACTTTTTTTTGTCTTAAGAACTCATTAAAAATAACCAAGTCAAATTTTGCTTCCAGAAAAGTCTTCTTAATAAGACATAAATCAGAGAGATTGTAGCAACTCTACAATCCTCTAATCATAGCTGATCTCAGCCTGACCTAAGCCAGGGTAATTTACAGGAAATTTAATGTCTACTCTCATTTCTGGGATCTGGATGTGGCTTTTCAGAGCACATCTACCAGTTCAACTTATGTGTCCATCCCGTGCACGTCCCACACATGCAGTTCACTGTGAAGTGTGTGATGATGCCCAGGGCTACAATTTACTCGCAAAGGATTTCCCTGCCCAACTTCCCCATTACCCAAGACCAGGATTGCAGGAAAGTCCAAAGGGACCAGCAGAAGGTCCTTGGTTGGTAGGGCAAAAATTTGCCAGATCTACAGTTTTTTGTCAAGCAACTCAAGGGTCAAAGATGGCTTAAGTTCCACTTAAATGAATAAAGGCCACGAGACATATTCAACCAAATAAGAAACAGTAACACAGTGATATCGATACAGCCTAAGTCTTCTGGATACAGCCAAAAATATCAGAGTAGAAACTTCTGCAAAACTCTGCACTTTGAGTTGGCCTCTTTCACTCGTAGGTCAATAAGACGATCAAGTCTTATTGCAAAACTGCTCCTGAACACTAGGAAAAAAGTGACCCTATTCAAAAAAAGAACAACTTATAAACATCATCTCAGCTTGCTTGGCTGTGAAATGATTATTTATGTGCAGTTCACAGGGCTGCTTCATCAGAAATTGCACACTTCTATGCCCTTCGTAGGGGCTGTAGGGGCTGTCTAAAGTCTTCTGGTCACCTTTTGTCTATCTTCTCTGAGCAGAAGAACCAGTGAAAAAGAGGGAAAAACTAGAGCACATCCTATACAAAGAGACACTGAAATCCATCTGTTTTAGAAAAAGCGGCAAAAATGAGGAAGGCCATAACACACTTTCTAGAAACTGTTCTGCTTCTGTTACAGTGTTAAGATTCCAGTCAAATCTTAAAGACGGGGATAAAAGAAGGGAAGGGACAAGCTGTGTCAGAGAGAACTCCCCTTGAAATATAATTTTCTGACCAGGTAGGTTTAGCAGTTTGAGCCATCTGGTTCGGTGAATGGTTCAATCGGTTTTGGTGTAACTGCTCACTTTGACTTGAGAGCGCTGTGCCCATGTCCATCAGTGACAGGGCAGATAGTGATTGCCCATACCTGCTTCCACCTTTAATGGAAGAAAGGTTTGAATTTAAGAGAGCAGTTTTAAAGAAAACCATTAAAATTGAAGGTTTCCAGCAGCTCAGGCTGCCTGGGAAGCTGTCAGCGCTCATGACACCCAAGTGCAAGAGATCTCTTCGACTGCCGGGCTGTCTAGTCGAAGTGGAAACAACTGCCGATTTCTTGCTTCACTTACAAATAGGGCTGTATTCGCGTCAGCAGGAAATCACAAACTTTCAAGGACAGGGTGTGAACTCGCTGCACAGGCTCCGCCGTGTACCTGACGCCACTCCGTTTTAGCCAGTACTAAATTTATGCACGTCAGATAGAAAGCGACTCTTGAAGGAAAAGATCAAGTTTGGCAAAATTCAGCATTTTGAGCACTCGAGACTGAGCTTAAATAAGCCTTCTAATTTCTTAAAAGAAACCTTAGGAATGAAAAGGATGTTTCAGCAAAGAAAAGGATCCCATTTCAGAAGCACTTGCCTCACTGAGCTCACTTAAGCAGAACATTTAATCAATCCATTTAACATAAAGTGATGCTTTGCCTGCACATGCAGAATTGAAAGTACTTTATTTTTAGGCTTGAGTGGTAGAACTTCAATTGACAATGAAAAACATCACAGTGATTTAATGACCGCACAATTTTGGCCAACCCAGCAGTTTGCTGATGCTCTGGCTGTAAAAGCAAAGCAGATGCTCCTGGGCTTTGTTGAAAAGCTTTTTAAAACCAGAGGTCTTAAATGTACCATATGGCAGACATGAGCCCAAGGAAGGGCTTTAAAAAGACAACAGCTTTACAAACTCCACCTAGATGACTGGAAACAGAATCAGGGAGTGATTGCAAAAATTAGCCCAAAAGACTCCACTTGGTCAGGAAGACGAGACCAGTGGGGGACGCAGAGGAGGAAAAGCAGAAATGCCACAAAAAATTACTAAAAGGCAAGTGAGAAAGAGGGAAAATGGCACGAAAGAAGAGTACAAAGATAAAAGGCAAACTGGGAAGGAGCAGAATCTCTGAATGAGAAGAATCAGCTGGAAGAGAATGAGTTGCAGCCAAGATGCTGCATTCGGGCAGAACCTGGACAGATTTTATGAAGATTTGAGGCAGAAGATCTGCAAAACAGAGGAATAAAATGGGTTTGGGGGGCCAGTTGCAATAGCTGTAGGATCTCCCAAAATGCCCAGAGTTACAATCTTGGTAAGCCTTCAGACACTGATCTGCCACTGCCCCATGTGTGGTGCAGTATATCCCTTCCAGGGTGGCGCAGCAGGCAGGGGTCAAACACACCAGAGGTGACACTATCAGCGAGGTCCTTCAGGAAGAGGATTCACTCCATCCCATGCTGCCCAGTGGAGCCTTCGTAAAGCAAAACTGCAGAGAGAGACAAATAACGGCCCTGTCTTTCACAAGGGGCCTCCCCTAGACCATGATAAAAAAACTTAAGGTGTCTCGGGCCACCTGAGGATGCAACTTCCACAAGTTATGAGCCACAAAGGTCCCTTCATAGAAAATATTCAGATTCCCGAGGAGTCTCACAAGCTTTTCCGTATGTTTCTGTTCAGTTTGCTGCCACCTTACATTAGGCAATGGCCAAAGTTTCCTGCAGGAAAAAAAATAAGATACCACTTCCATGCCTTCTACTTTCAGGACAGTCAAGTACAGACACTTACGTTTTTTATTTTCACAAGGGAAAACGTCCGAAGAAACGTGGATAAATGGTTTTGCTCTGGCAGCCACCTGAGGCCACTTGAGATCTCTCAGAGACTTCGGAGTGCCAGGACTGGTGTCCTTGAGGAGTCATCAGGGCAGGAAGGGCCAAACCATGAAACCAAACGCAGGACCCAGAGAACTGAGTGGTGATGAGAGACCCTGCAGCTCTAACAGACACGTTGCTAAAAGTCCTCAGGGGACACCAAGACTGTGAAGTTCCCATAAACCTTCCAGCAGCAGCTCCAGTTAAGGGGTATGTTGGGTTCAAAGAGGAAATATCACCAAACTATAGATACAGATACTTAAATTCCTTGGAGCTTAAGCTGCAAACTGGTCTCACACTGCAGTACAACTACCAAACTAGGCAGTCTCTTTTGCATGAAGATTTGCCAGTAAGTTTAATCTTTCTTTTGGAACGCTTAAATGGACATTCCCCTGCAAGAACCCAGAAAAGTAATGTTAAATCCAGATAGGGTCACTGTGAACATGAGTAGAACACAAACCAAAACACAACCCCTTGCAAGTGTCTTAATTATAATCCACCAAAAAGTGTTCAGTCAATTGAGATGGTGCAGACCACAGAAAGAGTGTGGCAAAGAGGAGGAAAACTACCTAAATTTTTACAGAAGAATATTCGCCCTGTCATATCTCACAGATCCTTTCCAGTCTTAACCTCCAAATCATCCTTTGCCTCTTCGGTCTGAGCAGATCCAAAATCACTCACAAGCTCTAAATAGAAAGACTCCAGAGAACGGAAGATCACTTTGAACACTGACAATATTGTCCCTATTTAGCTAACAAGTATTGATTTTCTCCTCAGCCACCCAAATGCAGAAGAAAGCAGCACAGATTTGGTTCTTCTGTTTAATTCCCTGAACCCAATCAGTGTCACTGATGCGATCACCCGACTCGGAGGGCCGATTACCTCTGTGCTATTTAAAGTCATTACGTCCCATCTTATTTGGGACCAAAGAAAATTGTAGGTTATGCAGGAAGTCTGATTTTTTTCTTCCTTTTGTCAGAGCCCTCCCATGTGCAGGGACAGATCTTTGGAAAAAAAAAATGAAAACAAGCTGTTCTCTGAGCAACAGAACAGATGATGCCTTGTTTTCCTGCAGATTTATCCCTTTTCTACACAAGTGTAGAAAAACCTGCTTCCACTTTTGCTCCATCTTTCCATGATATTTCGGAAAAAATAATACCTCCCATGGATCACCATTAAGAGACCTTTCCCAAACAATTCAAGATGAAGGAACCCAAGTGGGCACAGACAAACTACTGTTAAAATTTTATACATGAGAGAAAAAGAGAAAGCAATGGGAGAACAACTAGTTCGTATATCGTCTACCCCTCCTCTTTGGGCAGATCTTTCCTCTCTTAATTGAGCTGTAAAGAGCGCTTGGGCATCTGCCTGTGGCCTCACTAGTTCTGTCCAGTCGCCTCGTCCAAGATGACAGATAAAAATGGCAATTTATCAGTCCATAAGATTTTTCTCTGCCTTCACATTAAGAAGAAAGCCCCAGAGGCTGCAGGCAGGAAGGACACAAAGTGCCACCCCAAGCCACCCAGATGCACAGGCAACTGCAGGAGCAAAGTTGGGACATTTTTACAACATTTATGACTCTTCAAAGGCAGCCTGGTGAGAACATGTGCTCTGCCTGCTTACAAGTGTAAGTAGTCAGATATGGACTATCAGAAATATTATCAACACTATTTGATAAACTTGATCACTTGTGACACCCTACCAAACCTTGTCCCAGGAGCAGAAAAGTCCCTGGATGACTGGAAATATACCCTTGCAGTCCTAGATTTAACCCAAACTAAAAAGGCTTTTCCAGTAAATGCAAAATTTCCTGTAAGCAGGAACTGAAGAGCATACAGTCACCTGGCGAGTTCCATGAAGTCCATAGGAATTTTCAGGAGTTTTCAGGAATTTTCAGGAGTTTTCAGGAATTTTCATGCCCAGCAAGACCATCAGAGCTGTAGGTCCTGCACTGCTGTCATGACCATCATGATTGGTGTCTTCCACCCTGCAAGCCCGTGGCCAACAGGACAGTGAGCCCCTGGGTGCAAAGAAGTGAAATTATGAATAAACCAAACTACCTGCTGAGACGGAGGGCACAGTTGGGACGAGCTGAGGCCTGTTTGGGAGAACGGAGAGGTTGGTGCAGCAGAGGTAGCTTCACCAAAAGCCCTGGGAGTTTGGAGACTACTGTTCTCTCTATTTGGGCTACCCAAGTCACTGCAGAAAAAGCACCTCTGAGGCAGAAAAATATAAAATCCTGTTCATAATTCCTGTTTATGTGAATCCTGTCCCATCACAGGGGCAAATGAGAGGTAACACATGGACATGTCTAGGACATCAGACTAAAGGTCCACGTAGACAGAGCACCAATCCCTACAAATGGCCAACAGTAACACCCAGGGGAAAGGTCTGGGAGCAGAGGAAGCACATGGGAATATTCTTCCAGCATCACGGTTTGTCGGACAGGGTGTTGCAGGTGGATTTAGAGGAAGAGCTTTAAAGATTAGATCCAGACCTATGATTTAGTCCTTCTTTATTGCTATAACAGAGCACAGGAATTGTGAAAAACAATTAAACAGGTAGTGGGGAGTTGTTAAATCCTGACAAAAACCTGAATGGGCCTAGAGAAGGCAGAGTTGACTCTGTGCCAAAGCAGAGGAGCGAGAGAAGACCTGAAGCCGCACAAAACACCGAGATAACCCAAAGCAGCCCAAAGAGTGCCCTGAATTCTGCTGGGCACAAAGCAGGTCCCGGGCACTGCACAGGAGTGGAAAAAACCCACCGGTCTCCTTGTGCCGAGCACAGTTCTGGGATGCAGCTCTGCATCAGAAATCAGAGCCTGAATTATAGTTGGGCTTGTACCATTCCAAAGCAGCGCACTGATATATTCCCTCACCTTCTCAGAGCTCTGCTAACACCAAATGACTCCTTAATGAAACTGCACAAAGGAACGTGGCTATGAGGAACAAAACAGCCTGGCAGCCTCTCCCAGGACAACGATTAACTCACTGCTCACGGCTGGACCAACCCAGGCTCCAGCTTTCCTCACCCAAAGTGGTATAAGCCCAGAGAATGCCTTGAAATCAAGGTGTCCCGCTCTGGAAGGAAGGATGCGATACACAAACTATATTAGTTTAAACAGAATGGAGTATTAGAGGAAAGGCCCATAGAGAAGATGTCCATAAATTTCACTTCTGGTTGCAGTTCCACTCAACATCTCAGGTACTTGTTCCCATATTACTGCTTCTCAAGAGGGGTGGCCACAGGAAGAGAAATGAGAGGTCCCTGACAACCTGAGGAGTTAATAGTGCCACAGCCCTCACCCCCTCACACCAATCACCTCATGACAAAATACCTCTTTCCTTAGGCTGATCCACATCATAAATTACTGCTTTGCATCCTGCAAAAATCAGGTTAAAAGAGCTATGGCCATTAGCATTCGAAATGCATGAATGAACAACTAACCACGTATGAAACAAAATATGAAACAAACACTGCAGAAAAAGGTTCAAGTAAAGGCAAAAACAGCACTTACTGGTAAAAAATAATAATAAAAAATAGACATGTATGAAATAACCTCAGGTAGCATCCACCAGTTCTAATCCTGAGAGATACGCATCAAAATTCACTTCTATTTTGCCTGATCTGGCCAGGAGTGAAACAAGAGGGAAAATGTCAGACCTCGTGGATGCAACATCACTGGTCCTAAACTAAAAATATTCATGCAGTCTCGGGAGACAAGCTGAAGCTGGCAAGTGAAAGGGATTTTCAATCCCCTGGAGAATCCCAACACAGCGAGGAATATCAAGTTCATTCGGCAGCTCGCTTCATTCGAGATAAGCCCCTTTTTTAATAAGTTGCAAATCTTGTGCAAGCAAGCCTTTTAGGAAGAGGTGCTGTCTTTCAATAGCCAAATTGATATATAGTCATTAAATCTGACATTTAAAAGCTTTTAGCTTCTAAAGGTCAGGAATATCTTTTAAAAAGTAGCATTAATCAGAGGGAAAATTTTGGCCAGTAAGTCATGAATGTCTTTAGGTAAAGCTGCTTACCACAAAGAACAAAACTGGTTGAAGAAGTTTATGTACTTCGACATATTAATCCTCCTTAAAGGCTAGTTAATTTGTTGGATGCTGAGTGAAATATTATTTTTAAATTTCACACGAAGAATTTCCTGGCTTTATCATGGTCATAGTATGTTTGTGCAGCTTAGCAAAGCATATGTCCTGTTCTCTGAAAAACAGTAGGTTTTGGGGCTTTCTACGGGTAATAAATCAAATTAAACTGTCTAGGGAACCGTATTCTCTTGAGAATTTGCACTGGGGATTTAATTTGAGATACGAAGCCCTTACAATGTAACTGTCAGTGCTGTTGTCAGAAGCCAAAGACGAGATAAGCTCCATTCTGGAGGAGATGTAAATTCACCTGCCGACAGTCACAGCCAACCAAGTTAATCCGAGCAGAATTCTGAAAAACAAGATTTTCTTTAAAATGGAGAGGGGGAAAAAAGGTATGATAGAGGAGCCCCCTTAGATAACATTTCCTGGTCTTGGTTATATGGGTTAGCTGAGATGATCTCCATCCTGGTTGAAAACCCCTAGGACACACATTACCACTTTCCCTTGGTATTGAAGTTATCAACCAGCCACCATCTGCCCCAAGAACCTGTGAAAATCCTTCCGACAAGCACTGTACTGACAGCTAGGTAAGAGCCTCAGCACAGCATCAATCTGCCCTTAATTTAAGCAGTGTGTGAAGAGAGCGCGAAGGACCATTTCTTGTACCAGACACTGGACCAACCAGCAAGAACCAGCACGGGATAGAAATCCAGTCAGAGACAAAAATTCTTCCCCAGACTCCAAGGCACACAGAGCTCAGCTATCTGGTCCACTGCCTATAAAAAAGGGAGAAGAATAACCAGAAGTTCCTTGCTTAAATGGCTGTGGTCTTCAGCAGCTATGCAACCATCTCTGTGGCTTCCTTTGCAACAGATGGGTCTGTGCTCTGCTAATACAGAACTGGCCTGTTTCGCAGCTGGCAATGAAAAAGAAAGCGCCAAGTCATGTATTTCCACATTTGGGGATGATGAAAAGCACTTGAGAACACTCAGCACTTTTGCAATAATTATAACGAGCACAAGGACTTTGCTTTGGGAAACTATAATGTATTCTGGCGAGCAGAGTCACGTCAAGAGGAAGCTTTTAGATGCCTGAAGGCGCAGAATATGAAGATGTGGAGGCAGATGAGAGATAAAATTATCACCATGGTCGCAAGTCCTTCTTGGCCAGGTTTCTCAGGAAGGAAAAGCGGATGAGCAAAGGGCAATGGATGCATAAGTAGGGTTATGTGTCGGCACATGAAGTTCTTCTCACCTGGATGCTGTGCAAGCTGGGCTGTTACTGCAACATTGCCACTCTTCTGCATGACTTTTCTACCTGAGGATGAGCTGCAGCTGTTCAGATAACTCAAACTTCCCTCAGGACAGTGCTCCAGACCTGTCTGCTTCCTACCAGGGCTCTGCTAAGTTGGTCAGTAACTCCACAATTAATCATAGCCCTTTTGACAATCGCCCTCCGAATCCCTGTTTCCTCCTCCTCACCCCCCTTTTGCTGAAAACCAGCTATTCAAGGTAGAGACGGATGAGTACACAGTTTGCCTCTGTCAATAGCCCCAAATTGGTCATTGCCAATTTTTAATTAAAAAAACAAAAATGAAAACAACACCACAGCTAAAGTAGCTAAGCCAAGTTTGGGGAGTTTGGCTCATGTGAAATAACAGGCAGCATTTTCTAGCTACATACACAATGCAGAATTACATGAAAATGACACTGCTTCATTTTCACAGAATCTGGGAAATAGAAGGATTTAGCCTTATGTAGAGGGAGGGGGATGAAAAAAAATCTAGTGTTCCTGGAGAAGAAAAGGAAAAAAAGACAAAACTGAGATCACTTTTGTCTTTTGCTTCCAGTGTGTTTTTAGCCAGGCTGAAGCTGTGTCCTTGTCTCAGTCACCTTGTCACCTTGTCTCAGTCTAGTGTCAAAATAAGCAAATGCAGAAGAGTGGAGCCAGCAGAACCTGGCTCTTAAGGATTTGCTGCTCCGCACTGGCCTCTTCCAGGAATTCTCTCATATCAATAAGGAGCAGGTTTTTCCTGCAGACACATCAGCCTCTACCTACTAACTTTTCATAAAATTTGTAAGACCCTTAATATGAATGAAGAGAAGCCGACCTACACACAAATACACTCATCTTCCTGGGAGAATCATGCTAAAGCCAAGCAAGGAAAGAAATTCCCACATTTTTTATGCAGCTGAAGGCAGGAATTATTGAAAACACTGGACAGTTTCTCAGCTGCATTTGCTCTGCCATGTTCTGCACAGTAAACTTCTTTCAGTGAAGAAGATTAAGAATCAAGGTCGTTTGCTTAACATTGAGGACTGGCAGCTCTATCTTATTAGTTAACTTCAAAAGTCCTTTGCCTAGCAGGGTGCAAGCACGTGAATATTAAAAATATTCATCTGAACCGGAGCAGTGTTATTTTGCTGAACAGAATGAGGGGGAAGGTGAGTGCAAAGTAGCTACTTGCACTTTTGCACAGACAAAAAGCTTAACTCTCCCCCAACTCTTTTCCCCAGAGTCTAAGGGGTTTCTTTACGTTTTTTACTCAAGGATTCTTCTTTTAATGATAAAGCTTCAGGCATAGGGAGTTGGGCATAGAAGCAAAGGGATGTGCTCCTCTCTCCTTGCCCAGCAGCTCCAGTGACTCCAAAGGCTTTAGGTGTATGCTCAGCTCCGCAATAGATCGTATCTCTCCCTAAAAGCCCTCCATAGGGTAGAAAGGCAAATCCCACCCCCTAGACTCTCTCAGGACACTGACAGTGAACATTTTACAGCCTTTTTCCCCCTCAAATCCTGAGCTCCTGATGCAACCCCTGCTTGCAAGACCCCCTGCTTCCCCTGGGTGACCAAGGATGCATATTCTTTTAAGCTATCAGAAGTAGGTACCAGGAGAACTAAAAGGACAGGTCCTTCTGCTTGCCACCCATCCCTGCTGTTCCTTCCCTACCGCCTCTTACTTCCAGCCTCGCTGTCTCAGCTCTCCCTTGCACGAGGCTTTGTAGACACCCGTCCTCAGACAGTTTAACTTGCTAGTCCAGAAAGAAGATAAAAAACCTGTGTGATCCTTTTGTTCCTCTGAGGTCGCTGCCTGCCGTTCGGTGGGTCAGCCAGCTCGCTGGGAGTTCAATGAGCGCAAAGTCCACGCGAGGCAAGGGGGCTGCCCACAGCAAGGTTTCTGCCATCTCACAGGCAGTGTTGCAAAGCGATGGGATGATAATGCAATAAGAGCAGCTTCTCGCTTGTGAATTTTCATTTCTTCCACAAGAAATTCCTAGTGGGGGACTAGAGCTGTCCCTTTATGTCTCCATCTCATGCTTTGGGGACGCTAAGCACCACACGGTGAGGAAGCAGGGCCATGAGTTGCACTGATCCTGGGACAGCCCTGCCAGCTCCCACTCCTGCTGGGCAAGAGTTGCTCGTCCTTGTTAGCAATCCTGGCCTCTGCAAACCCGGTCTGGCTGGCAGCATACACTGCGTAGCAGCCCCATCCCTGCCCACGTTCTGCCGGAGCTGCGGAAACCGCTACTGGCCTTAGACGTGGACATGAACGTGCACCGAGAGCCTGTTCAGCCCAGCACAGTGCAGGAGTGCTGAGAAAGCAGAGGAGGAGGAGGAGGAGAGAGTTCATCTAACTCATGCAGAGAAAATAAGAGAAACCTTTATACTTTCAGCACTGACAATCCCTGCTTCATCTTATTCTATCCCATGGGAATATAATCTTTTGGGTCACCTGGAGCTATCCTTTTCCCTAAGTCTTTACTGCTCCAAAATCCACCAGCCTCAAAAAAAAACCAGAAACGATAAAACACAGAGCTGGAAGGGACCTTAGGAGTCATTATCCATCACTATGACTCAAGGCAGGATCCATTCTACCTAAACTGTTGCTGAGATACCTCCATCCACCCTGATCACAAAAAGCATCAGCAGTGGAGACTTCACTGCCTCCTTCTAAGCTGGTCTGACTGATTCAGAGACTTTCCCGTAAAACGTCTCTCTCGATATCGAGCTTGAGTCACCTTAAACCCAGTTACTTCTTGCTCTATCCAAAGCGGATGAGGAGGATGGGTATCTCTCCATCCACACCTGCGAGTGCACAAGCAGGTTGTGCAGTCACTGTGTTACCACCAGTCCCTAGGGAGGAACCTCAGGAAAGTGTCTTGCAAAGGAGTCGAGACAGCGTGGAGTCACCAGAGTGGACTGCATGCCAAAAGGACTGGAACTCAGAGGGAGAACACGCAGAGAGCAGAACTAACACAAACCTCATCATCACTCGGGCACCAGGCCTGTCTGCAGCTGCCCACAGAGGCTCTGGAGTCTCCGTCCTTGGAGATATTCCAAAGGCGTCTGGACACAATCCTGAACAACGTGCTCCAGCTGACCCTGCGTGAGCAGAGGGGTCACACTAGAAGATCTCCAGAGGTCCCTTCCAACCTCAGCCATTCTGTGTGATTCTGGATAGGAAAAAACATCGAGAAGAAAGTTGATAGAGGAAACCTTCAGGTCTGATGAAACTCCTTCAAGCAACTCAGACATACAGCTTCCTATTGCTGGACCACCTCAAACACAGACAGAAAGCACAGGAATCGTTTTTCCTCCATAAATTCTTACCTGGCAGCCACAGAAGACTCTGCTGGTAGAAGGAAGAGTGATCCGAAAGGCATGACATTATTTGGAGACAGGTTTGAATCCTTGCCCTGCCACAAACTGCCGAGGTAACCTCGGATAAATTACTTAATCCACCTGAGCAGCAAATCCTCATCTGTAAGGCTGGAGTGACAGTGCTTGCTCTACAGTATATCCTCAGGATACTCCACAAAGACAGTGAGTCACGGAAGTAACAGAGGCCACTTCTGCCAGATGATATTTGCACGGCACCAAAACACCATCTACAGTGATTACTGGTATCATCACGGTCCTAAGATAAAGCAAGAGCTAATGAGAGGGGAGGAGAAATGATCACTTCAATAGCAGGCCAACTCTTCCAGGAGAAAAGGCAAATGAAGATTCTCTCCCTCCTGCTCGCTCCCTCCATCAATAAATAAACTTAATTGGGAAGCAGCAGAAGCAACAGCCTTTGCCCTGATGCCATTAATTGGCTTTCAAATCAACCACGGGACAATGTTCCCTCCCAAAGCAGAAAATTCCTCAGTATTTCTTTACCTCATATTTTAACAGCTTAGTCATCAAAACAGACAGACCTAGGCTAAAATCGGGTATAGAGGCTGGATTACTGATAGAAGGAGCTGCCTATTGGCAGTGCCGTTTTTGGACACTGTCCCTCTGTGGGTCCACTGGCAGCAGCATTCCTCTAGGTGCCAGCAAGCCCCAAGGAACAGATTTCTCACAAGACACACATCTGGGACCACTCCAGACAGCTGGAGCATCTGCTTCCTATTTGCATAATTTCACAGCATCTTTCCATCGGCTTCTTCACTGCAGAGATGTGAGCAACTATTAAAAAAAAAAAAGAAAGAAAATGAGCTCAAGTTCATGTTCTACCTGTATGCATGGTCTTATTTTGGCTTTGTGATTATCATTCAAATAATTACAGCAAAAATTGGAACTGAGACCTAATAATTTTTTTCTCAGTGGACTCATCCGCAGGCTCAAAATAAGGTACAAGCTTAAGAGCTTTGCTGTACTGAGCCCTAAATAATGGAAGTGGGAAGGGAAACAGAAAATGCAGCTAGGGTAGCATCCCAAAAACCTAAGCAGGACTTTGCATGAACTCAGACAAGACAGAGAATCCCAACATAATGGTCTTGACACATCTGTAATCAGTAAAAGCGCCCTGGAAGAGACCCCCTGCCCACTTACTAGGAAGAGAACAGAACAAGACCAGACATTTTCCAATCTTGGGTCACAAGCCTGTTGATATGCTTATCTACTAGGGGAAAAATGAGAGCAAGTTGCTTATTTTAGCCTCTTTTAGACTGTGTAGTAGCTCCCGAAGTCACAAGTACAAATGAGGACAGCTACACTTTAGCTCTCGAAGACCAGCAAACTTAAGCACCTATTTTCCTACCTAAATCCTCCAAGAGCTCCTAGATATTTTCACCACACACAAGACCTATATTCCCACCACCCCTGACCAGATCCCAGTTATCTCCCGAGTGCAACCTCTACCCGGAGACCCAGAACCCTTTCCCAAACAGCAGAGCAATACGACCAACCTACTGTAACAGCCATCCCTCAATGAGGCCCTTTCAGCAACAAATTCAAAGTCCACAGTCTCCTGAAGAGTCCATAAGAACACAGTTCATTACTGACCTACAAACACACTTTAGAATGCAATTAAATCTAGGCTCTGTTATGCTTAATTAAAAAGAGGTCATCTTGGTTTCCAGCTGTGTTTGTTATTATTGTTTTTGCTTATTAGTAGCCTGAACCCAAGTGAAACAAACTCCCATTTCTACATGATCCTTGCACATCCCAAGGGATGCCAACACAAAGGCACGAGGCCAAGTGACTGCCACTAGACCAGAGGTAACAGAGCTGACTTCAGCCTTGCCCTGAACCTGCAAGGGGGGCAGCAATGAGCTGAGGATGTAGTTTGGTCCAGAGCATGGAGCACTGGCCTCAGGTTCTGCCAGTTACCAGCACAGTGTCAACAAGTCATGGCCTTGGGCCTCCCTTCCCTCTCCTATCCAGTAGAGGACTGAAGAGCTTCCCTCTTTTCTGCAGGAAGAGAGTGAGAGAGGATGAGCTGTATCCTAAGTCTCTATAATAGCAGAAAATTAGCTATATAAATCATATAAGAATCAAACACTGGATGTAGGGAAAGCCCAGCCAGGAACACTTTCTTCCAACCCCATCCCTGAAAAATGTAGAACTCTATGGAATGATTTTGAGGTACTCAAAAGAACAAATAAGGTAGCAGGTTGAGATCAAGAACAAGAAATCTCTTCTCTGCAGGTAATTTTTTACTTAGTTATGAGCAGCCAGAACATGAGTTTAGAATGAAAGAGCTAATTCAGCTTCCACTGGAGCTCCAGGACTGCAGCGCCAGCATAAATTTTAATACAATCGCAATATAAATGCAGTCCTTTACCCCTTGAAATGTTGCTGTGGATAGAATGAGCCTCCCAGGCCTTTAAATAACAGCCTATTCAAGCATTACAATGAACTATTTTGCCCTAGTAAGGAGGAACTCTATTCGAGCAAGCTGAGGGTGATTGCAGAGCTTTGCCTCTTGGTATTCCGAGCCACAAAGCCACTCCACAACCCGATTTGTCAGGTCTACTACTACTATTTTTTCTCTTGTCCTGTTAGTTTATGCCCTCATCGCCAAGCAACTCCAGGTCAAAGAGCACAAACAAACTCAAATTTTTGAAAAAGGAGCAGCTTCCTTTTCTTTATCTCTCTCTCCTCTTATCATAGCACTGATTTAAACTGAGATGTGCAGCAACCAAAGGCGATCTAAATGCATAGAATTTCTCATATGTAGTGCAAATACCATACTGCAAACCAGCCTCTAATCAGTGGGGAACGCTGAGGGAAAGATTATTCCTTAGGGGTAGAAACTCTTGTGGGGTTTCCTGCACGCTGCTTTGATGAATTTGATTGTGGCCACTTGCAGACACAGAAGGCTGGGCCAGAAGGGTTGCCTAACTGCAGTAACTGCCGTGTCCCTTCAAAGCGAGCTGTGTGCTCACCCGGCTTGGGGGGACAGCCCAGAGTCAGAGAGATCCTTCACTGCCTCTCGCAGCTGTAAGCAACGTCTAGACTGCACAGATGCATCTTTATAGACCTATTCAATTTTATTACCTTTAGAGAATGCAGCCACCCCAATGATTTCATAGCGAAGGTAGGAACTAGCATTAACATATTGAAGAGAGATTTACTTCGGACCTGCCCCAAAGGGCCATTTCCTACATGAATTTTCTTTACATCTTTCCAGCTAAAGTAGAACTTGCCAAGTCTACCATAAATCAGGGATGAGATTCCCTTTTGCAGAGCCCTACCCCAGAGCCCTACAAGTGCTGTACCTCAAAAAGCTCAGCCTCAAAAACCCAGAGTTGCTTTACTTATATCTCCTATGTGAGCACCAGTATTGGAGAATTTAAAGCCTGGGAAGAATCAAAGAGCAGTTTTCAAACAAGAACATTGACCATTTTTGCTTCATGAAAACCTATTTCATTGCTGGGTTTTACATGGCAAGTTTCTGCAGCGAAATGCTGCAGAGTAACACATGACAAGCCAACATTGCCTCCATTGGGAATGTGCCAAATATACCAGCTCAGGAAAGAGGGAAGAGAGGACAGCACTGAGCGGAACACGGACAACCTCTCTCCCTCAGATCAGACATGCTACAAAGCTCCACTCAGAATGGAAAATCAAGATATGTTACATAAAGGTGCTTCTTTACATCCTCTCTCATTTTCTCAGCATCTCTCGGGCTCCTTAAGACACCAGCACTGACTGCTGCAACAAGGGGACAAAAACTTCTTCGGTTTTACCCCAAAATGTATACCAGAAAGCAAGGCTTTAGTTGCTGTGAAGCAGCTGATACATTTCAGGACAGAGCCGGCTTCCGTGCCAGCACCACGAATCTTCATTTAAATAATTAAATAAAGGAGAGGCCCCAGTTAGTCAGCCGAGAGACCTGAAGCAGAACAGCCTGTTCTTGCAAAAACAGCCGTGTCCACAGTTCTCACAACCGCGTGGCCTCACAAACTGCCAAGCTGTCCTTCACCGACAGCGACTTCGTGCCTGACACCGGCTCTAGGAGGGAGAGCAGGAGCCGGGCTGCTCCGAGGGCGCAGCTGCAAACCAGGCCGATAACGGGGGAATTTGGACCTGCACTGCTGATCCCTGCACGACGAGCAAGACAAGGCCATGAACAGCTTCTGTCTGTGCTGTACTCACTGCTGTTCAGCAGCTCCGGAGCACAGGAGCACAAACTCATGACTCAGGTGGCCTTGCTGGGCTAGAAGAGCTGCCTCTCTCATTGCAACAGTAGAGGCAAGGAGCCACCCATGCAAAGCTCGGACCACGAAGATATCATTTAAATTAGAATGACAACAAGGGGACTTGGAAGGGATCCTGTATGTACTTTATCAACTAGGACCATAATCCA
The DNA here is from genome assembly GCA_034781795.1 of Crypturellus tataupa. Taxonomy (NCBI): domain Eukaryota; kingdom Metazoa; phylum Chordata; class Aves; order Tinamiformes; family Tinamidae; genus Crypturellus; species Crypturellus tataupa. The sequence continues at coordinate 3,686,632 of JAWLRI010000086.1, forward strand.
ATGAGGTCAAGTGCCCAGGTCCTCAACAAGTCAAGTTCTGAATATCACCAAACATGCAGATTCCTCAACCTCCAATCCCCATTTCATGCTTCCCTGCTCTCATGATGATTTTTCCTCCGAACATCCAACAGAATTTCACTTGGGGCAACTTGTTTCCATCACCTAGCATCCTTTTGCTGCACACAACTCAATTCTGGCTCTGTCTTCTCTCTATTACCTCTTTATGGAACTGAAGACAACTGTGTTCTGCGAACAAACCACCCAACGATCTTCATGTCCTTCACTGGATTTTCTCCACTTTGGAGACCTCTTTTGATCTAAGCAGGAGGTGCAAAACACAGCATTGCTGATATGGCCTCACCAGCACTGAGTAGAAGGAAATATTCACTTTTGTGGACTTGCTTGTTATCCTCTTGCTAATGGAGCCTGGTGTGTACCACCAATTCCTGTTCAACTGACCACTCAAGTGCTTTTCTGAAGAGCTGCTTCCCACCCACCTAGAAGCAACACAACAGTTTGTCCATCCCAGTGGCAGGATTTTGCCTTAATCTTTGTTGAAAACTCCTGAAAAGGATTAACCAAGGGGTTTTTAACCCCACACTCCCGCAGCAATGCCTTAGGCACTGGACTACGAGTTATTCCCTTTGATCAGAATTCCTGTTGGGACCCGAAACACATTCCTCATTTGTCAGTTCAGGTGAAGCACTCCCACAAAAAAAGTCATTACTCCAGCAAATTGCCATCTTCTGACTTTCATCAGCTGGAAAATTCCCAGATGGGTATGATGAGATAAAGCCCCTGCTCGTACGCAAGCCCTGTCCTGCCTCAGTTGGCTGCTCTTCACTCTGTCTACGCCCAGACCACAGAAGAAATAGATTGATATAGATGCACCTCTGACGAGGCCAAGCTTCTCCATGCTCGGAAACGAGACAAAGTAGCATTCAGACAACAACAGGGACACCTTCCAGTGACAAATCAATACCTCCAAATAGTGATGGATGATAATCAAGCAGAGCCAGCCACCGATCGCTGTTGTACTGCCTAATGAAATGATGCCATAACAGCAACAACAAAGCAACAATTTGAACTAGGCTGAGGCTGAGACTTATTCTATGCAAAAATTGAGACAAAAATGGCATCAAGATCAAGGTTCAGAGGGCACATCAATAAATTAAGGCTAAAGTAGAAGACACTAAAATGTGATTTAGATAAAGGAACCTCTCACAAAGCACAGCTGCTTCTAAATTGTCTTCGACCAACTCTGTTACGGTATTTAGGTGACCAAGAAGTGCAGACAAGTGGAAACCAGCATCAACTCTGGTATTAGGCAAAACCTCCCTACAGCAGCCAAGCTGGTCACAGCCAGAGGATCGCACGGCTCAGCTGGCAGGGAGCTTTGGAAAGACGCGATAAGGTCTGCTTCATTCCACGGGTGAATGTGACCCAGCAAGTTACAAAACTGCAGCATAAGATTTACAACTTACCCTCTGCATGATGAGGTCTTAATCAGACTGCACTAGTCTTCTCAGTAGCCTGTAGCATCCACGCTATTTCAACGCACAGGGTTATGTGAAAGCCTCCACTAAAAGGCTGAATAATCCAGACAGGACAGGCAAGATGATTCGCACAGTGGATTTCGTTCACTGTGCCCAACCCCTCTGCAGGGTTGTGCCGGCACGCTGCCTGCACACCACACAGACACAGGAGGGATGGAAAGCTTCTTCGGAGCAACAGTGTCCCCAACAGCATCCAAGAACAGCCACAAGGCACTAAAAACTGCACAGAGATCTGAAGGTTTTCATGCTTCCAAGCATGGACATGGCTAGGACAGCTTTCACCATCTGAAATTCCCCTCAATGATGCAAACTGCTCTCAAGCTCCTTGTGCTTTTCTCCCCACTGCAGAGGTTTGGTCCAAACTTCAACCTCAGTGGGTGTTAACTAGAAGTAGCCCCAGGTGGGGATATTCTGACTTATCCCAACGGATCACCCAGCCCATTCAAGCCACTTCAGAGGCACAGCACTAGGAAACCCCCAGAAGATTACTAAGTGTTGCAAAAGGCCTAGGATTATTTACTGTTGTGTCAATAAAGTGGAGATATCAAGTATCAGGAAAAAAACCCACACTTCTTACAAGTAAATGAAGGTGGTACTCTCACCTGCCTCTTTACAACACTTTCAAATAATCACACATGGATATAAATTTGCTGTTCATTAGTTCGGTCAAAAATAGTGGCTTCTGCTCTAAACCAATGCTGACTAATCCAGTGATACAGACACCAGGCTACTTCATTACTGTTTTGGTAAAAAATTATTTCAGATTCTATTTTTCCCCTCCCTTGAGATGTCAATACATTGGTGATTATTTTGGATCATAGCAGTGCCCATTCTGTTAAGCAATCCATTTCACTGGGCATCTGCGATTTCAGCATGCAGAGCTGCACAAGGGTTGATGCTGCTGCATATTCCTTTGGAAAAGACAGGCCCAAAGAGCAGGAAGCCCAGACTGGGAAGTCCCCATTCACTTAGATGCCTTGCAGTCCAAGACTTGCTCCTCAGGAGTGTAAATGGGCAAGCACTACTGAAGTCCATGGAAGGGAGTATGAAGAACTTGCTTTTTTCCTTCATAGTTGCCATAGGAAGCGTGTTCTTACCAGCCCAGCTGTGCTGTCCAGCTGTTGTGCCCCATATCATGGCAATGAGCAGCTCAGATTTGTACTGTCAGTACCAAGGTGACCCCTGAAGCAACACGATGACGCTTTCCATTCCGTCTTCACTTCAGAGCACAATCAATCAAAATATTCCCACTATCCCAAAATCAGTGCAGATCCCTGTCGCAGGCATCATCTGCTGAGTGGACACCTGCCTGTAGCAGAGGAAGCAGTTTGGTTATTGCTAGGGATCCCGAATACCATACAGCAGTTCGGACAAAAAAGCATCCAAAGGAATCCCAGGGCACCTGGGAATATTTATAATCCCCGTTTACTGATGCTAGTCTCTTCTTTCAGGGCTAGGCTCCAGATGGATCCCACTCTACACATCCTCACTGCTGGATCAAACTCCTCGAGAGACGTATGCTCCTGATGGATCAATGCAAATCACTGCAGATCTGAGTCAGCTTCTTCGGCAGCTAACCAAAAAATTCCCAGTGGCACCAAAGGAAGCAGAGGCCAGCCTGGCAATGCTTGTGTATTGGATTTTCTTTCATGCAAATGCAAGGCAGGAGCAGTAACTCAAACTCACAGATTTTTATGGAAAACGTGGCTATTTCTTACAGGTTTAGCTGCGCAAATCAGAGGTTTGCTGGGCCTTTAATACATCTTTTCCAATCTTTGGGAGACTATTTGCATCAAGTAGTTAAAGATTCCTCTTAAGAAACAAACAATTCATTCTTAACTAATAAACGTGTTTTGCTCACATTCCAGCAAAAATACTTAAGAAACTCCCCAAAGAAGGCTCAAAGCTGCATTGATCTTTCCCTTACATATTTTGCTCTACAATAAAATATCTGAAAGTTAGAAATTTAACAGCTGTGGTCACACAGCTCGAGACAACTTACTACAATTAGCTGAGAATCTGTTCCCAATTTGAGTTTGCTGTCTTTCACACTTACAAAAGCATAATGCTACAACAATAAAGAAAAAACTTCTTAATGGAATCCAAATCATTTCCTACCTGTATGAGGTAAAAATCAGTAAGTTATTTGGGGCAATATCAATACCAAAACCTTTAACTGCATCAACCAAAACCAACAGAAATACTACTAAGGAGAAAGACATCACAGAAAACCAAGAGCCTTAATTTACTGCTGAATCTTTCCATTCTGTTTCCTCCCTGCATTTCTTTGGAAAGTGCATGTTTTATTTACGATTAAAGAAAAATATCCCTGAAGGACCACTCTCACCAAGCTGATCTTTTAGGGGGCAGAGTAAATTCAACACCAACTTTGGCTAATGCAAGTTCCCGTGTTCAGTGAGCCCGTATATTTATATATGTACTCTTATCTGGTTTTTATAGAGGAAAGTGGAGGCTCTGTTGCTAAACCCAGGGATGATTTACTTCCACTTGTTATCAGCTTTCACCACCAAAGACTCTTCACAGACTAAATAATGATAGAATGCAGAAGGACAGGAAGGAGCTTCTTCAGCTGATAAAAGTCAAAGCTCTGGGGTAGTTCGAGTCGGTCATGAAAAATCCACATCCTGGCCTTTGCCCATCTGCATCCTACACAAAATTTCCAGAGCTGGAGGTGGCCAGTGGCGCTCCCAGGCCAGGCACATCCCTGCTCCACCATCAGACATGACCCAACAGCCTCTTCCCCAACCCAACTGCACGTCAGCAATGCGGAGAGCAGGGCACCATCCCCAGCACAGGATCAGACACAGATTTAACTCACAGCCTGGACTGGACCAGTGCTTTGACAGAGAGCAAACAGGCTTCGCTGGAGAACAGATGTCCAATTTAATAAGCACATTTTGCATTTATTGCAGTGGCACTTTTCATTATCAAGAACCATATCCAATGCTGCAGGGCTTTCACTTCTTTTGCTCCGTACCAAAGAGACGAATAAGGGAGAAAAGATTACAATATTTTGCTCACTACATCAGTTCATTTCCCTCCTGCCTCCAGCAGATGAAAGCAATCCCGCGCCATCCGATGACTAAGTTAGTTCCAATGAGCATTTGCCCTATGAAGCTAGCCTTTCTGGAGCCAATCAAACCTTATTTGCTCTAATTTGATCCTAATTAGACTGTGCAAGGAAGTTTTTCCTTAGGCCATCTTGAAAAAAAATCCTTTTTCATGGCCATGCCGTTTGTAGGGAGTTAACATATTAACAAAGAAAGAGCAAACTACCTTCAGATTTTTCAGCAACGTGGAGATGTCTGCATAGACAATCCTCTAAAAGAAAAGAGTAGCACTGAGAAGACTTGCTCAGGCCCAAAGTGCATTTTTTTAATCTAGTTTTTCATTTGAGAGTTTGTTTATCCCTTTAGAGAACTTTTATACCTTGTAAATTACAAGGGATAGGAAAGATGTGGTAGGAGGGGGTCTTTGGAGGTGTCCCATGGCTTTGTCCAGTTGAAAACCTTTTCCAATAATGCGTTACCTTCTAGTAAAAATTGGCTCTCCGAAATGAACCTTCCAAGCTCCAACTTGTGGCCATTGCTCCTTATTATTGTCTGCTGTTCTGCTGAAGACCAGTGCTCCAGCATCTTCGTAGCCTCTCTTCAAGCAGGCTGCTACTCTTCACTGTCCTGGTTACTTCTGCCTGGGGCACCAAGATGAACCCAACAGTTTAGAAGGTCTCAGAAGATCAGACGAGAGCGTGCCCGATACTGCAAGGCCAATAAGTACAACAGCCAACGGAGCAGGGAGACTGCCCTCACGTTCCCTGTCTTTGAGTGACTGCTGAGCAGCACGAGACTGATTTTAAGGTTGTGCATAGCAGGATGGGGCCCTGATTCCAAGTGGAGACTTCAGGCGCTTGTACAAAACAAATAATTTGTTATTGCAACAGCAAAACATGCTGAAGACTCCATGAAAAGCAGCAGGTATTTTTCCTTCAATAACTTAATGGTATCACTCAAAGTGCAAACGTCTCTCTCCTTTTTTTAAGTATTTTTTTGGGCTTGGGAGAATAAAATAAGTAAGTCCCATAGAGAATGGTATTTTTAGCTCCTCGGATCACATGATGTGCCAATAGCTTCTGTCAGGATCATCAGTCTTGCAAATTTAAATTGATTGAAGCAATAAAAGTGCCTGGCAAACACAGTTGAGCTGCATGAATGTCCAAGACTTCTAATCAGACAGTTGAAGTCGATCCAACTTTTTTTTCATTAAAAATTCCTAAACAATTCATATTAGCAGTGGCGAATAAAAGCACTTATTAGGTTGCAAAACTGTAAAGTATTTTAAAGTCTTTTTTTTTTTTAAATCAACATAGTTGTTGTTAGCAGTCTGTCCTTCCTTTCCCAGTGCTTATATAAACCAGTCTTGTTTGCATTAAAAACTAATTAATTCAGCATTACACAATAACTTCTACCACAAGCAAACAGCAGGACATTTTAGAGTTATCCTTGCATTATTCCGATCCGGAACAGCTGTGTGGAGCACTATGCCAAACAGGCAAAAAGGATGTCCAAAAACTCTTAAAAACCTGAATTTATCCTGATTGAAGGTAGAACAAATCAGCCCACCTCTGTGTTTAACTAAGATTTTACATGTCTTTTTTTTTAATGATTTCATCCTCTGGGCATGAAATACATTTGATATGTTTGAAACAAAAAACACATAGGCCAGATTTTCCTTGACTGCATTAGGGAAGGTCTCCAGTGATTGCAGTAAACTCTGTGGGTTTCCCTTGGGATAAAACTGGTGGAAATAACCTACCTGATTTCCATTATTATCGTAGCGTTATACTGACAATGATAACAGAAGAACCAGGTCTATGATTTGATTTCTCAACCAGGCTGGTACCTTTTTATTTTTGGAATATGAAAATCATAGCTTTTCATTCTGAGATACAGCCTGTCAACTAGAGCACATAATTTGGGTCAAATCTAATTGCCAAGGGTTGGTGACTTATGAGCGAACTCCATTGGCATGAGATGCAGCTATGAGAAAAACCAAGGCTATGGCATAGAAGGGGTTCTGCACCTTAGAAGAACGTTTGCATTTGTTTAGATGACTAATAATAATGGTATGGCCTTTTTTACTCCTTCATTTCTACAGACATTCACTTTGAGGCTTCCTCTAAGCAGGCTCCAATCAACTAACATCTGAACATGAGTCCCACATTCCTCCATGGTAGGCAGGCTGGGAGCTGGGAGTATTTGAGTTCACAGCTACAAATTTGGGATAAAAACCCCCAAAATCCCTTCCTGAGAGCTCTGAGTCCAGCTATAACCAGGGACTATCCCGACTCTCCAAGGATTTGTCATAGCTTAAAGAAAAATTGCTGGCTGCTACACTGTGCTTTTATATCACACTTATTATAATCCCATTACTCATGCCTTGTTTTACATATTAAACAAATGATATATAATATCTATTTTTATGTGATGTAATATAAAAATAAAGGAGGTCAGATGAGGCAATCATAACTGTTCCTTCTGGCCTTAAAAACATCTATGAATCATAAGGCTTTAAGAACACACACACAGCCCCGGCTGATCCATTCGCCTGTCAAACTCCATCAAGGGAAGGCAGCTAAACAGCTCCCTGGTTCAAGTGTCTCCAAACTCCAAGGATGTCACTGGTGGGCACAGGTAACCAGCATTCCGATTCACAGCTTGTGGATTGACTCCGTGGAAGTGTGACACTCATGTGGCTGCCCGTGAGGCAGGGACCACACTCTGACCTTGGATGTCCCTTTCAGTTTGTGTTTTTAGCTGGACAGGCTCCTACTAGAAACTTTCCAGCTTGATTAGGATCGTTTTCATCTAACAGTATCATAGATACCTGCAGTAGGAGAGCAGAGGAGATGGGGTTGACCAAAAATTTATAGTGAGAGTATGTTGAACCTCTGCTTTCATGTTGCATCTCAGGACTCCCCACACTAAAGAGTGACAAGAGAAATACTTGAGGAGTGGCTCCAGACTAGGGTCGTCCTTGTGAACATTCAAACAGAGCTCACAGGATCAATGACATCCATCTCCATCACTTGCTCATTAAAGGGGTTATCAAAATTTTCGCCCCTGTTCCTGCTTTCCAACCACACATGGTTGAAAATCCAGGCATGGGTGAAGTAGATCTGGACGGACTAAGAGGGATAACTCACAGAGGGGAAAATACAGTTTTTCCCCCTCTACCACTACATTTCCTTTAATGCATACCAAATTGATTAATGGGAGGAATAACATTGTTAACAGACATGAATATCTACCCACAGTGCTGGAAACAGTTATCTCAGAGTGAACCCAAGCTACCAAGTGACCCCATGTCAAACCTTGCAGGCAGCCACCGTTTTACAAGGACGTATTAAAAAAAATCATTTTCAACTTGAGCAAACTCTCTATAGTCGGTATTTCAAAACTACCCCCACTGTCCACAGGAGCACATGGGTCAGATGCTCAGATTCTCTGCTATAAATAGACCCCAGCATCTCCTGAAAAGCATTGAGACCCAAGAGCTGTCAAGCAAAGCAAAGCATTGAACGAGTGCAATGAAAAATCAAATCACTTAACATCTACACTCCTGGAAAATCTTTTTTTTTTTTGATGGAAAGGCTTAGGATTTACCTAGACACAAAATTACTATCCTACATTTATTTCTATTTTTAATTCTAGTGATTAATTATTAATGCTACATTGCATGTTTAAGATAAAAACACATATTGCTGCTCTGGAAAAGCTAATAGAGCAGGCTTCTCTGGCTTTGCCAGGTATAGGAAAATAACAGAGACACAGTGTTCTGTAATTTCACACAACAGTCCTGCTTTCACGTGATTGCTAAATTAACAGTGCTGCTATCACTTAGAAATTTCATATAAAACTTAGGTTTATTATTCAGCTGCTTGTTGTTTCTTGAAAACAAGCATACAAGCAAACACAAATCCCCCAACAGGACAAACAAACCCTGAATCCATCACAAGCCATCTACTTTCTCCCTTTGATTCTTTCAGATTTGCAATACAGGATTTGTAGAGATAATCACAGGACAAAAAAGAACCAACATACCCACAATTATAGAGCAGGGGGATAGACAAGTACCTGCAAATAAGTACGGGCCAAGATTCAAATTAACTCACTTTATGCACCAGTAAGTCCCAGCTATTTGCAGGCAGACTCAAATGAGATAACGCAGCAACAGGAAAAATAAAAGATCACAGGCTCAATTCTGTAGACCCGACTCCAGGCAAAAATCCCATTAATTTCAATGGGAGCTTTGTCTGAATCAGGACTCCAGCTCTGGATCCTTAATTACTGCTGAATAAACAACCCACAAAAAAAAAAAAAGGCCAGCACATCAGGTCCTCTCTCAATTCATATAAACAGAAACAGTTTTTCTTTCCATTGCCTCCTTTTCTATCCCCTGTGGTCCAGCAAGCACCTTGCGCCCACCAGCTCCAGCCAGCAGGATTGATCACCAAAATCAAAAACAAGTTTGGGGGCTCAAGCTAACTCAAAAAAGGGTGGATTTCCAGTTTTCAGAGGTTTTTTCTCGCTATCTCTTTCTACGTATAGACAAAAAAAAATAAAGTTTGTTCCAAAAACATCACCTGCAACACACACTACTATAGCCAGCAAACAGACAGCAACTGTAGTTTTAAGAAAGACAAGTCCTTCGCTTTGAGTTGTATAAGAAAAAAAATATTTTAACCAAAGTTAGACCATTTGGACTGTAGCACTTTACGGGATTGGTTCAAAGCACTGCAAGAAAAATCTTTAAAATATTAAGCAGAGACAGACGGTTATGAGCCCAAAAACGATTTTCAGGAACTTTCAGAAATTGTTCTGACCATGACACATCCAACTGGGGATCAGTGTGTAGCAAGTGACGAAGAATTCAGTTGTTTGGCTCTTTTCTCTAAGCAACTGGAGGGGAGACATTTCTCCCCAGACACAGGAAAGATGTGATATGAGTAAGAGAAGATGTCCCCAATACCATTTCTAGTGGGCTGGAATCACTATTTTGTTGGATATTTGTGATTTCTCAAGGTCACAGAGTAAAAGGTAGCAGGTCAGATGGCCAGAATTGGATTCAAATTGGAAAATCTTCAGCAACTCCCTAAACAATCCTACAAAATATTATTAATTAATGAGATCATTAAATATATTTCTTCTGATACTCAGCTAGTCCCTGCTTCGCTATTCATTCAGTCTTCTACAATCTATCACATAGGTGAATTTTTCAACCTGCGCAAACGCCAGGGCCGTGTTTCCGGTTGGCGAGCACTTAAATCTGACTCCACGTGGTACCTGAACCTTTGCTTGTCATATACAACATCTAAGAATGTCACCATCTGTGAGCAATATGCTGAGATGACTTCACTTGCAAAACACTGGCAAAATGCTGGAAGGAAAGATCATAAAGTAAGTTACAAAGTTCATTTCAAAGTCACTGACAAGCTCACCAAAATTTTCCCTCGTTGTCGGCTCAGTTCTGACCTTGATCATTGCATAATCATAAAATGATTCCTAATTTTCCTTTAACACCTCCATTTTAAGTTTTTAATGGAGTAATGAAATACTGTATCTTGTATGTGCTTTAGCAGCCACTTAAATTGTCCTGTGAAACAATATATTCTGAATAATAATGACATGGCACTGAACCAACACCTACCCAGAAGATCTCTATCCATAGGGATAAATTTTACATCGACAACTTTTTGGTCTAGTAAATCCAAGAAAACAAACACTGCCCTCAGTCTTGGGACTTCAGTTAGTTAAACACTATGACAGGGATCACTGACAACTCTAGGAAAGCAAAGGAAATTCTAAAAGAGTAGAAAATGCAAGCAGCTGGAGGTAACAGGCAACCTATCACCCATTCCCATAAAAACACGAGATCAAATAATAAAGCAGGTTACTTGTAAGAACACAGGATGAATGACAAGCAGTAAAGGTTCATCAAGACTCAATTGTATCAGAATAAAGTAATTTATTTCTATGACAGAATAACGAGTTTGTGAGTAAAGAATAGAAACCTTTACATGAGTAAAGCCCAGCAAGACTTAAAGGGAGCTGTTTCAGCTCCCCTCAGTGTGAAAATGCTCAAGAATCAAAATTGCAGTCACTACCAGTGGTTTGCTATTAAATAGAAGGATGCTAAGGTGGGTTCCTCCTACCAGTTGACATTTTCACAATACAGAGCTTAATCATTATATATGAAAGTGATATTAAACAGAGACACTACAGGTTTGTTGGAAGAACTGTTGTATTTTGGTAAACTGGAGAAATTGTTGGAAGAGGAAGAGAAGGAAGGAGGGAAAAAATAACACGATAATTATTGTAATTTCTTGTCAGTTGTCTGGACACAGATCACAGAATAGCTGCGATTTTTTAGAGGAGGCCTGAGTTTAGAGTGAACTCCAAGCTAAAGTTGAGTCACTTACATTATACTGATGTCCCAAAACCACCGAACTGAGATGGATAACCCATTGTAAGCAGATGAAATGACTATTCTCTGCAAGGCTATGCTGGTAAGAATTACGTCCCTTTTGAGAAGCTGGATTTTACGAAAGATATAAACTCACCAGATGGAGTCCAGAAGAAAAAAGAAATTTTCTAGAAAGTATAAATTGATGCAGAATAAGTAATGGAATTGTTTGTTTTGTCTACATGAAGGAAAACAAGATAAAGGTCCTCAGATTTTAGGAGACTGCTACAGAGGGAGAAAGCGGCTTAGTCACTAGGAAATGAGCACTGGAAGAGACTGCCTGGAAGGATGCGCAGCAATCTACATCCGTAGGGTTTCAGAAAGGGATATGAAAATATCCATTAGGAATGGCATGATGCCTGCTTACACAGATACACTAGGGATATATCCATGTCTCTTCCAGTTCTTTGATCCCTCAATTAGACAAATACTATTCAACACAGAAAGTTTAACAATGATTTTTTTTTAAAGAGCCAATTCTCAAACATTTTGTTGAATTTTTCCTTGAGTTTGGAAACTGGATCAATGCCAAAATGTCCCCAAGGATCATGCAAGGCTTTGCCACTCCTAGTCATGTAACTTCACTCGATGACAAATCACTACGTAACCTGGGTAGCATCCTGCCTGAGAAAGGACATCACAGCAGACTGATTCACAATTTGGATTCCTGTCCAGGCTTTTAGTAAAGTTTTAGGATTATTTTTGTGGTTTTACCACAATTATCTTATCTCCACAATTACTTTTAAATTATCTACTGTAATAGAATAATCACAGGCAATTACAGAAGGTCAAAGAAAGACCAGACATAATATATTCTGTTAGCTTCTTCTTATAGTTCATGATGTTGAGTTTTATTAATGTGTCTGGGAGACTTCTCCCAGTGCACTTTACAAATGCCAAGGCTCTGGGGGGCTGCATTGAAAGGATTCACATCTTTCTCAGCTCTCTTCGAAAAGATAAAGATGAAGAGTTTAAAGGAAGGTCCAAAGGAATTAGAAGCCTTTCTCCCACAACCAAATGGGCTACAAAGAGCTCTAAGAATAGCTTTAAGTGGCAGCAGGATTAAGGCATCCTCCCACCAATCCAGTGAGGTAAAGTTAAGTTTTGTTCGTACCAAAGTCAGATTTGCACCAAAAAGCCACATCCCCAACTAACCCAACTCTGAGCAGTTCCTTGTGTGTCAGCCCAAGCAGTTGTAGGTAGCTGGATATTTGCATCAACCACTTCCCAACTTTCTGTGATGAAGACTACTGCAGTGCTTCAACCACATTCACCCAACAGGGCATGAAGGCTTGAGCGGACTGTCACCATGGCCAAAATCCCCAAAATTGGAAGGTAATTTGAAACCTACTTTTCTGCTCGTCTCACGTGCCAGCTGAAACAAGCTCTGGTTCAAGTGGATGGGCTGGTTCCACTTCTCTGGTGCACTCCACACACACAAGACTTTATTTCGCCTCTTAATTGTGCTCCTATGCTCTCCTGGAGCAGAGATGCCTTTGCATCTCCACCACTGTGACAGAAGACCTTTCAGAGAGACCTCTTACACTTCACATTGAGGGCACCCTTATAAAAAAATTATAGAACGTGAACAAATCACTAAGTAGAGCTTTAATAATCAGATTCAAAAGGCCACCAAATAATTTATAAAATCATCTGTAACATCACCTATGGCTGTGTTTCCAACCCTTGCTTATGTTTTTATCCTTATTATAAGACTAACCACCAGCCTGACTGTCCTTACACTAACTTCTTACTCTATTTAGAGACAACAGAAACTTTTCTCTTTTGGGTATGCCCAGCAAATGAGTTCCCTTGTTCTCAGCGCTCCTCACATAAGGGGTGATGTGAAGTCAATCCTCCTAGAGCCTATGGCCATACCAGCAAAGCAAGCTCATTGCTTCTTCCAGCTTGCTTCTTCCAGCAAGCATGGGACCACCAGGACATCCATCCCAAACTCCTCCACATCCATTTCTGTCCCTGGCACTGGGAACTCACAGAAGAAAAGGTGTTTTCAAACTGCCTCAGAACTGCCCTTTTGCTCAGGCTCTCTAGGGCTCTCCGCAGTCTCTGTCACAACATCCATGGTCAGTACTAATTTGCTGTCCAGGAGTCTCCAGGGCTTCATCCGCAGTAGCCAGATAGCTCCAAACCATCCCTCTCCTCCCCCTGGCAAGAGCTGAGACCAGGGCAAGGAAAAGGCATTGCTAGAATTCATCCTGGCCCCACACAGGGAGCCTCCAAGAGCCATTCGGACCTTTGCTTTGATGGGAACATTTACGCAAGAGGAGACAGCAGAACTGAATTATCTTCACCAGTAACTTTGAGCATCTCTTTCTGGGTGTTCTCTCACTAAGGCTCCCAGTTTGGAGCTTCCTGCCAGTGCTCTGGAGGCCAAGACCCACCCAGCTGCAGACACTTGCATGTTAAACCCTCCAAAACAACCTCTGCTCTCAAAAAAATCTCCCCCAAACCATATGGGAAAAAAAAAGAAAACAGATCTTCATGAACCCACATTCCCCAAGTCTGCAGAGATTATCTCATTATCAGTCACTTCTTTGAGCTAATGCTTATAAAGCCAGAGCAAACTGTGTGTTTTCCCTCCAAAGCAGCGATCCAGCAGCATTACATAAATGAGTTTCACACCAGGAGCGAGAGCCTAATGGATTTTGTAGGTCAGGGCTTCCAGCAGGAATTTCTCTACAGGCTGCAAGTTTGGAGTACAAGGACCAAACTACCCTTCAAGCAGCTTCTGGAAGGCAGAGTCCAGTAAAAGTTAATAACAGTGTAGGGAAAAACAGGAGGAAAAAGCTCAATTGATTTGTTGTAAGCTGATCTGAAAGTGTTTCTGAAAAATCAGGGCAGACGAGGACAAAATAAAAAGGGAAAGAAAAATTCTAGCAGAGAACAACTCAAAAATAAAAATAGCAGCAGAAACTAAGAACAGTTCTTCAAAGGGATGTCAGACTTTACAATACTTTCTGAAGCAGCAGTGACTAAAAAGGCCTCATGTTGTTGCTACACAGCGGTATTAATAAACAGTGCTCATTTCTTTGGGAGAAAAAAAAAAAAAGAAAACCTACAGCAGAATAATAAAAGGCTACCAAAGGAAAATTTGCTTTGAATCCTATTTATAACCCCCCTTGGGCATTTTCCCTTGTTCAGTCAGGTCACCACAATGTCAGATTCTCATTTTCAACATGGGTCAGAAATGTCATTACTGGCAACTCGATGGATGGTGCGGCTGGTAGAAACAATATCTAGGAACTTACACTTTTAAACAAATAGACTCGGTGTCATTTCCTTATTGCCTTTTTCAACCCTAGGAGTTACACTGAATACTAAATTCAGTGTCAAGACAGACAAACCTATTGCTCTATAGAATGTGTTTGAACTCCTTTTGCGCAGCAGTTTTCTTGCCCTGGCCTCTTGAGTACTCAGAAGACACCTCAAATCACTGCAGAACCCTCTGTTTCACTAACCTGCAGGAGGAAGTCGACTTTCTAATCATCCAGATGCTATGACATGTTTGTGAGTCTAATAACATCTTTGCAAAATAGATAAAATATTAAGTATTAACTCTACATTTCACCAGCAAAGAAATAGAGGGCTAATAGCGAGCCACCAGTTTTCTGCAAGGGCAAAATTAACTTTGGATTTATTATTTCAAATAAGAAGAAATGATCATCATTAATATTTTATAACATTTTCTGTAGTCTTAGTAGAAAAACTACATTTTCTCCATTTTTTTCAAAACTGCAAAGGGTTCATCAATATTATCTAGCCCTTAACTAATAGCTGGAGCTGTGGAAATTAATCTCTTATTGATTGAATTTCCAAGCAAAACTTGAAACTGTTCTGTAGAAACATTTCAATGTCTCTAGTGCACCTCAAATGCAGGTAGGTCCTGTGAGACTCTCAGCATCCCAGACAGCCTGGAGAAGAAGCCGAATGAAGCCAAAGCCTCTCCATACAGGCCAGTATCTGTGTCTTGGAAAGAATTACAGAGTAAAAGATGTGTTAGCTTCACAGTGTGCTTATTCAGCGCATACAGGCTCCTGTTTTCTTCTCCTGTTCTTCCTCTGTCTCCTTATAGATCTGGGGAGCAGGGGAATGGCCGGAATGTGACAGCTAATGGGAGCTACCCTCATTGCTCAGCATATCATACCCAGAGATACCTACTCAGAGATCCAGCAGCAGAAAAAAGCAATTTAGCACAGCAAAACAAAGCTCTTTTCCTACAGATTTATGTCTTCTGGTCAGATTCTGCAG
>JAWLRI010000086.1:3712579-3755317 GCA_034781795.1 Crypturellus tataupa
GGCGCTGACTCCGCCGCCTGGTGCAGGACGCGCTCCGCAGCGCGGCGGCTCCTTCCCCCCCTTCCTCCTCCTCCTCCTCTTCCCTCTCCCGCCGCGCCGCGGCGGCGCAGCCGTTAGCGGGACCGTTAGCGCGCGCGAGCCGCGGGCAGGGCGGTGCGGGGGGGACGTGCGGGCGGCTGGGGCATTCCCTGAGGTAAAAGGGGGACCAAAGGGACAGGGGGGCAGTTTGGGCACCCGCTGAGGCGGGAAGGGGGTCCCTGCGCCTGCCCTGAGGCGCTGCCTCCCCGCAGGGTGCGGGGTCTTTGGGTTGTGTGGTAAAACCAGCGCGTGGCTCCTTGGGGGAACCCCGTTCCCCTCCCGAAAGTGCTCGGAGAGCCCCGTGTCCCTCCTGCCGCCAGGGCAGGGCTCCCTGGAGACCTCCTCCCCCGTGGAGAGACCCGAAAGAGAAAGGAGACCGAACTGGACCTCAAGGATGCTGAGGGAATGGGTGGTTTCCCCACCGTTAGTCACACGGATCCTTCCAGAGAGGCCGGCTGCTATTTCCATGGGTTATTTGAAAGCAGATCCCACCGACATGGAGAGCGGGTGTCACTCACTGCCCACCAAGAGCAGGAGGTCATGTAGGTTGGTCGCACGGCCAGTGTCTTCTCATGGACAAACCGCAGGAGATCACAGATCTTCTGATCCTTGTCTGCATGTGTGAAACAAGACATGAAAGCTCCACCGTTTGGCTTAGCGACTCATTCCAAAGGTCAGTTCTCTCTCTGGTGAAAAACTAGGCTTTGAATTATTTGACTTTTTTAGCTCCTGCTCCTTGGCGTGCCATTCTTGGCAAGGCTGAAAAGACCCTTAGTAAATAGCCTTTTTTTCCTTCAAGACATATCTAGTTACCAACATTTTCCAGATTTTCCATTATTTCACGGCTCTTTTCTTCATCGCATCTTCACTGTATTCCTTTTCTGTCCAACCATTTCCATTAACTGGTGTATGGGGAACCTAGTCAAGTCATTCCATAGCTATCGCTTCCCACTCTGTTCGCATTAATTCTTCTCCCTTTCTTGCCCATCCTGATACGCTGATAGCACAAAAGAGCCTTTTGCGAGCACAAACAAATAACAGATGTATTAAAAATAGCCATTGCAGAGGGAGTCATTAGTTGGTTAGTGTTCGTAGAGGGCTTTGAAGACCGGTGTCTTCGTGTGTAGGAACGCAGACATAATAAATGCACTTAAGATACTAAACACTCTTCTGAACTTGATTACTTGTCCCCCGCTGCGCTGCTAGTAAATACTAAGGGTAATTACAAACCAGTGATAAATCAACCACTTATCACTCAGGAATTTAAGACATAACCAGTTACCCAGTTCCTTCACTCCCTTGTTGGGTTGATGTTGGTCCAACAAAAGCGTAGATTCCTGCATGGCAAATTTAAACCTACTGACGACAGGCTTACTCTTTCCATTTCTCATTTGTAGATCGGCTTACATAGCCCTCACGCATCCAGCATTTCACAAAGAGCTGAGAGCTAGACGGGGTATGTCTTTCAAGGACATACTGTGCATGTTTAAACATCAATAGATAATGTAAGCAAAGCCATTCTTGAAATTGCTCCTGACTAGGGGTCCTTTCCAACATCACCATATGCAACAGATACACAGTGGCATCCTCTGGCTCTTTGAAAGCTTGTAATGAATTACAGCTTCATATTGTTTCTGAATTCTTACTATGCTGACATTTTTTTAAAAAGAAAAAGCAAGCAGATTGCTTTTGATGCAATTAGGCTTTTTAAAAGTTATGGTGAAAGGAATGCTGTGAAAGGCTAGCTGAATAAAATGTAGGAATGACCTACCCTTTATTAATAAGGATCAGGCCCTTACATGTCTAAGGGTACATGGGGATTTACCTGTTTCATCTTTTCAAGTTAACAGACTCATCAAAATCGCTAGTTGCATAAATATGTTGAAGTGATTTTATGGAGAAATTTGTATTTTCACCACTCTGTGACTAAAAACCAAGAGCCGATCAAGAAAACAACTTGAAAACAGAAGTTTAACTTCAAGTTTGTTTTCCACAAAGGTGGAATTATCCTCAGCTTGTAAACCAGAAATCTTTCTCTAGAAATCTTTCTCTTCATCATTAATGGCTACAGAATTTGAATAGTCTTTTAAAAACCATCCTAAACTGCAGGCCATATGTTTGCAAGAATAACCTCTCAAGTGAGAGAACAATGTAATGTCTCCTGATCACGTTGCTGATTCTGCAGACAGACAGTCCCAGTGTCTTTTTTGCTGCTCACAGCTTTCCTGGCCAGCCTCAAATAGAAAGGAACAAGAGTCTGGACATATTACACAGCTGCTTTTCAAATCCCCCTGGGTTGTACTAGAATTTCCTCCCTTCTGGATCCTCATTTATGTTGCAAGAACCGTAAAGACTCAACCATGATCAAGGCTCAACAAGGCCCTGCTGGGCAAATGGCCCAAGGAGTTTATGCAAAGGCAAGGGACAAGATGGGTGGCAAAGATATGAAAGGTTGAAGTGACTGCTTGAGATGATAAAGATATTCGAGCAAGATTCAAGGACTAAAATCCAGTACTCCTCTTTCCCAAGCCATTTCCCATCCTTCTCTTTCACTACTTTCACCTTTCAGTGAATATATGCCATCCACCTGAAGTAACTGAGAGTGGGAATTTCTGTTCATGTTCCTGCTGATCCTTCTGTCTCATGTGTTTGAGGAGGTCTCGATCTAAGTTGTTACCATTATCAGGCTATTACAAAACAGGGAACTTTTGTTTATCAGTTACTTTCAAATGCACCTTAGCTCCAAGCTGTGAATATCTGAAAAAGAAAAAAAAAATCACATCAGAATGAGGAACTTCTAAAGCAAAATGACTTTTTTTTAAGGAAAACTTAGTTACAAGCCAATCATTCCAAATTAAGCTTTCTCATTCCAACCTTCTCTTGTTTTTAAATAGAAAGTGTCACTTGAAATTAGACTGCAACTTAACAAGAACCTTTTAAAAATATTGGCAAATATTGAGCATTATCCATATCATTTGGATAAAATTATCTTGTGTGTTATAGCCCAATTGTATTCCATGAGGTTGTGAAGGTGTAAAATCAACAAAAATGAGAATAAACTGGACCTATAGATAGGGAAACGAAAAGGTAGCATTTCAAGGTTCTTTAGTTGTCCTGTTAAATAATAGCCATGGAAGTTGCCAGAGTAGTCCCATTCTTTCTCACTCTGTCTCACACACATCAGAGATGAAGAATGAACTAATCTCTCCATTGACATCAAGGACGAAAAGGACTCGTTAACAATATCAAACCATTTAGCATGACGATGCTTGAAACTGCCAGCTTGGTCTTAAGAGCTTTTCCCCTCTCTTTGAAAACTGGGGAGATTCCAGCTTGGAACAAAATATGAAGTCATGTTCCAAGATCTTTCAGAGTATCACCAAGTATTAAAAGGTTTCAGCGCCATAAGTTAAGCAAGTCTTTTTAATGCCAGCTGATTTCATTGAAAGGAGGCAGAACAAGGAACTGAACACTTTGTGGAAATAAGACACAAAGATGATGTTAAGGATGAAAGAGAAGGTTGCTAGGAGAAAAAAATGTCTGCAAATTCAGAAAACTATGGATTAGATGCACCAGAAGACTCCTCAGCCTATCTATGCCATATGCATCCCACACTTCCTATTGCTATAAAACCATCCAGTTAAAGGTTACAAGTTACCACTTCACAGGGCAAAAACGGAGAGCAAGAGAAATCAAGAATACTGCTAAAGCCCCAAGTTCCTACAGTGCACCCTGCAGAAATTAGAGCAAATAATACTGATCTCTGACAATCTGAACTAAAAGAAATACCTTCCCAATCCCAAACCTGGCTGTGTCTTTCAGTCCACCCATCCCTTAGAGCTCACCAGCACTCCCTGCGCTTGCAGGAGGACATGTGGTAAAAGGAGACGGTACCAAGGCTGAATATTGGCCCTCTCCTACAGCCAGCACCTGCAGGAAGGGGTAAGGCACATTTTTTTTCTTAGTGTGCGTCTGTAGTGCAGGCAGCAGTGCAGCTTTAACCCGTCCCCATGCTGCAAAGCATTTGGTGTGAATATATGCATGCTCTGATCCACTTAGGGCACTAGGAGCATTATTAACATTTGCCCCTAAGACATATGAAAATGCAAGCTCCCAGCTCTGCACATTTTTTTTTTCTACCTAAAGCTGACAAAAAAAAGGAGCTTTCAGGGCATTCATTTTTATTTCCAAGTAGCTAAGGGAGGTAGTTATTCCACAGAGCCCACGTGCTCAATCATTTCCTGGAAGCATTTGTTTAGCAGTAACACTGCCGATTTATTGATGTGTTTTGCAAAAACAGGGGAGACAGGCAAGAGCTTCTGTCTAAATTGCAACTTAGTGTTGCAGGTATTTTTTTTCCCAAAGGTTTTTTAAGTCACTGCTGCTCATTTTCAATGACAAAAAAAAAAAAAAAAAAAAAAAAAAAAAAAGAAAAAGGAAAAGAAGAAGAATGGCTATCAAATTCCACGCAAATAACATATAGATACTGTATTCTATGATACAGGAGATGGGCTGAGTTGTGAACAAAGGAGACAGTTTTGCAAAATACTGGTCATGTCTTTTCACCTTCCCTCCTTGATGGCTATAGAATTAGGCTGATATGCATCAGATGATGGACTGGTTTGTGTTAATTGCTGTATTTTTTCTATTCCTACTGGCTTTATCAGGGGCTGAGAATAGTCAGTGCCTCTCATGAATGTCCAGAACTAGATTTTTTACTTGGAAATGAGCTGTGAAGAGGCTCACACTGATTTACAGAGCACCAGGTAAGATTTACAGCTCTTCTCCCTGGAATTGGTGACTAGTGTCCCTGGAAAGTGAACACATTCACATGGGAGTGACACATGGAACTGGCTGGCAAGTGAGATGATATTGAGCTTATGATTCAGTGTCACAAATTTCTTATATCCAACATTTTTACAAATCATCTTGCTCCCATATAATAAAGTCCACACTCTTTCAAAACATCTGCATCTTTGACGTTTCCCAGATGGTGTTTTAAAGAAAGTTCATAGAAAACAACCTAAAAATCTCTACTACCTCCTTGTGGCAGAGTTTTGCTCTCCATATGCACTGAAAAAAAATGTGATCCAATGAGACCTGATGATTTTACATCATTATAAAGATTCTGGTGGCTTCAGAACAGCACAGTAATTCCCAAACCCCCTCAGTGTTACACAGTGTTTTACATAAGCAGCAACTGTCCAATCTTTCAGCATTTCCTCTCTGCTTATGTGAAATTAATTCCTTTAAACTGCTCTTAAGTCTGGTCAGTTAAGCCAAAAAGCATCTCCTCTACCTCTTTCCTTCTGACGTACCCTGTGTTTCTGGGAAGGTCATCTCCTCTCCAGACTCACTCCTAAAGGCATGGAGGTAGCAGGCAAAGTGTCCCAGCCCTTGTAATAAAATATTTCACAGGAGTAACAGAAAGAAAGAGTTTGGGAGCCTGCACACTGTGGCCAAATGTATATGGTGATGCTCTGTCCCCATGGGACCTTGTTTGAGGCACCCTGGAACATCTTAGGAACTGAGAGCTGGTAACAGAGGGTCTGAGGAGCCTGTACCTTTCTGGACCGGCAAACAGAGACCACACAGAGTAGCACAGCACATCCTCAAGGGCTCTAGAGGTCTCTGTGAATCAAATCCTCCGTGCCACCATCATATAACTGGTCTCTGTGTAGCTCAATTTGGAAAAAAGCCATCCTGTGGCTTCTAAAGGCAGGGATATGTCATCCTGAGTCATGTATATGTCCGGAAAGCCCCAGAGCAAGATATTGCAATCCCCCAAGGCTGACAGCTCTGCTGATTGCATCCTTTGAATTATCTGAATGGGACCTCGAAGGGTGTGCGGCAGCACAAGTCACCTGGGGCCAAGAGCAAGCACTCAAATTGGCTGAGTAGATATGTCTGTGTGCATGTGTGTGGGTGCGTCCCCCTTGAAAATACGACAACCAGTCAGAAAGATGAATTATGTGTTGAAAGCAGGGAGTCCCTAGCTCTCACCACAGCAGCAGCTGAGCTCTCTTTTCCCCCACTAGCCTCAGGAGGCTGCATGCATCACCCTACGGAGGGTGCAATTGCCAGCTGATCGTTTTTGCTTTGGAGAAGGAGGTTTTTAATGGTGCAAACTGTCTGTACTGTAAGGCTGATTTTTTCCTTTGCTTTCCATCTGTTTACCATGCTGGGCTAAGTCAAGCAGATTACGATTAGTGTTCTCTGCCCAGCCTCAGCACACAGACTTTGTCATATTGCCAAGCAGAGTTGACATCATGAACCCTCTCCAGAAGGACCTCATAAATTCATATTCCCCAGCATTCCTCCAGTCGCCTTGGTTATGTTTTGCAGCATCGTCCTGAGCCAGATCTGTCTGAGTTCCAGGTATCCCTGGTATCCCTCTCCAGGCTCAGCCCTGCCGGGTTTGCAGTCCAGCCCTGAGATTTCTCTTCTATCCCATGGACCAACCTGGGGCCCCTGCGATCTGCTGCTAATACTGCGCACGTAGTCCTGGCAGAAGCACTGCATGACACCCACAGAGGCTGCTGGAGAAGCCCAACTGCCTTCCCCAACCAGCCCAACTCTGCCTCCTTGCCCACACTCTACATCATGGTAACCGCATTATCCAAGTATTCAGTCATGCTTCTGCCATGTGCCACAAACTTGGGATCTCTTGACAGGAGATAAAAACAATCAAACTGGGAGGATCTGTCCAAAATCCTTTGAGTGTTGTGCATTTTTTTCCATAACATTTGCTGCAGTGCATATTTTGACAGACATTAATTCTCTACCTTTGCAGCTAATTCATAGCTGTGGGAAAAACTTACCTTAGCTACCACTTTCTCTAAAGGAACGTTGTGTGAAGCCTGGCTTTTTGACATCTAGGTTCTCTCTGGAAATTCATTGAATTATATACAGACAGAAGAAAAAGAAAATCGGTGTCCCGCTCCCTCTGCTGGTGCAATCTTCAGCCATTAGTTTGTACCAAATACAAAAGCTGCCCAAGTGCTATTTTCCAACACCTCTCCTGTCTCTGCTGTTTGGAAATGTGTCACTGTGTCCAAAGAGAAAGTTGAGTGGCAACAGAAGATGTCTTTTGCAAACAGCTTCCTAATGAAATCCAGAGTGCATGTTTTACAGCTGGCTTTCAACTTTCTGCTTCTCTTCTATTTTAGGATTTATCTCTGTGTCCATGGAGAGGGCTCCTGCTCCCGTTTTTCCTGGCGCTATATGCATTTCAGAGTTCACAGGTTTCATCATATCTCTTCCTTCAAGATCATCCAGCCTGCTGCTTGCTCCTTTTAGTGCTCCAGCCACCTGAGGTAGGATCCCAGTTGAAGGGTCTCATCCTCCCCTTCTCAAGGACGATATATGTTAGAGCTTTCTGGTATACTCCTGGGCAATGCTTTCAGTCTGATATTCCTGTCCGTAGCAAGACATCCTAGCCAACATGGGTAGAGCGCTACGCATCTTAAAAGGAAGTAGAAAATGGGGTAGAAAATGAGATAGGTTGCCTGTTACCAATAAGGACAGGCAGGAATGTCCCTTCTGGTGCCCTGAATAAGTTATGTTGTTACCAGAGTGCATCAGCAGTGACCTAATTGAAGTGTGCATTGCGGGTATTTCTGTGCCAAAGGAAGCGTCCAAGCATCCCAAGGAAAATGCACCTCAAGAAGTCATGATGGTCAGACTCTCCCAGGACAGAACGGGTCTTCTACAATCATATGGTACCTTGAAGGACTCCCACAATAGAGAGCCCATGCACATCCAGAGTACCAGAGGTTCAGTTCTAGGTGCTCTATTGCTAAAAAAATCATTTTTGTCCTCCATCTTTATCACATTATTTAATTCTAATCCTAGGCTAGCTCTGTTTTATTATGTAAGATGCAATCAAATGGACACACAGGGCAATCAGAAAATGACAAATACTTCTTCTAACAATCCTACCTACTGCACGGGCATCATCTAAATATGGTCTTCAATATCTGCATAATCAGGATCTGGGTTGTATAACCAGCAGCACTTGTCAAACATCAACACAGACCAATATATTCTGCAGCCAGAACAAGCTATTATATTGAAATACTGACCTGGTTAGCATTAAAAATATTTGTTATTCATCACATAAATTATTAAAACTTCCATCAGGAACAGAGCCAGTGGTTAATGTCTTTAGCTAAATAAATTTTTTCCAATTACAGCACTTTTTTCCTGTTTTCCAAAGACTAGACCTTGCCAATGAGCAATGTTCTTGGTGTATGGAGGTAATTAATTTTCTGGTGTTCCCTATCACACTATTTGAGTCTTTATGAGAACCCAGTATTTTTCTTTAGCCGGAAGGAAAAATGCTCAAATCACATCAAGTACAGCTAACATCAGCGTTCAGTGGCAAAAATGGTATTTGGTATGGCACTAAAATCTTGGAAAAAGTACTGCACTGCAGAAGACCTGCTCTATAGAGGAAACATTCTCTTATGGTAGTCCAGGGGTATTTGAGAGAAGTCTGCAGGGCAGGAAACCTTCAACTGTAAAGCCAGCACGTGCTGGATTCTGTTTGAAATGTAACATGTTGCCGGCACATTTGTTAGCATAATCTCTAAAAGAAATAAGCTTCCTAATCCTAGGGCTGTGAGCATTACACTATTGAAATTTAGAGCAGTAATAACTATTTCCTGGCATTCTGTATGAAGGATAAGGCTTGAAGTCATTTTCTTTTGTTTATAATAAATTACCTTGCTGGCTATCCGATTACCATGTCAAAGGCTTCCATTTGGAGGAGATGCCATGTATCTGGAATTTGTTTTGCTGCCTTTCAGTTTAGTTATCCCTCAATTTTATTAATCATTTATTACATTAAGAATAGAGTCCATCCATGTCAAGGTAGTGATCTTGGGCTCACAGATATCCTTTTTTTTTTGGTCCTACTATCCCTCCCACGCTGCTAAGACACAGTCAGTAACACAACCTACAGGCTAGCCTTTACTCATCCCCCTAAATTCCAATCTATATTTAATGGCACAATTGTCCATTATTCTTCCTTCAAGTCTCTTACCAGCTGGAGTTGCTGACACAGTGATGACAGGACATCAACTCACTCTTTTTCCCCATATTATTCTGTGCAAAAGCTGAGCCCCGTTTTTTCCCCCGCTCCACAGCACAAAACTTTTGTACTGAACAGAAAATGGATAATTCCCTCAGGGACTTTTATAGGACACAACACCAGAGAATCTGGGAGCTCTGCAAACAAAGTGCAAAAGTCACTTCTTCGATTTTGTCTTCACAACATGCTGCTAAAGTGAAAAGCCTCCCTGGCCTTATTTTACATACAGGGAAGCAGGTGCAGAGCCAGACACAAATTCTTTAGAGGATCCACATAGGTTCTGATTTTTCCAGATATTGAACTGTGTTGTAGCACCTGCTGTGGTAGAAGTCAAATCCCAGTGGCTTCAGCTGTAGGGTGGAGTGCTCAAGACATCCGCAAAAGGTCTCCAAGTGGACTTGGCAAAATAAATCATGATAATCTTTAACCACATGGGAATAATATGCAGGTAGCAACTTGCCTATGATTCTTCCTCCTCTGAGGTTTTGCCTCCTCAGAGCAAATCTCAGTCTCTTTAAAAATAACATAACCCCAGCACACTACTTAGTGCTTTCCCATCCTGTTTGTCTGAAAAAAAAACAATCTCTGTGCAACGCAGGAGGGAAACCAGAGGAAAAATGAAATATTGGAGACAAAGACACATTATCAGTATGTTTAAAAAGCATAAATACAAGCTACCACCTCAGAAAGTGGCCTCAAAGTGTGAATGATGAGAGCACAAAAATATTAAAAATAAATAATACAGTAATACACTGTTCTTATCACAGCTGAGGGAGCACTCATGGCTTTCAGACCTTCTCATATCTTTCCAACGTGGGAAATTATTGATGCTGGTTGTGTACTGAGGTCTTGCTAGTTGTGAACTGAAGGTCGGGGCTGTCTCCTCCCAACCCTTCTCCACTGTGAGCCCCCCCATCTCATTCTGCTCTTGTTAGAATAATCACACCCTTCTTTAGTTGTCCAAAACACATACACAGACTCTGGATTCCTCCTATTATCAGTGGAGAAGGATAGCCATGTCCAGAGGGTGCTTCATTCTATCCTAGTCCAAGTGCCTAAGAGGTCCAACCGTGCTCCATCCATTTCTCTAAAACCTCCTACACGAACACTTACCCAAGTCCCCTTCACTCCCGTCATTATCAGAAACAACATAGTTCTTCCCTAAACATTTCTCCGTGTCACTGTCCTTTACAGACCTCCATCATATTCTCTACCCAGATAATTCTGTTTCAAATTAAAGGGTTTTACTTTATTTCATTTTTCCTAGTACAGAAGCTCTTCCATATCTTTGGACATCTCTCATATCCTTCACTCTGTCTTTCTCAGTTCTGCCTGTCCCTTCTGAGACTCACAGAATGTAGAATGTGGATGCTGTAGATTTGCAGAAAGGCCAAACACTCTTTTCTGATTTGCTATTTACTCCTGTCATAATAATCCCTCCCATGCTGTTTTCCTTTTTGAGCGCTGCTGAGTTTGGAAGTGATATTTTCAAAGATATAATTACAATCTGAAGGTCTGTTTTCTGAACAGCAGCAGCTAACTTAGAGCTCGTCCTTGTAAGTATTTTGTAGCAATGCGTTGCTCTCCATTTACTATATTCAATGTAGTATTTTACCACCTCAGGAATATCTGAAGACCTTTTAGTTACTCATTGCAATAGCTCTGCCTTTTTTCTTTTTTGACACTCTAAGGAGAATGAGGTTTAATGACTGCCTTAAATAGACTCCTACTTTTTTGGATCATAAATAGACTCTTGAAGGAAGATTAAGCAAAAAATCTTTCTAAACAAAAATCTTTGAAAGCAGCACAACCACTTCTATGATCTGTGACTCTGAGGAAAGGTTTGGCAGCCAGAGTGACGTTGGATCAGATTTTGGTCTGTTTTTATTGAGCTAAGAGAGGTCTATCTAGTATTTGTCTGTTGGTAGACCCAGGGATAACAACTATTTATTTTAAGAGGAGAGAAGGGTAGATGATGGCCAACACTAATTTATTTCTGCTCTCATTTCCAGCAGTGATTCCGTTGCATGAAATCCATCACGCAGAGCTAAAGCATTTAGCAGAGCATGAAAAGACGACATCTCGGCACAGTTTTGGGAACGAAAGAAAACAGGAAGAAAGGAAAGAGGTACATTACAGAAAAGCTCAGAGGGAGGCCTTGGGTACTGCTCCCTTCAGCATCAACATTTCCAAGAGCACAAAAAAATTGTGCTTACATTTAGTCATGGTTGGGCATGATGCATTTAAGGTAACATCCTGGACACCTTAAACAGGAACCTGAAATGCTCATTTTACGTAGTATCTATTCCCCAGTTTTACTGTGCAGTCCATTCAAGCAGATATTCCTAAGTCTCTTTCAAGATTCACTTGCACTAAAGGAGATTTGGGAGTAATTTCTGTGGCTTTCACAAATCGCTAATCTTTAAGTTTACGGTTCAGACACTGCCAGTAGATATGACAAATGGTCACTAAACTTGTAAGTAACTCGAAATTTGCTGTCCTCAGGGTAAGGCAAACCAAAGAATACTTAGGCAGACTGTGTTATCAGATACATTTAAGAAAACTACATTTATAAAGAAAACTTTCAGGCAGTTATTTGCCAATAAGTGTAGCAGTTCATTGGCAAAGACACAGTAATACACAGCAGGCTGCTGATGCACTTAAGGAAAATACAATTAACTTGGTAACAAAATTTAATGTAGTAGATCTGTAATAAGTGTGAGCAGCTTACTGTAAACAAAAAGGGGGTATTAAGAATTCAATCCATCAATAATAGAAGCGCACAACCACTCCTGGCCAACCTTTCTAAAAATCTGATTATAATTTTAGCTCTGTTCCAGTTACTATACATATGAACAAAGGCAATCACTGACTATTTTTAACTGCTGTAGCTTCAGTAACTTCAGCAGAAATATGCTCTTTCACACTGGTCTATTATTTTGATAAACTTGATCTCTACACGTGTTAAAAGTTGTAGTGCTGTAGCTAGATTACTAGACTATTTCCATTGCTGTCAAATTACCTTAAGAGTTTTGTTGGTTTTTTTGTTTGCTTGTTTGTTTTTCCACCCAAATGTGTCTCACTTTTTCCATCTATAAATCATGGACACTAACATTATTTTTTATTATGAATCAACTGGAAACCTAAGGCTGCTTCATAGATGCTGTCAGTACTGCATCCAAGTGTCCTTTTACCTAAGCTAAAGTAAACAGGAGTAATACCACAAACTTGGTGAAGCTGTTATGGTGAAATCCTAGTGTAAAAGCAGACTGTCTCTCCAGTCAGTTCTGTAGTAGAAAATATCAAGAACATTATTGCAGCTCACAGAAAACAATCCAGCATAAAAAAAAAATAAAAAGGCCTATTCTGCCTTACTGTGGTAATTGAGTTTAGGCTCTGCAGCCACGCTTTGAAATTACAATGTCATCACTAAAGAAATTGTCATTCTACACAGCCTCCCTTTTCCATCCTAGGAGACGGGAAAACGTGCCCTGTCTCAGCCCTGTGAGAAGAAACCTTCTTCCTCCCCAGCAGACGCGTGGCAGCAACTTCAAGGCACTTCTGAAATGCAATTCAGCCAATTTAACTCCCCCCGTAGCCACAGACAGATTTGCCTCTCTCATCCTCTGTGAGCCTCAGCAGTCAGGAGAGTGTTAGTACATGAAGGGCAGGTTGAGGAAACCTTAAAGGGTTTAAACCCTAAGGTTTAGCTCACAGGCAGGCCTTCTGCTAGTCATTAATAGTTCCTGGGGCCAGGAGATCATATGCAACATGTCAAATTTTAGTCAGAAGCCTTACAGAAGAGGACAATAGTTTGACTAACAGGTAGAGCTGCTATTTAGTCTCTAAATGGTACTCGCAGAGCTGGAGAGATGGACCATTATATTCTAACATGATTTTGGCTTTCCAGTGCCAATGGGAATTTTCAGGAACAGTATCTGGATTCCCGACAGTGTCCGTTTGATCCCTCTGCTACACAGCAGCTTCTCCCACTGCTTTAATTTGCCCCTGGACACAAGCACTGGATGCTCTGGCAACCCAACTCTCCTGCCAGTCCTAGCCCTATCCCTGCTGAGTATTTCCCAAGCTTTCCTGGAAAGTCTAATCCTTTATATTCCTTTCTGTTCAAGACTACTTTATCCCAAGTAGTCGAAAGTCCCTTTAGGTAGAAATCTCAGTCTATGTTTGCAAAAAATACTGAGACATTGACAACCGTATTTAAGACCATTTAAATCATTAACTAATCATTTAACTGCTGGGTTGCCCATCCCTGGCGTGCACTGGCTCCGTGGTGCCCCAGGGAAACTGCAGCTCTACAACCAGGACCTTTGAAACCGCAGGAAGAGGCAGAAATCCGGAACACGCACCTGAAAACAGGAGAAGGTTGGCTCTCTGTGCCACACAATATTGGCAGTGAGTCACCAAAACCCTTGGTGCAAGCCCTGGCTGAAGAGCTGTCTCTGCCTGCCTCCCCAGTTAAAAAAAATGCTAATTCCAGCCCATGTAAAGTCATATTAGTGAAGGCAGCAAAGGCAGGAAAGGAGCATCTGCCTTGGGCGACTCTTCGAGGCAGCTCATGGCTCCTCATGCAGGATGGACAAGAACAGCCCCGGCAATGGGGCAAATTGGAGGCCAACGCTTCCCATCAGCACATCTGGCCGAGGGAGCAGAGACCTCCGACGTGGGAAGAGGAAAGGGTGAGGCAACGTCTGCCCAGTGCCCGCAGTGGGGCAGGAGCAGTGTCCCCCTGGCACTCATAGCCCCGCTAAGGGAGCTGCGGTTTGACAAAGCAGATTTAGGCTTCCTTCGAGTCAGGAGGAGGCTCTCTACACCCGTCTCCCTTTGTAAATCAAGGAACGTGCTCCAGCTCCCGCAGCAGCCGCAGTTTAGGCTCAGACAGCCTCCACCCCAGGCAGTTACAGAGAGGAACTGTTAATCACTGCGCAGACAGGGTAACCTTTAAGCACTGTGTGAAGAGAATTTGAGGAGTTGGAATGGGAGCATTTCCTTGATTCCAAGACTGCAAGATAATGAAACCCTACATTTCTTTCTCCCCTTTATACCTACTATCGGCATCAATGCCACATCCAAGAACCAGCAATAAATCCAACGTGAGGGAACAATCTACAAGCTTAGTTCTCTTGGCTTGGCTGCGGGCTTATTTCTTAATAGACAATTTTCCACTCCAAATGCCCAGCTGTGGCAGGTCCACGACCTCCTTCATGGTTGGGGGCACTGGTTTCTCTGGACATCCCAGGCAATTCCTTATTCCTTTATTCCTAGGGGCTGGCAGGCAGGATCATCACATTTGCCGTGAACAACAATGGGAAGAACTGCAGAACTGACTCCCACCCAGCGAAACAGAAGTTTTTAAACTGGGACTATTCTTCAGAGCGCAGCTCAAGCAAAATCTTTAAGCAAAGCAGCCTTTAATCTTTAATAGAAACGGCAACTTAATCACCCAGGAGCTCCTGGGCCACGCACATGAGACAGTCTGATTTAAACAGCATAAACCGAGCCCTGTTGCCCAGTTACAGAGATTTATAGATGACCTTTCTCTTCCTGCTGGCATAAAACCGTTAGCCAGCGGCCCCTCTGAAGCACTGGCAGAGCTGCTCCGAGCGTGCACAAGAAGGTTTCACCGATTCAAATAGGCTTTGGACAAGCCTTAATACACTTAGTTTAGCCAGCTATTTTATTAAACCACTGTGTCAGCACATACACCCTCGGATTTTGACAGCTTAGGGGAAGGATATTAATTTTAAATGTGGAGCCACATACCCATTGATGGGGAATCATCTTTAATATGGAGCAGGGCTGCCTTGCCAGAGCTTCCCCACTAACCTGTCACCAGCTGGCGCCAACAACCACGCAGAGCGGGAGCTGGACTCCATATCCTGGATTATTTGTATCACTGGGGAGCAGGGCCAGCAGGATGGAAAGCAGCAGGATGCACCTTGAGGAAATGTGGGGTCCTCAGCTCAAGAGGTGAGACTAACAGCTCCATCTCACAGCCTAGGGCTTTCCTCAGTGCCCCTTGCTGCCAAGTTTGCACATACCTAGCACAGAAGTCTCTCTGCTGTATTAAAATATATATATATAAATGAAAGGGGAAAGCTTTCTCATGAAAAATTTTGCTTAACACCGTGCATAAAATGGGAAGTTTCATAACAGCCCCATGCCTTGAATATTTCTTCCAGTTATCCCATGACTGTCCTGAGGATGATGGAAAGCTGCATGGATCTTTGGAGATACAAAGGTGTTTTGTGGATATATATCTAAATAGAGTGCCCAAAGCTTGGTGCTTACTGGCTTCGGAGAAACCCTGTGCTGCAACTCAGAGTGTTCTGGTGACTCCTGATGCTCTCTGAAAGCAGCTCCTGGGGTCTCGTGATCAGCTGAGAACTTCAGCTGATTTCAATGTCCTCTTAGAGATGGCCCTTGCTGTGGCATTTGCAGGAAGAGCTTGAAAACATGGCAGTGGTGGGCAAAGCCTCAAAAAACAGAAGGAAAGTGAAATGACTCACCTCCCCTAAACTTCATTTTTCCTGCTTGCGATTCAGTAGTTGGAGAAGGGCCTATGTTCATGATTTTTAAATATTTGGAGTGGGAAGGTTTGTGCTTCAGCCCTGGCTACGTGCCGCTGCTCTGACTCCTGGTTGGGTGCTGTGCACTGCCCCATGGCCAGTTTCACTGAATCACGTAGTGCTGTTGCACACAACGCTGAGGTGTTTACGGCTGGCTGTTCCAGAGGTCCTTTGGAGACCACGACACATCTGCCACGGTGGCAAAGCAACGCGAGAGGACATCCCACCTCTTCCCTTCCTTGGCTGGAGTCATCCCCACTGGTCCCTCCTCTCCAGACGAACTGCAGCACGTGGCCAGACTCCCTGCCTGCACTTGGCCTCTGTGAGGCCGCATTTATGGTTTAATTACAAGGCGCAAGGCAACATTTATTGTTTAATTACAAGGCAAGTCCACATTAGAAATGCAGCTTCCCCTGAGCCTGGGACGTCACCTCCAGCCTGCTCATCTCCCGGTGCCCCGCTGCTGTTACCCCCTTTTTCCATCTACTGCTTCAATCCCAGCTGTGCTCTGTGATCGGGATGGAGCAGAGCTGCACTTAATCTTTGACAGGCTGGAGATAACGAGATTGCTTCGTGGACAGCTTACCGCAGGCTTCGAAAAGGGGCTTATTAAAGCCTTCCTTTCTGGAAATGAAGAGGTCAGCAGTCACTCTTGTTTGTGGAGGAGCAAGCACTGGCTCCTGTCACCGACAAACCCATTGGAGGTGACACTGAAGACCAGGGGCCATTAGATTCATGGGCCAGGGAGGTAAAACTGATGTGCAGAGCAGGCTGCCTCTGTCCACGCTGGTTGTGACAGAGTGCCCAAGCCCAGGCCATGGTGCGTCCTTGCTGCCAGCGCCTTGCAGGGCTTCTCCTTTCTACAAGGACTTACAGACCATGACTTATTTCCATCAAACTCAGATGCAAAAATCCAGTTGCCTTCAGAAGGGGCATAACTGTATTTATTTAAAAAAAATTAATATGCATGCTCTGAGGGAAACGCTCGGCTGTCAGAGTAGGTCACAGCAGCATCTGATCTATGGACTCTAAAGCTGCTGGTGGACTCTGTGTTCTTTACAGGCAGTTATATGTCTTTTTTAGTCTGTATCAAGCAGATTATGGCATTTGCAACCATTAATTTTCTTCTTTCAGGCTTCTGCGCTTTTAAATAAACCATTAAAATAATGATTCGAGCTCCAGCGTCACCAGGAGCAGACAGATGTGCTGCAAGGACAGTGGGAACTGCTGGGAGCCGCAGCCTCACTCTGCTGCAGTGACCCCATCCCAAAGGAGACCCTTCCAATAGAACAGGTTTGATTTAGGCTCTGACCCCAGCTCTGCAGCTGCATTTTCTGATGTACATTCAGAACTGGAGTGTTTTCTCTGCCCTACAATGGGAAAAACAGGAATCCAGCACTGGTGGCCTTTATAATAGCGCTATAAGAGTCTCCAGGTGCACAGCCGGGGCTCTCAGTGCTGTCAGACGATGGTATCACCAAGAAAGAAAGCCAATTCTTTGGATTTTTGGAGCATTGAGAAAAAAACAGCTCAGGGCACGCGCGTTTATCTCCCTTTCAGGAGGAGGAGGCACAAGGTCTAGCACAGGCAGCAGCCACGGCAGGGGCCGGAGCCGTGGGGTATGGCCGGACACCCCATTCCGGATCTGTTCTTTCCAGAGCTGCTTGTGGAGTGTGACCAATGCGGTGCAATACGTGGGAGGGCAGAAGTAAAATTCTTTTTTTCTACAAGTCTTAGGCTGACTCACATCACTCTGACTCCAACTCTGGTGAAAAGATGAGGGGGAGGATTTGCAGGGCACTGCATTTCTTTAATATTCCTGCCCAGTATAAGACTGGCATTGAGAGGAAGCTGCTTTCTCCTGGATTCCATTTATGTTAAGGGTAAGGCATGATCTACGTATGCAAAAATTTGATGCTGGGCCCTGGAGGATTTTTTTCCATCCAGTCCTCCTTCAAGAGATGAACAAAATTATTTGGGGGAAGAAATCGCTCAGAGAAACCTTTTTCTCTCACCAGAGAGGAGAAAGTTCCCTGGTGACTAATATACCAAGGCACCATGCAGGCCTCAACTGTGGTGGTGAAGGACAAGATGTGTCCTAGCCCAACACCCAAGCCCTGCACCCAGAGACCACCTCCAGGTCACTTCCACGTCTGTATTTCCACCCAAAGCTGCTGCTCAAAGGGGAATCACAGGGCACCTGTGGCCACTACCCGCTGCTACCCGGAGCCCGGTGGGTTGCAGACCTGCAGCACCCGCCACGGAGCAGGGATCCAGGTGGAGAAAAAAAAGGCTGGAAGCAAATCCATGCTGCCCACCCTGGAGTGAGACCTGCACTTCCACCGCGCTGCTCAGCAAAGAGAGGGGACTCGTGTGCCCTGGCGCGGTGGGAGTTTGGGTTTTATGCAGCTCTGTTCCCTCTGAAAAGCATCCATTAATAGCAGGAGTTGGAGGGGAGGATCAGACAAAGAGGCATCACAAGCAGGAGCCGCCCCGTCGCAGCGGCGAGGAGAGCAGGAGAACTTCTCACGCAGCCCACGCCTCCAATGTGCTATTGTGTTTCATGAAAGGAAAGGAAAAAAAGGAAAGTTTGAACCAGCTCAGCTCTTTCCAGAGGTTAGAGCTCCGCACCGTCTCGTGCAGGGGATGGTGCTGCAACTCGGGCTTGTTGCGGTTCCCCAGGGCTCTGCACACCCGGCCAAGGAGCCGGCTGAGCATCATGCTGCTCCTCCAGACACCAGTGGTTCCACAGCTCCCTTCTCACCAGAACTGCCACTCCAAAGGGCAGAGTAACTGGAATCAAGCACAAGTTTTCCTGGAAGGATTGAACACAGAGTTGCTTTGAGACAGGGCACATCCTGATCCCATAGAGGCGAAAAAAAAATGGATCAGAGATATTCTGCTTCCACGTGGCTACAAGAGAAACCATCAGTCAGGGCAACAGGTAGTAATTGTAACTCCCTCTCGAGCACTGCAATACATCAGCAGGGCTCGAGGGCTGAGGCTGCCAGGCAGCTGCCGCCGCATCAAGGCTCCAATTACCCCCCGACCTGCTTTCTCTATCGAAGGTGAAGGAGAAAAAATTGCTTTCTTCACGCTAAATGATCCACTGAGTGGAGCCAGATGTGCCAAAGGTCTTGGAGAAATTATGGCTGGCTCTGTAGGCCCAGGTATCATCTATTTTTCTCACTCCCTTAAATGGAGGAAACGTCATATGGGAAGTGTAGGGCTGAGGGTGCTGCTTTCTGCACCTCCTGCTCCTGGTAATGAGCCAGTTATTAGCTTTAGAGCGGAAAATATAACCTCTGCTCAACCTTTCTGCTCCGAGAGCTCAGTTTGTGTTCAGCAATATCAGGGTACATGTTTTCCCAGGAGATCAAATTGTTCGGTTTTGGTAAGATTAAAACTTTTCAAACATATCTCTGTTTGATAGTACCAAGTATTCTACTATAACTGCTGGGCATGGAGGTGTTTATTCAATGCAGCATAACATGGCATGGCATAGCATAACACAGCCGTCATTTATTAGGAAATCTGCTCACACGTGTATTTTGGTGTGAATATTGAAACAAAAGCAAAGCAAAGAGCTGGCTGCAATGGAAATGTCCACATTCCCTCAAAGCAGCTGGATTTCAACGACAGCTCAATATGAAAGCATTCTGCAAAGTGCAACCCACCATTATAACCAGTTTGGCCCTTTTGTTCCCCAAGACGTTGCGCTGAGCTTAGCCCCAGCCGTGGGGCTCGTCTGAGCATGGAACCCGTCTTGGTGCCGTCTGTCCTGCTCCAGGGAACTGGCCTTTCCAGCCCTCTGGGAAGCTCAGGGCTGCCAGGTGTCGGAGCAGAGATCCCTCAGGAAAGCCTTGCCCGGCTCTTGCAGATGGGATTGTCCACCACAGAGCCGGCTAGATGGTAATTCTAGCAGCTAAGGCAGTGAAAGCTGCATGAGAGAGCGGGGCCAGCTGTTCCAGCTGCCCCAGGTGTGCAGTAAATCAGGGCTCTGCACGACCAACGCTGGCCCCTGGCCAGTTGGATGGAGCCCAAGGGGCAGGGGCTGGTGGCCCTGGGCTCTGTCTCTTTGCGCCTGCCCATGATGGGGGCCACACAGGTCCCTCACCCGCTCCTGTCCTACTTGATCCCTCCGGGACTAAGGACGTGGCCAGGACAAGGCTGGGCCTTGGCAGCAGGGCCTGACGTACGCTGCGGTCTGCGGGGACGAGATCCTGGTACAAGGAGCAGTGTCCAGGCTCCCTTCCACCGCCCGGGGAATGCTCGGCCCTGAGCCCAGACACGCAGCCCCGCTGGCCCCTCTGTGCCCGTTGTGCTGCTCCCGTGAGTACGGCCCATTTTGGACACCCATTTGCACTGCAATCTGGCTAAACCTCGGTCCAGCAGAGCCCGAGAGCTGCCACCCGCCTCTGTAAACAACATTTATGGACCTGGCACTCTGCACGGCTTCCACTGCAGTCCCGATTCAATGGTGCATTTTGCTGCCTCTCCTCTTTTCAGTTTAAATCCACATTTATTTCTTATAGAGCCCTCCTCAGCCACAGATGCGCCTCGTCCTTCGTGCCCAGCCGCATCACCCTGTTATTCCTCCTCATTGCTGATGCGCTGGTGGCACCTCCACTCCCACCATCGTCCCCCAAGGCCAGGTGACACCGGCGGCCGCTCGGCTTCCCCGGGCGGCGTCTTCCCTTCCCGCTCCAGCAGCCGCTTCTGCTAACAAAAATATTCCAGTTCTGGGCCTTTGGGATGAACGTCAGTCCGTTCCCAAGTGAAATTTAACCAGAGTGGGATGAGAAGGAAAACCAAGCAGCCAGGAGATTGGGATGATGTGAGTGATGTTTTGGGTTGGTTGATTGATTTGGGCTTTTCATATATATATATATGTATATATATATATAATGCAAGACTTAAATAATCTGAAAAAAATATATATTGGAAGCCCTGAAATGGTTTAAATAAGTGCAGACTATGTTCTGAGGAGGGAAAAGCCCAGCTCCAGGCTGCAGAGGCAGACTGATAAATTTTAGAGGGCCAGTGGAAAGAAACCTTAGAAAATAACTCAAAAATTAAAAAAAAAAGCTCAATGTTTTACTTAAAATATTTTTTTTTCAGCTTCCTGACTTCAAATGTGACTAAACCCAGCAATTTCAACATTTGGGCGAGAATACCCCGTATCTCCCAACACCAGCAAATGCTCCCATCACTGAGGCCTTCGCTTCTCCTACAGGAATCCATGGTTTATTTCCGAATACTCATTTCTATAAAGGAAGTCACATTTTTTGCAGGGTTTTTTCTTCTCAGCACAACATCACCACGTTGGGCCGAGCCCTGGACAGGGGGACCTTGTGCCTTGGTGCCTGCTGGTGTGTCCAGGCAGGGGGACAGGACGGGACACCCAGGGCTTTGATAACCCTGTGGGCTCCCCGTAGCCTAATAACTTCTCGGCATGTCCGTTTCTAAAATTCTTTTGATGTGTTTTCCATGGAGAGAAGCATCGAGGCGCCAAACAGCTTCCCGAGCGCCTTCCCAGCCCCACACGGCCCTTGCAGCCTGTGGCGCCATCGCGACAAGGAGGATGCGCGACCCTGGAGCCGTCGCTTTCCCTCAACCCCATCCCCAGCAGGGACACGATGCTCAGAGCCAGGTGCGATGGACAGCTTTTATTTCCCTCTGTTTTCGCTTACCCAAGGGCTACAAGGCAGGGGTACCGCGTGCGGGGGACGGAGGCGCCGCCACGCTGAAGTACTCGGCGTGTGGGAGCTGCGGCCACCGTCACCACCGGCGTCCTGAGGGCTCCGCGTGGCTTCTGAGGAGCAGATGGAGCGTCCCTCTTGCTGCCACCCAATGTGGCGCTGAACTGGGAGACAGGGGAGCCTCCACTAGGGCCCCTGGTTTGCGCAAAGGGCATGGAAACCACTGTCCAGTGCGGGATCTTCAGGACCAGGGATGGCCCAATGAATTGGGATACTGGGATAGCAACAGAGCCAAGATCTCCTCCTATGTCCCCACGTGTAAGCTTGGTGTTTTCCCATTGAATGTTCTGGCGCTGGGACCCTCCTCCTGCAGAGCCTCCTCAGCCAGGAGCCACTGGCACCTGAGCCCAGCTCCAAAGCCCCCAGGACCCCAATCATACAGATGTTCCTTGAGATCTCTGTGTTGTCAAGCAGTTTTCCTTGGTTGGGAATGTTGGCCCACAGCTTCTGCTGGCCAACACTCTCCAACCAAAGCACCACAGCCCAGCAGGATAACAAACCTGGGAGCACCCCCAGTTTCACCCCAGCCTTCCCTTCAGCTTCCAGTGAAGCTCATTACGTTGGGAAGAAGAGAGACCGCAAAACTGGCTGTGACTGGGAAGTGGGTGTCCCCGTACCCAGGTACCAGGAGCACAATGAGAGGCCATGGCAGCTCCCTCACGGCCTCCCCGCTCCACTGAGGCGATAGCCCATCTCCCAGCTCTCCTGGACTGCGGAGCTGCAGCCTTCACGTTCAGACCCTCCTCGCCCTGCCCAGGAGCCACGTGTTTCACCCGTTATTTAATGCAACTCGTGCAGTTTTCGCCAGCTATGCGTGAGCACATCACCATGAACAAGGAAACCGGGGAAGAGCGTCCTTCACCGGCTGTCACGGCACCGATCCCTGCTGCTCCCCAGCTGCCTGGATCCTGCTGCTCCATCTGCTCTGTTCTGCTCCAGCTCCGGCAGCTCCTGCTTCCCAGCATCAGCTCGGGTCAGTCAGCAGAGCAGCCCTCCGGCCCCGCTGCCATCACTGCTGCTCAAAACCAAGATCCTCCCTGTGGAGAGACCCTCTTTGCCATTGCCACCTCTCCAAGCATCCCTATCTGGAGTGACATTTCTTGCAGCTGCTCTGTAATCCTGTTTCCAGCCTGCACGGGAAGCCAATCCCTTCTGTGGATGATCTGAAGCAAGCTGGACTGCAGGAGAAGTCATTCCCGCACCCTCCATGGCCCCTTGCCAGGAACAATCCTCCCAAGAGCCCTAAGGAAACAGCTCCCTGGTTCCCCAAGCCCCAGCTAGCAGGACTTAGATGGCCACCAAAGCTAACCCAGACTGTTAACACCTCCCAACTGCCTCCTGATTTAGGAATGAGAAGGAAATGGGGAGTGATCAATCTGGAAGGAAAAGCTGCTTTTAGCTCAAGCCAATGACTTGCTATGAAAGAAAAAACGGTTTAAATTTTGAGTAGAGGCACCTGGACTTATGAGTGGTCAGAATATCACAAATGGAAATAGATGCTGTCAGTCAGCAGCCGTTAACAGATCTGGGCTGGCTTTTAGCAAAATCCTCGTGGTTAAAGTTTCAGGAAGAGAAAGGAAGCAAGTAGGCTGGGAAAGCCCATCCTGGAGGGATGAGGAAACGATGACTCCTCAGCAGCTTCCCACATGCTCCGGAGGGACCAGGTACAGCTCTTATGTGGGAAGACGGGCACTAGAAGCAGCATTTTGAACACGGTGGTCTTGTCTATCCCTCTCCTGCTGACCCACTGGATGTGGGGAACACCTACGGGAAAGTAGTTGGGCTCTGGGGACCACTGCTTATGTAGGACTGAACATGCAGGGGGGACCATGGATCCTCTCAGAGAGCAGCAGGTTTCACATGGAGCTTTTAAATCTGCTCTGCACCTTGCAAACATACCTGTGTGCCCAGGAGACATCTGTTCACCACCACGTGCATCTAGTCAGGGAATCAAATCCTGCCTGTGTCCCTCATCACACACTTCTCCCTTAAACCTCTTCAGACTTAGAGGGATTTAATCTAAGGAAATGTGTCCTCTGACCGTAGCTGTCTAGTCATGTCTCCACTGGCAACACTGTTCCTAGATGAAAAACATTTCCCTCAAAACATTGGTATCTACCATGGAAACACACATGTAAGACTAAATGTAAGCCTAAAGAGTCATTTCACAATCTGAAACAGAGACAAGGTAACCCAGCCCTTTTTCTAGCTAATTTTACAGCATTTCGGTGCACAGATACTTTATCTCCTACCTTTGAGGACCATCTCCCCAGGCTGCCTGTCCTCCAGCTTCAGTCACCCTTCCCCTTTGGCCAGATATTCCCCAACT
Source organism: Crypturellus tataupa (assembly GCA_034781795.1). Classification (NCBI taxonomy): domain Eukaryota; kingdom Metazoa; phylum Chordata; class Aves; order Tinamiformes; family Tinamidae; genus Crypturellus; species Crypturellus tataupa. The sequence goes on from JAWLRI010000086.1 coordinate 3,736,430, forward strand.
TGACCACCCTGCAGCCCTCACTCCAGCTGTGGCCGACGCTGAATTACAACTACCCTCCTATTAGCCACGAAGCCCTCGGCGCTGGCAGCCCCCAGCTCTGCAGCTCACAGCCCTTCTGTGTTGTGCGGAGACGGGACCTGACACCAATCGATCTCTCAAGGGTGGTGCCGTTCATGGAGCTTTCAGAGATTGGTAACATCTGGCATGTGCCAGCTGGGAAAGGAGATGGACCCTTCGCTTTCACCTCTCTGTGAACGCAGCCTGGTGGAAGAGGTGAACCAGTCACTCGTGCCTTCAGACAAGAGTTGAACCTGCCCTTTTGGTCACCTATTTGCACGCTGGACAAAAGCCAAGAGATCCATGTAAGACTATCCATCGCTACGCGTGTGCTGGTATTTATTGTGCTGTAATGGACAGTGCTGGTTGAAAATGGACTACGGTTTTTGTTGTGAATCAGATGCTGAGCCCATTCCCGTGTGTTCCCAAGAAGCGTGGAGCAGAGCTGAAGGGAGATTTGGGGAAGAGCAGGTGAGATATTGGGTTAAAGAATGTAGAAATGTGTTTCAAACTGTATCAACGACACTACTTGGGCACTTCTCAGTTGACAAGGGATATAGTTCAAGTGTATAACTCATTAATTAAGCCGAGCAGCTAATTTTAGCACTAATGAACTCTAGCTCAGGTAATGTAACATTTAAAAAACAACAAACTGGTCATCCACAGTAAAAATTTCCATTCGCTGATTAGGGTGAGCGCTACCGTTACGATCAGCTTAGTGCCAGCCAGAGCCAAGAGAGTACACCAGGATAACAGGAAATTAATCATCCGTATGCATCAGCTCCGGCTGGAGCAGCGTGTGCCGTGGATCTGCATGAGGTGCCGGTGTGAATGAGCAATCTCACTAGTGCATCGAAACAAACACCACTGCGCGTTACACGTGGATTAGAGCATGCCGTGGCGCCAGCCCCTGCGCGCTGGCGCCGCGTGGCTGGCAGCAGAAATGCAGCAGAAACTCCTCTGTGTCTCCTCTTCTCCCCTCCCGCACTTCCAAAGTCACCGGGTCTCGCAGCGGCTCCGCAGTTCGGCTCAGAATTCGTCTTCGGAGCTGTCGGCTAAGAGCATTACTCGGTCCTGCATGCTGTTGAACTCCCTCTGCTAGGGGAAGAAAAGAAACAGTGAAGAGCTCCAAAGGCGACAGGAAAACGAGCAGCCTTCGGCCGCCTGCCCCAGCGCTGCCATCCCGCACCTTTCATCCCAGAGGAGCCCAGAGTTCCCCATTACGAGACTGCGGTTATTTTCCAACCCAAACTGGGACCCAGGATGGACAGGACGTTCTCTATTCCTGCTGTTGTACCTTTCTTTTGTGCCTCTTTGAGCCATTTCTCCTTCGGCGGTTCATGATCTTAATGCTGTAGAGTGCTCCGAGGATGAAGAGGGCTCCGGCTATCCCGACTCCTACTGGAACCAGCATTCCCGACATGTATCCTGCCTGCATGGAGAAGAGACAAGTCACTCACACGACCATCCATTCAGAGTCATTCTTTCCTTGTCCGGGACTGCAATATCTCTCTGTGCTGCTTTCCTCTGAGTTTTCTGTGTTTGGGGTCTTATTACCCCTGCAAAAGATGAAAACAGGGTGATAATGGAAACCAGAATCCCTAAAAAAAAAAAAAAACCTGGGAAGTCTTCAAAGCAAATCTGCACTTTTTCAGCCTCTGTTTTATGCAGAAATTCCTGGACTGGTTCAGACAGGCTCAGCACCCTGATCCAGCAGTGACCAAAGCACCTGCTTCTGAGGATGTGGTTGATATATGGGGAATAATCTGCTCTCACATCAATTTTTTAGTGAATGAGATATAATTTGCTACTTCTTCAACCCCGTTTTGCAATGTCTTGTCCAGGGAGGCATCTGGCCCGCATGCTGCACAGTGGTCACAGAGGCTTAAGGACACACTAAATGAAACCTCAGTTTCCAAACCAAAGCTTTGAAGACTCACATCCTATTAAAATCTCCAGATTAAAACCAAAATTGACGTGAACAGAAGACCCTGGTGAGGTTTACCTGCAAGGTCCAAAGCTGAACTGACCCTTTAGGTTTTTTAGGGCCACTGGAAGCTGGATTTTCAGTGAATCCTGCCCATTCTCTAACCATTGGCTTTGCTCCCAGGCATCTCCTTACGACAGGTGGGACAGAGCAGTGATGCCCACGTTTAGGAAGGGAAGTGAGTGCTGGTGCAGGGTGAAGTGGCTGTTAACAAGCATGCAGGTGCACAAGCAACACCTCTGAGCACTCCAAGAGCTTTGCTGCATGCGGTGTGAAACGGGCCGGGTGCTGCATCAAGCTCCCGGATGAGAACTGAGGCTCAGACGTGTGTGTGACCACCGAGCGCTGCTCTTGCCCCTTTTGTTACGAATCCAAAGCAGACGAGCTGGGTCCTGACGCGCTTCCAGGCAGCTCTGAATCCTAAAACGTGTCTCACCATGACCCAACTGCTAAATGCACCTTGGGGAGCAGCGTTACGGAGCTCCCATGCTCCCCAAACAGCGACGTGCCAGCATGGGCTTTGGGGCATGGGTGCTAGCTCTCTGTTTCCAGCACGCAGGAGCAGGTCTCTAAAGGAGCTGAAATGCAAAATACCTGCATGGTGGGACGAAGAGCAGGTTTGCCCTGGCCCTGTGCAGCCCAGGCTGCAGCCCAGCCCTTTTTGGGTTTTTTTTGTGCCCAAAACCTCAGAGCCAGAGGGCTTTGCTTCACATGGGAGCCTCCTGCCCGTGTCCCACTGGGTGTGCAGGATGCTGTGGAGCAGGGAGGGCGGTCGCAGCTGCAACTGCTCTTAGGGACACGCAGCAGAGACAGGCGAGCTCCGAGCTCCCCGTCGCCTCAGAAAAGACTTTCTGGCAGGTTTACACGACACAGAGGGAAACCTCAGTCGACCGCTTGCAGCAGCTCCTGATCCTGCTTTCCCAAACTGCACCAAAACCCAACAACACTGCCCTGCACTGCAGCTTATCTCCACACTCCCCTCGTTGGGGAAAAAATTCCCTCTGTGCGCATTGCCCTGGCTTCATCTGGAGCACAAAAATAGCTGCTTTCATCTAGGACAGAGCTGATGCTAACAGGGCTGTTTGGTGCTAACAACCCTCTTGGAGAACCTGCTTGTTTTTCAATAACAGCAGCTCCGTGCTGCACCCCGCGGCCAGGGGCTCCGTCTTGCCTGTTTGCTCGGGCGCCCTCCCAAGAAAGTGGCCCCTGCTCTGGGATGCGCTTGGGGGACGCTGCCTGCCCGCTGCCACCATCCGCAGAAAGGAGGTTAGTGAGGACACAGGACAGACTGCATCTCCTCGAGGTAATTAAGATGCCTTAATTGGGTCACCTAATTAGTACACTGACAGGTTTTTCTATTTTGGGAATTTTGCTGCTGGCACAGGCAGGGAGGAGGGCTTGGAAGGGCCTTTCTAGGTGCTGCCCAACTGAGTTTCTGTATCAGAAATCACCGTTTCCCATAAGGTGCCTCCTCCAGCCTCTTCGCGAGCCCTTAGCCCGCTAGGGCAGCCCATACTCTTTCTAAGGCTTCCCTAGACAGCTGGGCCATCTTGTGTCCCAAAACACCTGCAACGTGATCCCAATCCAGCCTTTTGTCCTCCAGGGGATTGGCACAGGGTTTGCATGAGTCTGGATGTGGATCAGCTCCCTGGCACCTGCTCCTGGCTCTGCTTCCCTCTGCCAGTCCCTTTCCCTGCAGTGCCGGGCAGGTGGACACCGAAGGGACAAAACACATGGGATGGGGAGCAGGATCCTGGTGTACACGGGAAGGCCATAAAACAGGGATGTCCAGGCTCTAGGACATGAAAAGCAAGATATTACAGATGGTGCTGATAAACTTAACAGAGAAGAGGAGGAAATAGGCTGAGGAGGTTTATTTGCAGGATATTTGCTTTACCCACTCTGTGGGTGGGGACGAGGGAGCCACATTGGACTTTTCTGATGGAAACAGTGATTGTTTTGGGACAAATGAGTAAGACAAAGGAGCTGCCGCTGCCCCTTGGAGGGCGGCAGCTCGGAGGGGAGGCTCCTGCTCTGCAGTGGGGCATCCTTTGCCCCTCCGCAGCTCCATCCCTGTCCACGAGCAGCTCTGCTGCAGCCCGGAACACGCACCCAGCTCTGCCACGGGAGGGAGGGAAGCCCACAGGGAGGAGGTGCAAGCGGTGGTGTCAGGGGGACGCGGTGCAGCCCGCGGTGGCGCTGGCCCTCGCGGGTGACGCGCACACGGCCGTGCTCTGTCCAGCCGGGCTGCTTTTTACCTTGGCTGGCAGGGCCATTCCCTCGGCCCGCAGGCTTCGCCCCGGCTGGACGCCCGGCCAGGCCGCTCTGCTCCACGCACCGGGCGGCCCGGCTGCGCCGCCTTCCTGCGCGGGCAGAAAACACCTCAGCGGGGACACGGGACCCCCCGCTCCCAGCCACAGAGCCAGCGCCCGCCGCCTGTGTCACATTGGAGGGCACCGGCACTGCTCAGAGCTGGGGGATCTCACGGGTTTGTTGGTCACAGTCTGCTCGCGCTCCAGGTTTTCAGGGCTGAGAGTTTCCCACCAACTCATCAGCCTGTGTGTTTTTCTCCTGCGCTTGCTCTGTTCCTGCCCAAGAGCTTCCAAATCCTGCTGAGTCACAAAACGTGTCTTAAAAGCACTCCTGTCAGCCCTTTTCTAGCTTCACTGCTTTGCCGCCCCCGACACAACAGTTGGAAGGTTTCACAGCCCTTCCAAAGTGTCAGTATTTGCCCTAGGGCAGCGTCTCTGTCCTTGCTGGTGGAACTCTTGGTTCCACGTAGCACCAGCTGGTAACACCGGGGAGCAGAGGTGAAGAGCTGGGGTCTTTTTAGTGTCCCTGTGCTTGCCCCGTGTGTCTCCAAGTCTCGGAGCTCGTCTTACACGCAGTGGCCTCTTACCCATGGGTTTAGCTCAACCTGGTCACAGCCCTGCACCGCGTGCTACAGGGGGGACCCAAAACCAAACCTCAGAGAAAAGAGGGCAGAAAAGCTGAAGGGAAATAAAAAGTAACTCAGATGGTCTGAAGAAAAGGTGCTTTATAGTCCAGAAAAGTCTGTTAAATAACCCTGGTCCTGGTTTGGCTCTTAGCTACCCATCAGGGAGGAACTGTGGATTTACACCAAGATACAGCAGCATCTGTGCGGTTCACTGCCTCCCAGAGAACATTTTAGGCCCCTTCACAACTTCTCTTTGTAGAGCTAATGAACCACTGGCAAGAGTTTATTTATTCCTCAAAGTAAAAACATTTTTGCTTTTAAAATGATTGAGAGAAACACAGAGCCTCCTACCTTATCTTTCAGCTTCTCCATCCAGCTTCTCACTGAAAAATAAGACAAAATATGAGCTGTAACCACGCTACATATGTTACATTAATTAGGGACAAGTGATGATGATAGCATCAAAACAGATGCTAATTAACTTGACAAGCTTCTAATGTTTTTCATTAGATCCCCTCAATTCTCATTCGGGAAAGAGAGCAAAAGCAGCAAATCAACAGGAGAAACTCCCCAAGCCCCGTGGCAGGCAGGGAGCTTGTTTTTTTCCTGTGTAATCCGCACTTTGTGATGCGATTAAAAGAAGATGATGAAAAACAAAGGTTCAGGTTGCTCATGTTTATCCTACGCTTCTCGGACACACACTGGGCACATCTGAGAGAGAGAAACCCCTCATAGCACCACTGCCTCCTTCCACCTGCCTCTTCCGCAGAGTTGTTCTTCCCTCTCTGAGGCATAAGGTTGTACTGGTACCTGAAAAGACCTTTTCTCCCATTAGTTGTTATGTGCAGCAGCAGCCCTCAACCCAAAAAACATCTGAGGACGAGGAGAGCCCTGAAGGTGCTAAAATACAAAACCAAGTATGTTGGCACTGTCATCACTCAGGCTCTGGCTTCCTAACAGCAAATATCTAAAGAAATATCACAGAATGGTTGAGGTTGGAAGGGGCCTCTAGGGTCACCCAGTCCATCCCCTGCTCCAGCAGGGACACCAGCTCCATCCAGGCGGGTTGGCAGATCTGCAGAGCAGGAGCCTCCACAGCCTCTGGGCAGCCTGTGCCAGGGCTCGGGCACCCTCCCAGCACACAAGTTCTTCCTCACGTGGACATGGAGCTGCCTGGGCTTCAGCTGGTGCCCGTGACCCCTTGTCCTGTCACTGGCCACCACCGAAGAGCCTGGCCCCATCCTCCCTACATTCTCAAACGTGACACTCCAAAATTAAAAGCCTTCAAGAGCATGTATTTTGGGATGAAATATTAAGCTAATCTCAAAGAACTGCAAGTGATTAGCAGTGGTGCTTGGTTCATTAATTCTAGAGGCAGCTCTGCATTTGTCTGCACTGACAGAAGGCCAAACGCTCATCCTTGAGGATACAGCTGCTGCTTTAGGGAACGTCCTACTAGAGCTGAGAGGCAACCAAACAGCAAAAGGTCGTTTTCACCAAGGTTCAGCAGAAGTGTTTCAAGCCATGGTCACGGATCCCAGTGTCTCCATAAGGACAATGCTGCAGGTGTGACAGGAAGCTCAGATGCTTTAACGTCCTTCTGAAAGTTCGTTTTGCCGGGATGGACTAACTCCCAAATGCATCATTCCCCTCACAGAGTGAGAGCTGGTTTCCAAAGGAACCCTCCTTCTTCCAGGAGCTCATTTCAAAGCCTTCATAAACAGTATTACAGGCTGCTTTTTGGCACGGATTCGCGTACCTCTCGGCATAACCATCCTTCTGAAACAAAAACGTTACTGTGAGCGAGCGGGCTGCAGCCGCAGTGCCTCCGTAAATTGTTTTTTTATGTCTCAGATAAAATACGGAGAGGAGCAGCGTTGGGAATTAATAAGACTCGGCTCAGCCCCTGTCAGCATCACTGAATTGAACGGAAACATTTTAACAGGTTTGACGTGACTTGAATAGTCACCTTTAATTCATCAGTAACACCGCACTGTCCAAAAGAGCAAAGCAAAACAGCGCAAACAGGCAGGTTCCCCTGTTTCAGACAACAGACTGTCGGGGAGAATTCCACTTAGAAGCCCCAATATTGCTCTCATTTTTCACCTGTGCTTCATTGCAGGTCCCCAGGATGGGGGGCGATTCCCACCTATCTAATGACAGACCCAGGATTGGGGCATGTGGGGGCTCTCGAGCGGTGCCCTGCACGCACCGGCGCCGAGACGGCGAAACAGGCTGCGGTGCTCGGCCGGCCCCAGGTCAAGCTAAGCACACGGCTATTTTTACTCATCTTTCATAACAACTTCATTGGCTGGGTGACCTCATCAATAGCTGACCCACTTTCGTGCAGCTGGAAACAACGGTGCCTCTCGAGCAGCAACGAGCTCCAGAGAGTTCCTGACGACTCCCGCGCAGCGGCTGGTGTTTGCACCGGGGAGATGATCTAATAATATTCCGCCACCTGCTTTCAAGGAACACAAACAGTAGCTTCAACCCCTTCTGCACCACAAACCAGAGCAGTTTGTGTGCTGGGAGCCACGGCACAGACCTTCACCCTTGAGGCACTTGCCCCTTGGTGAAATGGACCTCGTTTTCAGCAAGCAGAGCTCGTCAGACACCTTCCCGCTGCATCCAAACCGCAGGAAAACCAACCCTCTGCCTGTCCACATTCTCTCTGGGAGAAGGAAATAGGGGCATGTTAAGTTTCTGAGGTCCCCTTGCCATTTAAATCTGGTATTAGGAGGAGCTGGTTCTTCACAAGCTTCAACAAACGATTCTGGTGACTTTTGGCTTCTTGTCACCTGGCACCAACACCCCGGGAGCCTCCGAAGCTCCTTATCTTGCCTGTCCTCACACAGAAATCTCTGCCAGGAGGTCAAGCACCACATTAGAGAGAAAGTGCTTGAACATTTCTAAACACACCCAACTGTTGTAACCCCCGTGAGGAACCACCAAACTACCACGTCACTAAGACCCAGCGCTCGTCCTGCCACTTACTTAAACGCAGGCAGAAACTCAGCGCGAGGAGTCGGTAATTTTTCAGGTTGGAATTGAGATCTATGCTGAAGAGCTGCCGTCAATTAGATCTGGACCGCAGACTCTAATTAGACATCATTATTCAAGAAATTAATATGCTCAGCTTGATCTTGGAAGAAGAACATTGTGGGTGGGATTTTCTCATACAAATGAAGCACTCGTGGAGAACGCCGGGTGCCTTGCCAATGACACACGGCAAATAATTAGTGTCAAATAATCTATTCCATGTATTTTTCATCACATCCTTTTTATTCCTTCCCTGATCACAGAACGTCCCGAACAAGCCGCAAAAGCCTCTGGGTGGGGAATGACTAACACGTGCGTGAAGTGCTGGATTCTCTGTCCCTGGCATTTTAATGACTAGAACAAGGAATCCAAACGCCCCCCAACTCTCTGCTATGGCTCTTCCGAACCCCAATTTTCCCTGGAAGCTGCAGCTTTCCCTGGGCCCATGCGGGCCCTTGTGCAAATCACAGGCAGAACCTGATGCTTCCTCTGTGGTTTACACAAACCTGCACATCGGCAATTTTAATTTTAAATCACTCATAGCTTAAGATTACCAACCCAGCACAGCTGGAACATGGAACTGCACAGACAGATGAAATATCCGAGCCCAACCAGGATGAATTCAGACGGGTACAGACGCACTGGGCTATTTGTAGTCCTCTTTCCTCAGCTTAATCACTGCAAACACGCAGACAGCCTCGAGGAGGCCAAGGTACCAATGAAAGGAGTTTTGCTAAACGCTCCTGGGAGGAACCGCTCCAAGGGAAGGGCTGAAAACCCCCTCTAGTGAAGTCCTTCTCCACATCTGCTTTGCACTTGCAGCTCCATGCAGGGGCAGGAGGTGACATGGAAGGCGTGCAACATTAATCCAAACAAACCCTTGCCGGAGATGCCTCTTATTTATGAATATCCAGTGCGATGAGCCAAGCCCCAGGGCCAGCCACCCCAGCAGAGTCCCCCTCGGTATTGCTTTCTCTAGAGCACTTCTCGCCATCCATTCCTGTGTCCCTCTGCTTCCCACCACAGCCACAGCTTTGTGTCCCTTCTATGAACAGACTGAGGCAAGCGGCCCAACTTCTTCTCTCTAAAGCCAGGGCGATCAGTTATAATTTATAACAGAGAATCGAAGGGGAAGCGGTTTGGGAGCTGCCTCCAAGCTCAGCTTGAAAGCTCCTCAAGGGCCAGGAGCCTGCGTGATTTACATCAGGGCGCAAAGGCAGCGTTTGTCAGGGTTCTTGCCTATCCCACCCACGAGGACGGGGCATGTTAGAAGCAGAAGCAGGCACGCTAGAAGCAGGCACGGGGTTTCATTTGCAATGACCACTGCGCATCCCCAGCCAGGAGAAAATATGGGTCCCTCTATGTAGCTTTTTCCTTCCCACAGTCTTATCAGTGGTATTTGCTCCTGATCTCATTTCTTGCTGCTGTTCAGATTACTGTTTACTTAAAACTAAATCTTGGTTATTGCTCAGGTCTCCTGAACCCCCTTTTGTTCTCACCTCAAGCCTAAAAGCTCTTCAAGAGCTTTAGTTTTATACCCCTCCATAAGGCATTGTCAAATCTCTTGCCAAGGGCTTTTCCCTCGGAAATCAGGAGCACAATCCTCCGGGCTTCATGCTCAGGCAACTTTTAATAATCCTAATTGCCTAATTATCCACTGCAACGCAATGATAAAGCCTGCTTAATAATTCTGCTCACTTCTCACTCATCCTCTCCCTTCCCCAGATAAGCACAAGCAAAGGCTTCACCTCCCGTGAGCATTTCAGTCAATAACTCCAGCCCTCATCCCCGCAGCTCCATCTCTGCCTTCCTCTCCCAGATGCCCTGATGCCCTATCTTGTCACTTCAGGTTCCATCTTATCAGATGGTTTTAATCACATCCCTGTTTTTTAAAGTAACTCCGCTTCTGCACAGCCAAATAGGCACATTTTCCCTTTCACCTGCACATCTAGCAGGATTTACCAATCCAGCACTTAGACCTAGATTCCAAAACGTCACGTTGATACTGGTCTGCTCATCTAAAAGCCTCTTTTTAATAATTTTCCAACACAACCAGGGAGAGCAGCTTTGCAAACGTGGCACCAGGTTCCTATGCATTTTCCCAAGGACAAAGGGACTGGAGGATGGTTCTGTTGTAAAGAACTGAGCCGCTGCTCATAGAGCTTGGGACAAAATGCTGATTTTCCTCCTGAAATCCTGCAAGACCTCATGTAATTACCTAAGCCCTTCAGCCTTTGCTTCTCCATCTTGCTAAAATGGAACTGATGGGGATATTTGCTGGATCCAAGGAGCAATAAAAGGTCTTTTGGAGCCCCAAATGTGAGCACAATGCAAATCCCTCAGCAAATTTGGGGCTGGTTCTGCCTTCCTCTAAACAGGATGAGTTTTTAGTTCCACCCAGTTCCCCCTTCGCTGTAATGCGGGAAGTGGCCGGTTTTACACATCTGCAAGGACATGGAAACTGCAAATCTGCAGCTATGAGCTCTTGTGCCTGCCACAGGACAGCTAACTGTGTCCTGCAGCTGATGCAGTTCAGCACTGCACTGCCATCATTTTTCCCCCCTAAAACAAATTGATTCACTTATTCCATGTCTGCCAATATCCTGCTCTTCTTGGCCTCATTCCTGGTCACCAAGTGGCTGCAGTCTGGTCTTGCTTCTGGTTAGTGCTCACGATCTGCTGTCAAAACGAGGAAACTTCACCCTTGTCCTTGGAATTTTTACAGTGAGCTGCCAAAACAGTTACACACGTAGGAGTCTGCAGTGAGAAAATGAGATGTTCCTGTGGCATGAAGTACCCATTTGCTCTCTGCAGCGCCTGCGAGAGCCGATAACCGGCTGGAGTTAGTTCTATCCTTCACCTTGTAAAGGTGCACATGATTTCCAGAGTGTATTACCTGTTCGAGCAAAGGAGAACTGGGCAAAGCATGAAAATAAAGAAAAGATTGATTACTTTAAATCAGTCTGTAGGCACCAGGAAATCTGTCCTATTACATTACTGATTTCATCCTTTCCGCTTTCAGATAAGACCTTCTTTTAAATGAGACTAGAGAGAACAATTTTGCAAAAATGCTCTGTGCTTCATCTGCTTGGCTCTGACAAGTTAATGGCACAAGGCTGCATCAACTCCATTTCCTTAAAAAAACACAATTGCAAATTTACTTACTAGCACAAATAAATAAAAGAGAAAATGGCATTTTGCTGGCAGGCAGAATATTTTTAACATCAGGAGAAAAACTACTTCTGCTTGATGGGAATTTTGATGAACACATTTCCTTTTGTGACCACCCGAAAAGGGCTCGAATGGCCAGATAATCAAGCAAAACAAATGTCAAGTTGACTATTATCATTTATGTTTTCAGGAAAAAAATATCCATCATGTGAACTTTGAACCAACCGAGCTAACTTGTGCAGTTATCACGCCAGTCAGTTTTATTAACGGGACAGGATATAACCTTTTCTATCTCCGTGCAGCTAAAATTTAAGCTTGGCTCCGCATTATCACTGCTATGACCTACCAAAACAACTGCAGAAGGAAAGGGAGATGGTGAGGAGAACTTGCCCAGCTTACCCAGAAAGCAGAAGCTAAGGTTAGGAGTTAGGGGCTTCCTAGCTCCTCTCCTCCACATTATCCTTTAGGAATTGCCTTCCCTATGGCACTGGGTTGGGTTTCTCCTTCTCTGTATCAAACACCCCCTCATCACTTGCTCCCTGCACTTCTCTGCAAACGCATTTCTCCTGCAGCGCCTTGGAAACACCTGTGGGCTTGGATGAACTATTTGTTTCTCCCTAAGTGATCCCAGACAGGCACACGATGTAAAAACAGAGCTAGGGCAGAAAACCTCTCAGCATCCTAGGAGTAAAAGACATTCGCAGGATGTTGTGAATAGGCTGTCACAATATGTTGCATGATTAAACATTTAGTGCCTCGCACAGTGTACAAAACCTACACGCGCCCTGGGAAAAGGACTGGAAATGTCACTTATGGAAACAGGAGCAGCTCCTCCAGCGCACGCAGGAGCAGATCCTCGGCTGCTCCGCGCTGCCACCGCTCCTGCAGCAACACACAGATCTGGCAGCAGCTGCAAATCCACGATGCTTTAGCTAAGGGGCTTTCTTGCATGCTGATAAGTTCCATAGCACCAATTTTTATCTATTATACAGTCACACTGCCCATATTGCAAACACAAAGCATTCCTAAAAATAAGCAGGAATTGGGATGTCTTAGATCCTAGCTGGCTCTGCAGCCGGTAGCTAACCCTCCTCGTCAGTAAAATGCATTGAGTCATTACTTACATGAAAGGGAAAAATCCCATCCAACTCCAGGCACTTATCTGAAATGCCGAAATTAGCAGTGTATCAACCTTCAGCTCCCAGAGACACAGAGAGCAAGACCAACACCTGCAAAATGTGATTCGTCCCCTTCACGTCTGGATTCTCCCCTGAAGATTTTGCTCTTCACCTCTGCTGGCTCCACAGAGATGTCCAGGCAGCTCTAATGTCTGCCTTAAAGCAGAGGGATCTGGGCCAAATCGCTTGGATGTTTCCAAACAGAAAGTTTCACTTTAAATGCAAAACACAGAGACAAAGCAGGACAGAATGAAGGAGAAGCAGAAAGGCTCTAAAACCACAGGAACAGCGCTGGGGACACATGCTGTTGTTGACATATACTGGGATTTACTGTCCACAGAAGCTACCTGATTCCTGTTCTGTGATCTTGTCTTCTTTTCCTGCATCAGAATCAAGTCCAGCCTCCACCACATCAGTCTTACTGAACTGAGAAAAAGAAGTATCTTAAAAGCACCTAAAAGGTGAAGATCTCTATCAAAACACACAAAAGTTCAAACTCTGGCTCCCCTAGACATCTTTTTTTTCCCAGTCACTGCAGCACCTCCGCTATTTGAGCTGGAAGTTTAATGAAAAGTCTGGCAACTTGCGTGGGCAATTTCAGTGCAAACAGTTACAAACTGGCAAAGTTATAAACAATTAACACATTTCAGGGAAGATCAGTCAAGTTTAATGCTATACCCCAGCAAGCCGCACACGTGGGCAGATGCTCGCTGCAGTGGGGGGAATTCAGCAGTAAACACAGCCCAACCTTAATGCCAGATTTTTTAAAATGGTTTACGACAAACCGAGAGACTCCGTTGGACTTCCCTGATTTACTGCAGCTGAGGACGTGGCCTCGAACATAAATCCTCCGCGTCGTCACGCAGGTCTCCGCTCAGTTTGCAATCTGCCCAAGTCATCGGGGGAGCAGGGAAAACAAAGCTCAATAAATAACAGCATCTCTGAGCAGCACTGCAGCATGTGGGAAGCTCTGTCATCCATCACCGACTCAGGGAACCTGCAAAAATGTTGCAGGAATTTTGTGTTCAAGTATCCCAATCTCAGATCTTTCTTGGCCAACTCTCCCTACAATCAGGGCTTTGCCTGACCCAGGAGTGTAGGACTTGACCCTTTCTACTTGTGGAATAAGAGCATGGAAAGGCAGTCAGTCTTAAACTGATTTTCAATACACTTTTTTTCCAAAGAGCCTATTTTCTGCTCCATAACCCAGCATCCTTTCCCATAATCTGGGCAAGACAGACACCATTTTGGCAAATTAAAACTCACCGTCAAGTAGCTGGGATGGGAGGAGTGAAAAGGCACGAGAAGCTGCAAATGGAGAGAATATCCTCTCTGCTCCAACGGCGACTCGTTTCTGTGCAGGACAGCAGCAAACCCAAGGGTTGCTGAGCCTGGATTAAGTATCTTCAAAATCTCTGAGCTCACATTATCTCTGTGCAGGGAGCAGGGGCCATACAGCCCTGACGCTGCCCTATCCACTCTTGTACTCCAATCCTTTCCAACACAAGCCACAAAAACTTGCTCATCCTCCTCACCGAGACCTCATCCTTACCCGCTTTGAAGAAACAACAAATTCTTTTTTTTTTCTCTATTTCAGTTTATGTTTAGTATTAATCAGGCTCTGAAAAACTTGCTTTGTTTTTTTCCTTTCATAAACAGTAAATATACTTTTCAATGTTTTTTTCCTGGTGATACTGTATAAATGAATTTCTGCAGAAAAAACAATGCTAAAATAAGGCAGTTTCTATTTTTGCGTTTAAGAGAAAAAGGATGTATTTTTTCAGTTGAAGATTTGGCTGGTATTTCTGCTGGAAAAATGCAACACCAGCCATGAAATGGCATAAGATCAATAAAGTACTAAATGGTTGGAAATAAAAATGACGGAGTTGACTTTTAAGGGAAAAAATAGACATTGAATTTTGTTTTCACCAAACAATTCTAGTAATTAAACCACAAAGCCCTGAGCATCGATTAGATGCCGGGAATAAAATCCATTTATCTCAGAGACTCATTTTCATGCAAATACTTGTGAACATCAGCAGAGTGAGCACAGTCCAGGCTAAGTCGCAAATGAAAACGTATTTGCTTATTTTTGCAAAAAAAGGCTCATTCCACATTCCTTCTGCATCAAAACCCAAACACTGATGCCCACCGTGACGGGATGTGTTTGTACTGCAACATCAAACGGAGACTTAAGGTTCCTGACCCTGGTTCGATAGCCTTGAAGTTGTCCTGTATAACCACAGGCAAACCAAATAATCTGTTTTTCCATTTCCCATCCCTAGCATGGGAATATAAGAGGGGGATATGAGAGTATCTTCTCACCCTTCAGTCTGTCTTTTTTTGTTTCTATTCTAAGCTGCTTGGGTCAGAGACTCTTCATTTTAGTAGCCCCCACGGTAACATCTCCATGTCAATGGGTGTTCTGGAAGCTGGTGCAACTCAAATATTAAATCACTGTAGGATAGTCTAATCCAGACACCAATATCCTTTAGGGCACCACTAGTCTAAGTATCAAAGTACCAAGGATGCCAAGGAAAAATAGATATATTCTTCCTTTGAGATCCTCCTTAGCGTGCACTCAGAACATCTCATATTACCTGTTCTTGAGGACAAGAGTGTGAGAAAGATTTTAGCAAATGTTTGCAGGGGAGAAGTAAACTATCCAAAGACTAAAATTGACAAAACTGTCTAAATCACAGCACGGTTCGGGTTGGAAGGGACCTCTGGAGATCTAGTCCAACGCTCCTGCTTGCACAGGGTCACCTAGAGCATGTTTTCCAGGACCCTATCCAGGGGATCTGTGAATATCTACAAGGATGAAGACTCCATGATCTCTCTGGACAACCTTCTCCTGTTGCTCCTGAAGACAAAAGGGAGGTTATTCCTGCCGCTCTGAGTACATGCTATGGCAGTGCCTAACAGAGGAGTTGAGTCTGGTCTTCCTCCTGCTCCAAAGAACATTAAACGTGGGGATAACAGAGCAAACTCAGCCTTATCCGTAGTGGTGAAACTCCAGAGCAGCATCATTTCAACCAGACGTGAGGACGTGTCCTGCCCCAGGCATGCTGCTATGTTACATCCTTTAGTTCTCATTGATATCTTTGGAAAAACATGTAAAATTGTCCAAACCGCCACAGGAAACCCAGCCTTGGGGAGCAGGTGACACTCAAATGCAACTCATCAATATATGTTTGCTTGAACTTCATAAGTAAGTTCATAAATAAATAAGTAATGCTAATAAAAGGTTCATGAAAGGACATTATGCTTCATTAATCCATTCTACCTTAGCAGCTTCCCGTTAAGGTCAGCATGAACCTGACTGAAGACTCAGGCGGGCTATGAACTGAACCAAGTAGGACTGAACCAAGGTAGGAGCAGAGGCAGCAGGAGAAGTGGACACGACCATGGACATGACGGGTTAGACTCCGAGCTCCAGGAAAGCTGCGGCATGAAGACACTCGTGCCTGGCAGCAAGGCAGACAGGAATGTAATGACACAAAGCATGAGGCCAAGGTAGCTTAAACCATGTCTGCTGCTTGCTGTAATACCCTTTGGATTAATGTCACTGTCCTAAATTTAAAGTAATTGAACAGGGGGAAATGTCCTCTGTACAGATTCTATTAAATCATGTAACATCAGACTATAGGATCAAGTCATAGGATTTGATGCGTCAGAATGTGTTATTGCACCACAGACTAAAATGAAATATAATTCAGAAAAGTCATTCTCTCAGTACAAGGCTGTCTGCTACCCGCAGGACACGGAGCTACGGACAAGACATCCAGCTACAGGTCCCGGCACCTTCTGCATTGCCTGCAGCGTGTGGCAGAGAGCCTGGCAGCGGAGCGGAGCACAGGATGAAAGTCAGCACTACAAAGTCCCGTTTTTCTGACACTGTGATCCCTGGTACCTCTTTTCCCAGCTTCCAGCTCCGCTGCTGTCGCTGGGGGATGCTACGATCTTCGCTCCTGTCACCACGTGGCCCGCGGGTGAACTCGGGTTCATCCTGTGCCAGCAGCACCATGTCGGATCAGATGGTGTGAGGCCTCCTGTGATCAGAAAGCTCTGCCTATTGATTCACAATTCCAGTCCTTTCCAAGTTGGGCAAGGGAAAGGCAGCTCCTGGGACAGCAGCAGCCTGACTTGGATGGAGAGTCACTTCTTGGCAGCAGCAAGATGTATTTATAAAGTGCCACTGTATTAGCACAGAAATTATATCACTGTTCCGCAGGCCAGGAGCACAGAACAGCGGCGTGGGAGAACGCCGAGGGCTGGCTGAGCTTTTATCACAGACAAATTTAGCAGCCTCATTCAGGCCAAAACCGCCTGAATCATTCATGTCATATCTTTCATGTCATAACTTCCTTTTAGATGCGAGCTTTGGAAGGGAGGAGAGCTAATGGCACCCCACTCCTGGGAAGTCATCCTGGGACGGGGCTTACCGGAGCATCCTGGTGCGAGAGAGAAACCAAGGAACAACACGGAGATGCGACCAACTCGGAGCCACCAAGCAGGCAGTGATGGGGACAAGACCAACCTCCCCTACTTGAGCCCTGGAGCACCCCAAGCCTTAGCAATGACATTACTACGGCAGGGTAGGCAGTGCTTTTCTTCCCATGATAGGATGAGTGTTCTCCATTTTCCTGCCTTGGAATTAGCAGCTCCAGGACACCTTGTGTCGACTGGAAGAGCTGAGCGGGTCTCAACCGTTAGCTGTAAACCTGCTCCAGGATTTGCCAGCGGAATGGCACTTCCGTGCACTTCTTCTCCAGAGTCCATGATCTATTCCACTTCAAACACATTATATGACATCCTTCTGGCTTTGCTAAACAGAGTCTCCAAAACAGAAGAATCCAGAGCACACAGAGGTGCAAAACAGAAGCAGTTGGACCTGTTCTGAGGGGCTGGAGGGGGCTCTGACCCTCATCTTGTGATACATCTTAACACAGATGATTGCATTCTCATGCTTAACACTGAAGCATCCCCAAAGCTTAGCAAATACTGACTGCTCAATTACAAGACCTCCAAAGCATCTCACTTCGCATGCTTTCCAGGACCTTCCTCCGAGATCTGCATCCAGATTCTTTAAGGGTGATGGAAAGCCGGACAGAGCAGGTCTCAATGCTAGAATATAAAAGCAAAACCTCTCTCGCACAGGAAAGCAAGGGGAACTTGGTTCACTCAGCCCAACGCAATGACTGCTGAAAGGGAACAGAGCAGCATCTATGAGTACATTTGTGGCAGCAAGCCCCAGAAGAGGGAGAAGAGCTAACAGGCTAAATAACCCTGCTGCCACAGGGACAAGGGGATCGTGAGCGCCTGATACTAGAAAGTCAAAGGCTTCTTGTTATCCTAACAAGACTTGTCACGGCACTGCCCGAACCCCAGAGCAGCTCTGAGATGGGGCTGCAGCATCTCAGCTCAGCGACCTGGGGCTCCTCTCCCCTGTCCCTGCCCATCAGAGCTCCTCGGTGTTGCAGCTAAAACAACCTTTTGTCACCCCATGCAGACGGGGCTGTCCCTGTCACAGGATGGGGACAGACAAAGGGGACGGATGTTGCTAAATGCTGCATCAGAAACTTCTGTCAACAGGAGGGATTCACTGCCTCAACAAGCAGAGGAAATCTCACGCGGGGCACCGCCAAGTTAGAAAAGAGCAATTACGGGCATCCTGGCCCAAACACACCCAGCTTTTCCATGCTTTAGATGCAATACTTCCAGAAAGCCACAAACCTCACCTCGATCAAGCAAGGTCTCTGCAGCCCAGCAATGAACAGGGCTTGGGGAACATCTTCTTGAACGGGGCTAATGAGAGCGGCCGTCTCCAGGAAGCACCTTGCAAGAGAAGTGCTCTGCAGAGGTTCCTGGACACAGCTATTTGCAGAGTCTTCCCCAGCGCTCTCAGTAATGAGAATCATTCAGCTTTTTTACTTCTGAAGAAGCCAGCACTTTGCAAACATTGAAATGATAATGTGTTGTTTGCCGTAAATGCAGTAATTATATCTAGAACTCTTCATTAACATGGAAATGACAAATAACAAATTAGAACCAAGCATCTACAATTAAGCTAAAAAAGCAATGGCAATTTGTAATTCTTAGCAAGAAATCATTTTTCATATCATTTAGTGTGAATGAGGTCTCATTATGTAGTGATATTTAGCTCTGCCACTGCCTTTCAGCTTCATAGCTTTATTAATTGGATTCACTCCAAGTCCTCCAAGACAAGCAAGGGATGGCCTGGGAAGGCAAACCAGAGAGTGCCATTAGGATGTGCTTAAGCCCACATGGAGGTAGACAGACCAAAACCCCATGGAGAAGACAAATCTGGTATCTGCAGATGTTTTTGGCATAGATATAATTCTATTCCAGCTGAGCACAAGAACTTTCATTTCATCCAACGGTTTAGAGCAGTGCCAAGAGCTTCTGCCAACTCACCCTGTTGCACAGTCCTAGCAAAAAGCCATCAAGATGACACCTCCTATTCAATTAACAGCAAAGGTTTTATTGAAAGC
>JAWLRI010000086.1:3755417-3796387 GCA_034781795.1 Crypturellus tataupa
CCTGTTGCACAGTCCTAGCAAAAAGCCATCAAGATGACACCTCCTATTCAATTAACAGCAAAGGTTTTATTGAAAGCTGAGCCACAGGAGGCAATGAGTGTTCAAAGTCAGGGGATATTTCGCAGTGATAATGACTCAGACACCTGATGACAATGAACCAAAATGGTTTCAGTGTGACTGTACTGGCTGAGGACAAAGCAGGTTTGACAGATGAGAACTCTCCAAGGGGGTGGAAGGTGACAGTCTGATGATGGGTTGTCCAAACGAAGGAGTCACAAAGATATTCGGCAGACAAAAGGTGCAGAAGGCAGCTCCCTTTTTAGCTCGCTAGGCAGAAACGTCTGATCTCAAGCACGGGAGCACTGCAGAGTCTCAGAGGAAAATGCGCTGAATGAGAGCAGCAATTTTAGTTACTGCCTAGATTGATAACCTCAAGGCACGTATCCAGGGAGAGGCAGGACATGGCTTTTTTATTCTGGACAAGTAGGACTGGTTCCTCAGGGCTCCTGGCGTAAAAGGTTCCTGAATGGACCGGCCATTCCTTGGACTCTGCATCTCCTGGATGCCCATCAGATGTCACCCCTATGCCCCACGGAAACCCCTTTGCCTTGAGGCTTCCCTAAGTCCAAATCAAACACCAGCCCTAATCCATGTCCCTTTGCCCCCATACTCTTATCTGAGGCCCTCACATTTTAACTTTAATTTCAGTGGATTGGCTGTAGCAGAGGCTGCAGAAGAACAAAATCTCTCTTTCCGCAGCAGCTCCTGTTAACAGGAGTTGTGAGGGAGGCTTTGCAGGCAAGTGAATGTCCCCAAACCTTCTCGTGTTTGCTGCCACTCAATGGACTTCATAAAACCACTTCCCTGATACCTGCATCACTTCCCACACATCCCTGCTCAGCCTTTTAAGCGAAGGGGTTAAGCTATTCCCAGACTGTATCCAGTACCTGCATTTTCCTATAATTTCACATATATCATAGAACACTTTTAAGAGCAATGCTATGAGCTGCTGCTGAATTCCAGATGCTCCCTTGGTCTTACCTAGTTCTTTCAGAAGCAAAATCTTCCCAGGAAGACAAAAAACAGGGTAGGATGTTCCTGTGCTGTTTATATTAACAGGTTCCTCAATCTTCAAAATGCCCCACAAGAACATGAGGGAGTTGCCAGGGGATGTTTTATGACTTCTCCATCCCAATCCTTCCACTCAGAAATGAATTAATCTGGTGTTTTTCCAAGCAGATTACGATAATCTTTAACAATTTACTTACACTGAAAGGGCATTATCCTGATTGGAAGTGGTCAGACACAGCTCTCTGACTAGGATAGTGATAAGAAGCAACTTTCAGAGAACATTTTGGAGTATGAGCATCTCCGAATGAACCGCTGATTTGCTGCCATCATCTGTTCAAATAACAGAGAAATTATTTGATGTGTGAGAACCTTCCCAAAATGGTCTGAATAGAGCTTAATCTGCTTCCAAAGTAACAGCAAGTGTTTATTATCTAAATACCCACGTGGACTTCCAAAGCCCATGAAACAGGACAGAGTTTTCTATTGACTCGACAATGTTGTATCATGTCCTTTAGAAAGAAAACTCTGCCCATGACTTCTACACAAAGAATTTGCTGAGAAGCCCCAGGGAAGGAATAAACCCAGGGCACTTCTGAGGTTATTTCAGTATGAGCAAGTCTGGCAGGTCTGTAGGACACGGTGGCACCGAAACAGCAAGAGGATGCAGTAATAAAAAGACAAGAGGAAGCAGCAGGAGAGACATAATGAAATATTTAAACACCTTTGCCAGGATTTTTATCTCCCAGCGTGGAGATAAATCTCAACATTACACACTTGCAGTAATCAGCCTGGACAGTCGATTTCAGCCGGCTCCAGGCAGGGGCCTGGCTGCTTATCTTCCAAAACCCTGCAAACAAGTCAGCGAGCAAGCGCTAATCTCTAAGTCAATGTTCATAGTCCTTTTTAAGAAGGAAGCCGTTATCCAACAGCATATTTCAGATGAATCCAAAGCCAAGGAAAGGCTGGGAACCAGAAGTTTCCTTTGGCTGTTTCCAAAGTATCAGAAGTCCCTTACTTTGTGCCCGAGTATTCTGCATTTTGCTGGTTTTAACAACAAAGATTCTGCACAAAGAATTCCCTTCCCTTTCCACAGCACGGAAAGAATCTCCATGGGCCACTTAGACTCTGTAATACTTTGTAGGTACAGAAACACTAAAACCACAGAGTACTTCTGCAGTGTAACCCTAAGCATGAAAGATAAGCTACTGCCCAGCGATATTGTGGATCAGTTGATGGATTCAGCCACTTACTGATCAAGCTTGATTAGAGATTTGATCTATGGACTGCACGAACCATTGATTCAAACCAGTCTGTCATAATGTCGTGATTTATAAATCTGTTCTGTATTTGAGAAATGCTATTTCTCAATACATCTATTTGCACTACCCTAAGGGACTCAGGAGCTTAAGTTCCTTTTTCTAAGTCAGTTTCTAAGAGATAACAGATTCACCAAAGCCGAGACACACAAAAATGTGTCTGATACACAATTCAGTATGAGCTTAAGGACCAAAAACACAGGCAGCTTTGGGAATCCACAAACATTTTTATGTGCAAAAGTAAATCTCCACTCCAGCCTTGTGAGCAACAAAAAAAAAGATGCTGCAAAACAGAGCAGAACAAACCTATCTGGTACCTTGCTGGAATATCATTACTTTCTATGCTACTGCACCAGCTTTTCTGCACTGAGGACCAAAGATAAGACCCTGCCTGTGCTGCAGTCGGGAAATAACTCACCCTAACAGCAACAGAGCTGCAGGAGAGGCCAGATGCACTAGGAAATGCACAGAGCCTTCAGCACCAGGGAACGAGAAATGTGAATTCGCACTGATGTCTGTACCTAGCCGCACATTTCTGATCCCAGAGCTAAATTATCGACAGGGTCACTCCTCTGACCTCTTCCAGAATAAAAACGTCTTATACAGCAGCTGGTGAATCCGAAAGACACTGCATAGATAATCATCCTGGGGAGAGCCTTTACTTACGGAGTACTATTCCCCACTAGTAGTACAGCAAACTGAGTTGATTTCTGGGGCTTCTGTCCCGTGAACACGGTCTGCAGGGCTGTGGGGGGAAGTCTGTGCCAAAGAAAGGGCCACAGGGATGCCAGTTCTGCATCAGTTCAGCCCCACATCCCCTCTCCGAAGGGGGATGCCTATGAAGAGCATAAAAGCAGGACCAACACAGTGATACCTCCTTGGCTCTCTCTTCAACCTCCAGTAATTCACTGCTGATCCAGGGTCACATCTTTCCCATTTAACAGGTTTCAGTATGTAGTTTTATCTCAACAACCAATAATTTTGTTTATGAGCTAAATAATAACACCGAGAGGAGAAGGAATTTCTTTTTAATTCTTTCCACTATTGCAACAGCTGAAAGCCTCTCCAAGATGACATTCTCATATGTTAGATGCTCCACAAACACCCAAAGAGAAACAGCATCTGCCCTAGAGCACTTAAATGAATAAAACACTCTAAGAAGCACCATTATCTTCCCATTAATGGATTACAGGACTGAGGCCCAGGAGGTGTAAGTGATTTGCTCAAGGTCATACGAGAAAGCAGCAGCACTGGCAGTAATTAAACAGATGAGTGGACTGGGTTCCACTTGCAGTCAGTTTAGGTCAGACCTGTCTAGCAGGTAACTCTGACCATGGCCAACAGCATCTGCTAAGGAAGAGCTTAAGAATGGGGTAATCACAGAGCAAACAGAGCCCTGTTCACCCTTCTGGTACCCAGAAATTTGTGGCTCGGGGACCTGCTGAGCCAGACGCAGTGTTTCTGCACTTAGAAGACACAGATGGACTTTTCTTCTATGAAACTGCCCAATCCAATTAAAAAATCAACCAAGCAAAGTGTTAGCACCCACCGGGTCCTCGTACCAGCTGGATGAGGGCAAGGGCAACCTCCTGCCCACCCCTGCTCTTTCAGTACATCTAATGCGTGTGCCCCCATGCAGAGGTGGTTTTCACATCTTGGAGCATTAAACTTGCAGCAAACTTAACTGCTGTGACTTCTGCTCAGGATCCAAAGCTCAAAACTGGACGTGAAGGGGCTAGCGACACAGAATGAAGCAGAATGGTCCTAGAGAAGGAAAATATTCTTTACCTGCAGCCTTCAAAACACTTTTCTACATCAATAACATATTATTTGCCCTTACTAAAATTAACCTTCATAAACAGCACCTACAGAAACACGTTCCGGCTACACACATACAATCTGAAAGCATTACTTAATTGAGGCTATTCATACAGTTGAATACTACCCTTGACCCTCCGCTCAGCATGTCCTGCTACTGAAAAATAGAAAGAAACTGTATTTAACCAGTTCTTGCAGAAAATAATAATGCTCAAGAGGAAGGTATTTTCCTGCTAGGATATTTATACTGAATCCTACGTTATCATTTTCCTGCACTGACTTATGGGCAGTTACAAGGAAAGCCAGAGCTGAACAGGGCAAAGCAGCACCTCCCAAAAGCTTTTACAAAGGAATAAACTTCTGCCTGGATTGGAAGGGCAGATGCCAAGATCTCTCCTCACTCCTGGAAGTAAAACATGTTCTCAAGTCTATGTTATGTGACAGATATATTAAAAGGAAACAAAATCAGGGCAAGTCTAGGAGGAGAGAAAACAAAAAAAAAATACATGGTCAAATGGGGGGAAAGGGGATAGAAAGGTAACGAACAGCCCTTTGAAATCTCTGCGGAGACCTTCAGTGCTACCAGACCAGGCTTCAACTGCACTAAGAGAAAAGTCAGGTTAATGCCAGATTATTGCAGAAGCAGCTCTAAAGCCCATTCAGATCCACGCGAGCCAGAGCTGGGCTCCTCACAGTGACTTGCAGCAGTGTCGGGGACCTGTCACCACGCGATCCCCCAGCCTGCTGTGACCGAGTGTCCCTTACAGAAACAGGAGCAGGGAAAGCCAAGGGAATCCCACACTCGGGCTGACCACTTCTACACCAGCGCTCGGTATCTGACTACATTCAATCCCCTTCTAGAACCGGCTCTGTGGACAGCACAAGTCTGATTCTCCATCCGGACACACCTGAACTATGCAAAAACTTCAATGAGAAAGTCACTCTGAGGAGCCAGAGGGAAGAGGTTGGGGATATGTGGGGAAAGCAACCTAAAACCAAGAATAAAACTGCAAAAACCTGGGAGAGCTGTTGGTCTCGCTTCAGATTAATAAAGTTTCAAGCACGGATGGCATTGCCAGTGTATTAAAAGAAATGACAGGCTACTGGGGAACAGCCCTGCCGAAGCCCTTCATTACATCCCCGGCTTGGATGGGGCTGTGATTAGAGCTGTTCAAAAACGAGACAGGAAAAGAAAGCAAAAGCCTCCAGTAATGCCCAGCAGATCGACCCCTCTCTGTGACTAATGCTGATACCCAGCACTTCTGCAAAACAGCAGTTGCTTGAGGTTTGAGGTAATTATTTTATTGTCAGTCAGAATGGGAACAATTTACTTATTTCCAATACGTGTTTCTACCTCGCTCGCAGGCAGGCCAGGATTTATATGTTTATCAAGAGAGCATCCTTCTGGAACAGAACCTGGAGCTCCTTTAATCCTAAAGTGGTCTTAATTTGGACCAACACCAAATGGGAGCTGAGCTCCCATCAGTCAGTGGCAGTTCCCACTGACCAAACGGAGACAGAACGGATCTACATTCTAATTAGCAAGGAATATTTCCCAACCACCTTCTCAATAAAGTGCTTTCTCTCTCCCTGCTACAAGCTGCAGTGAATTCTTTACCTTCATTTTTCACTTAATTCAACCTGCCAATAATCTAACCCAAAAGATGAGCCTCTCAGGCAAATCCCTAGAAGAAGAGAGGCAATTCAAAGCCAGTGAGCCTCAGCAATCCCCATTTCTTTTTTTTTTTTTTGGAGAGTTTAAGTACCCTTCAACAAACAGATATTTTGCACTGATACACATTTCCCTTCTGGAAAAGAAATGCAATTACCCCAACAAAAGGACAAGCCTCTTACACAGTAAATCTACCTAGACCAGGGCATAAAGCAAAAATTAATAACTCTGACCTGGGGAAAGTCGCCGGGCTCGCTGCATTCTTCAATTAAGCTAAGTGATTACTAAAAGCAAAGGGCAGAGGGCGCAGAAAACAACATCCCGTGGCTAAAAGAAGCCAAGTTTTCTGGCATTTATAAACTGAAGGTTGAAAAAGGAGGCAACGTGCCCTGAAATGTGGTGCCCACTGAAGTCACAGCAGTGAGAAAGGCTGGACAACTGCAGACTAAAAGGCAGCAACCTCAGCTGGGGTCCCCTCTGCCACAAGTGCCAGAATAAGGGACACTCGGAAGCTGCTGCTCTCTCCTGGATGGTGTTTCAGGGACTTCTGCACGGAGATTGATTCCCCTGGGTTTTCGCACCACCTTGGTCCGGACTGACAACCAAAAGCACCAGAAGTGCTGGGGTAGACAGGGCCTCCTGCTCATGTTGGCCCAAAACTGCAGCTTCTCCTCGTGCCCGAGGGGATCCTGGGGTTTGTTGACAGGAGGAAGGAGAGAGCCCAACCCGGCCCCTCACAAAACAAACACCTCTAAATCGCCCCTAGCATTACAGGTTTGGTAACAGATGGGCTTAGTTAATCTCCCTTGGACACAGGTTTAGCTGGACACACCAGCC
Source organism: Crypturellus tataupa (assembly GCA_034781795.1). NCBI lineage: Eukaryota > Metazoa > Chordata > Aves > Tinamiformes > Tinamidae > Crypturellus > Crypturellus tataupa. The sequence continues at coordinate 3,762,132 of JAWLRI010000086.1, forward strand.
TTGCAGACGTGCTGCTATTTCAAAGTAATGTATTTGGGGATATTAGAGCACTGCTGTTTCTGAAAATACTTTTCCAAAAATGCCAGGTTAAAATACCAGCTGAAATCTCCTACTAAAGGTTTCTGTGAAGAAGGGGCCCTGCTGTCTTTGCCTCCCTTATGATAAATTTCAAGCTCGCACATCTTCTTATCACAAGCAATAGCTTTATTTAACCTAAGAGCTGTTTGCTTTTAGAGCTGAGTGCGATCAAACAAATCTCAAATCTTCTCTTTTACCCATCACTGTTCCTCTCTCTTGGTCCTTATTTCTACTACAGAGACCTTAATTAAGGTGTTTCCAACCAGAACGCGGCTCGAGCTCCTGTTAGCAGCTCCCACCTGACGGCTCCTACATGTGCCAAGACTGCGCTTCATGGTGGAGCAGCTACGTTCACAACTTCTTGCATTTAAAATGCACCAGCCTAAGTCACACCAGCACTGCAGCCTCGTGCTGGGGATAAAAATGGAACAAGACGGTGGTAGGACAGACCCACGGGCACCAACTCACCCAGTTTCACGTCTGTTTTGGGCCCTGTCCTTCAAGCACTTGCATAGGGCTTCTTGCCTGGTAGTGCCAAGAAGCGCCGCGCTGCAGAGCCCATCTGAAACGCTCCTTATTTCATCTGCTTTTAGAGAGGAGGCGGGATAAGTCAAGCAGGAGAAAGAAATGATATTAGAGGCAAAGGAAGACACATTCCCCCAAGCCCCTTAGGATAAAAATTGAAGAAGAAAAGAAAAAAATCAGGCTCTAGGGTGAGTTATTGTCTTGCAGGAGATGCCTTGTTGTTATAACAGTATATGTCACCACAAGCTGACAAAGAGGATCATTATTGTCTGGAGATATTTGGATGCAAAGTTTCCTTGACAAGTCAAACCTGATTAAATATTTGCCTGCTCTAGGATTAAGGCACAACCGTGAACCATCTCAAAAGAGATTAAAACCCCTTAAAACAGTTTTAAAAAAAGAAGTCATTCCAAATGAAGTACGCATTCCTTATGAGGAACAGAAACTATTGATTCAGGCACAGATTGATTATATGAGCTTCATCACTGCTTTGGAGAGGGAAGGGGAGATAATGAGGAACATATGGAACTGTATAAATTATTTAGAGTACCCAGAATGACAGGAAAAAATGATCATCTGCCGTTCTGAGATTGTTCATTTGAGTTTGCAGCCACCGTGGAACACAGACCTTGCCTGGCCAATGCTTTGTGCAACAAAACACCCATAAATATATACGGAGCTAAGGTACAGAGGGCTGCATTCCTGCAGACAGCAGCACTCAGCACACGTAGGGAAGAAAACCTTGCTGGCCGTGCGCCTGCTCCTGCCAGCCACTCCTACCTGGGGTCTCAGCAGGGCTTTTCCTTCTGCATTTTTCTTCTTTATGCACAGAAGATGTGCTGAGAGTCTCTAATGTTTAGGGGCTCCTAATAGTAAAATTGCTGTAGTTAAATGACCCAAGCGAGGCACCATTTAGAGGGAGAAATACAGGTGCCCTAGTCCTTCCTGAGACAACGTCAGCAGGAGGAAGGAAAAGCCCAGGGTCTAATTCTGCTCACACAGTTCAAATCCCGACTCTGCCAAAGGCTGTCTGGGTCACCCACCTCTCTGCGGTTTTGCTTGTCACCTGTAAAACATGGATAACCTTTCCAGGATAATTAGGAAGATAAATGTGTTAAAAATACATGCCATTCTGATGTTCCAGTAATGGGAGCTGCAAGAGCACCTAAAATAGACCCGTTCTGGACAGCACTAAAGAACCTACTCCTAAAACTCTGAGCCTTGGAATCTGTCTTCCGAATACTGGTTATTTTGGGGCATAAAAGCATTAATTCGAGCTTCCTGTAGAAAAAGACCTTTCGAATATGCATCATCCTCTACCACTCAGCCTCAGCTTCATTAACCAAAGTGGCTTTGTTGTGCAAGAGGCGGGTGCCATCACCACTCCAAACAGCTCCACATCTCACATGTACAAAACAACACCCTGAAGCAGGAAAATTAAAGGTCCAGCAAAGTGTCCTGGCCCTCCTGCCACTACCTCATCGTGGATAGAAGCACAAAGTCTTTCAGTTTGGGTTGGCAAACACTAGGGCATGTACAAACACCCTGAGGAGCATCTCCTTGCTCTAGCACAAGGTTCTCGCACCAGTTCAGGGTATTTTGCTGCATCTCCGCTGCTGCTCTGTGAAACAGGGATGGGGCAGAGGCCGAGAATAAACACTGTGGAGAAGAGGGAGAAAAGCACAGCCACAGCCACCATCACCAAGACACTAGTAGAGGTGCTGATCTTCATGGAGGTGTAACACAGACTGCTCCCTTTAATGTACATGAGGAATAATTAAAGAAGGACCTAGAAACCATTCACCAAGCTCTCATCTAAATCCAAATGAACTTCTTGGAACGCTCATTTTCACTTAATCACACACACAAAAAGGCTTTTTAATTCATACTCAGAAAGCTGAGGTTTCCAGGACTTCTGATACTCCTCAGACAGTGAGTGCCACCTACAACCGGTCAGGTACAACCCAAGAAACAGGAGGAGGAAGGTCAAAGCCATCAACTGCACAACCAGAGGGTCCCACAGCATTGCCAACGTTTCCTTCATTGGCCTCTTCTGAACATAAAGAATTTGAATAGAAAACCAAGCAGTGGGCTGTAAGCGTTGCTTTTGGAGGATCAACTTCAGTTTTATAAAGATACCCACGACATTATCTGCTTTACTTTTACCTAAATATTGCTGGTTAGGGAGTCTGCTGCTGCACTATAAAACTGACAGCCTCATTACTGGTGCATATAAATGGCTTTTGCTCAGGAGATCATACAGAGGCAGTGGACTTTCCAGAACTGACATTTTTAATAATTCTGATCTTTTTTTTTTTCTTTTTTTTTTTATTGACTAGTACAAAAATGCAAACTCTACCTCTTACTTTGTCAAAACGCTTGTTGACAGTTACCTGCTCTTTAGGGAATTTCAGTGTATAAACATCAGGCTACAGAAACTCAGTAATTGACCTGAGAATAGCTATCTAATACTACTAGGCTTTTCTGCACAGTAGATTTTAAAGTTAAATTTCAAAATTTTGAAATCAAGAGAATGGAAGCACACTAAAAAGAATCAGTATTTGTGAAGTGTTTTAGAGATTGAAAATGACAACTATAAAAGTTTGGTGCTTAAAGAGCAAAAAGAAAGAGAAAACAAGAAATAAACCCAGTCCCTTTCACTGCTTAACAGATTAGTGAGAAACAGAGGGGTGCAAAAATTGGCTACCATGTGAATGCAGTAATTTACTCGAATAGAAACGGCTTCGGCTACTCCCCAGAGACCAGTTATCAATAGAGCAAACTGCAGTAACCTTGCAGGATCCACTGCAGTCTATTGAGGCAGTGAACTGCAAAGCTCAGCGTGCAGAGCGGCAGCATCCAGGCCGTGCTGCATTGCTCTGTCTCCTCTGTGTGTCCTTACCTCGTGCTCCATTGAACAGACACCCCGACCACTCTCCAGGTGTCCCTTCCTCAGCTCCTCCTGTGCCCCAGGTGAGGCAGGACAAACACTCCCTCTAGATCATAATTCCCTTGCACAGGACAGAAAATCCTTCACATTGCAGCGCAGTTTTGGGAACACTTCCCCATCAGTAGAGCATCGCTCTGAAGACACACACAGTGAGCTGAGACAGGCAGCAGATCACAGAGCCACAGAAGGCCTGAGGGTGGCAGGGACCTCTTGAGATCATCTAATCCAACCCCTGCTCCAGCAGGGACACCCAGAGCAGGGGCACAGGGTGGCATCCAGGGGAGTTGGGAGATCTCCAGAGCAGGAGCCTCCACAGCCTCTGGGCAGCTTGTTCCTGGCATCCTCACAGATCCAGTCTTGCTCCAGCTGGACCCAGAGTGACTGCAGCTCCCCTCCCCAGAGGCTGCAGCTAAGGACGTACAATGGTTATGAAGCTGTATCAAAATTCAAGTCAAGTTAATTTTAGTTTTAAAAGAAAAAGCACTTAAAGGAAAGGGATTTCAAAGAACAAGCTTTAGAAGAAAAGCACTTAGAGGAAAAGGATTTCAAAGAGAAATCGTTTACCCACGTGTCCAGCAGATCTAAAGGTTTTACCAGCCCTTCATGGAGAGTCTGGTCCTCCCGGACACTCCTGCACAGCAACGTGGGCAGCTCTTCTGCCTCCTGATAGGTTTTGGGGCATTTCTTCTATTTTTTACAATTCATCTCCTGCTGAGATGAGCTCTGGCCCTAAGGCCTTTTTTTTTTCCATCCTTCTTGCTCTGCCATTGAGTGCTCCAATTAACCTACCCCATGAAGAAACTTGTAAGCAGGACCACATGAAGACACAGTAACAGAAACCAGGGAGAAGGGCTATAGCACCACAACAGCGTCATAGAAAAAAAATGCCTTGGAGATGCTACAGGCCTGTTAGCAACCCTCTTTCTCCCACTCATTCCCAGCAAATGAAGCTTTGAAATAATCTGGGTTCAACTCCTTGCTTGGTCTGATTTCCTGTGAGCTTAGGCAAATCCTTGGTTTTCTCTCTGTCTCTGTTCCTTCTGTCTAATACACAATTTCCCTGCCTCTTAGGAACATTGTAGGCATAAACACATTGTGGGTGGGGAAGGAACCAATATCAAAAGGCCATTTAGGTCCTAAACAGGAAAAAAAAAAAAAAAAAGAGTCCCCTTATATAAGCATTTACCTGGCAGAATGAGAAGTGTGAGTCACAGGCAGAGACACTGATCCTGCGGCTTGCACCCTTTCTCCCCCGATGTCGCGTAAAAAAGTCATATCTACCTCCCGAAGATGAAGTCAGCTCAACCAAAGTCTCATCTTCTCCCTCACCACTGCTCACACAGGCTGCAACAACTTCAGAATAAAAGAAAATCCAATCTACTTGGATCTGGTGCCACATAACACAGCCATGAACTGATAGGGGATGCAGAAATTCACATGCATCCAGTCCCCTGGGTGCCTAGACTCAGGCTGACTTGGCAGACTTCATAGTGGGCTCTTCCAATTTGCATGAGCATAAAGAAAATGTAAGTAAGGGAGAAATATCCCATCTTCTGCCACACAATTTATTACATGACAGACACTGTGTCCCTTGTACACAAGACAGTCAGGGAGGCAAAGCTCTGCAGAGTCCCAGGGCTGTATGGCCTGAAACCAGGCAAACAGTTCTGGTTTGCAGCTTAATGCTACCTTCTTACTAGTGCCGTCAGCACTACGCTAGTCCTGCCTTTTCTTCTGAGACATCACAGAGATCCTGCAAAGACAAAATGAATAAGAACACAAAGCTATTGAAGTGACTTCCAGCATAGCCCTACGTTTCTTATGCTCTTCTTCTGCTGTCATGTAGCTCTTTAATCTGGCTGCCAAAGTCAACCAGAAAGGCACTAAAGATTTAGAATTATTCTGCTCACGCACCGACCGCTCCTGTCCAGCCTGATGGGATAAGAAGATACACGGAAGGGATGTGACATGTGAACCATCAAATACAATTTTTTTAAAGCAAAAGTTAATCAGCCAGGGAGATATCAGACCTGATGCAAACTCAATCTGCCCTCAAAAAGCAGCCCTCCCACGGAGTTCTTGAAATATGCTGTTTGATTCATTTCAAAGGAAACTAACAACACTAAAGCAGGCTGGAAACAGGATTACAGGGGAAGAATTGCCAGGTTATATCAGAATTAAACATCCACGGGAAATGATATATATATCTACACCCAACATAAAACAATGCAAGATAAAAACACAACATAAGAAAGAGTTTGGGGGTTTCTTTCTTCAGCAGCTCCACCGCAACAGCCCAGTCTCTAGCAGTCCTACACACACATTTTCAGTACAGACTTGATTCAGCTCCCACAAATTCACCTGGAAGGATCCCATGGTTTTTACTGGGACACGGATTCAAATGTGAATATAATCGAAAAATGACCCCAGCACCTTCCCTGAGTAGCTAAGGCGGACAAGACCTTTTCTAAACACTACCCTATCATGCACCAGTTTTGTCTGGGGGTGGATGAAAACAACACAACACTGAGGAGCTATTCCTAGGTGGAATAAACTATTACAGTCACGGTGCAGAAATTAACTGGGAATAAGCAGGATAAAGCTTTGTAGAGGCCTTGCACACTTGTTCTGCTTGACTTAATGCTACCACCACAGAGCTCCATCCCAGACCATGCACCCCTTACAAAATACCAGAAAAGTGGTCCTTACCAGAATGCCACTGAAGCAGCTAAAGGTCTGATTAGCAACTATCCTCCTTAATCTATCCTATGGGATTTGTAACCATGTCAGGCAGAGAGAGCTGAAGTTTCCCTGTGCGTTTTTGCTCTCAAGCCTTTGTGGCCCGTTCTTGGAGCCAGACAACGCTAAACCCTAGGGGTGAAGGAGCATATCTGAGGCACTTGCAGGGGCAGCATGTGCTGCACCCCATCATCATGGGGAAAAAGTCTGCTGGGGAGGATGGGGTGTCCTTTGGAAAGGAGCTGTTTAGCAAAAGAGCTTGAGTGCCAAACCTGTGAGGCCTCCTGGCACAACGGATTGCTCCATGTGGGAATGAAGAACATCAGACACATCTTCCTTAAGAGGAACGGAGGAAGGAGCCGTCTCTTACCCAGCCCCTGGTTCTGCTGCTCCCACTCGATGGTGTCGGGAACCTGGTAGGACACCCCGGCCAGCTGCGCCGCGGGGTTCTCCAGCCCAGCCAGGGGTTCCTGGGAGGTCTCGCCCGGCAGCGTGAAGCCCAGCAGCTCGGCGTCACCCTCCAGGCTTTCATCCAGCGAGTCTATGTCCTTGTCCTCCTCATCTTCCTCTTCCTCCTCCTCCTCTTCCTCCTCTTCTTCCTCCTCCTCTTCTTCCTCACCCTCTGGCCAGGGAGACACAAAAGCAACATAAGGAGAGATCCCAGAAAACAGAAGGTTCTTACGGCTCTGCGACAGCCGCCCCTCCAGCCCCCGCTTGGTGACAGCAGAGTCACCCAAGGGGCTCGCTGAGCACCTGCAGTCACCCCGTAACAACAGGCACTTAGCCAAACCCAGCAGCAGTGAACACGAGTGCCCGTGTCCATATGTGCGTGCACATACGTCTGCACGTGCATAACTGCAGCGCTGCTCTCAGCTCCAGCAAACACTGCTGCTGAGCTCTGAGGCAGCAGCAGCTTAGTTCTGTTTTAACGGTTATGAGGCCTTGCACAGCTCGGGAAAGGATGCTGCTTCCCAGCACAAGTACAGTGCCGTGGTCCCTCCTCCTCAGGGAGCATCTCGCTTGGGTACATGCTGCCACACAGGCTCCTGGATGTGGGAAATAGTGATGATAGCAGCGGTGCTCAGCAGGTAGAAACTGGCACTCCCATCCCGAGTGGTTTATACCAGCCAAGGAAATGGGCAAAGATTTAACTTGGGATTGGGAGAGAAGGCAGCATGGCCACCGCTTTGCATGGCAGCAGATGGATGAGATGCTGGTGAAAAAACTGTGGGTTCTCCATTAGACAAGGCAAAATAATACCTAAAATAACATCACTTTGAAATTCTGGTAGTTATATTTGCAAGTCAAAAAACCAGAACATGGTATTTATGCACTTTATCTCATTTACACAAAACTCCATCCAACCATCTCCATCTTCCTGATGTACCCCAGCTGGGAGAGCCCATCACTCTGGATTGGAGGATCTGGTTTAGCTGGAGGGCCTAAAACTGTGTTAAAAATAAAGATTCAGGCATTTTTTTTTCTATATTCCTCTATTTCCGTCAGAGTTTACCTTGTATATGTTATAGACTTGCCAATGAGATGGCAGTGGATCAGGGAAGACACGCAAGAGGACACAAACATCGTATCTATTGCAAGGAAAGCAACCTTAGCAATTGCATGATTTTTCTCTTCATCTGCTGCCTCCCTGACTGTTTTACTATATTTCTTTAATTCTAATTCAAGTACTTGCTTTAAAACAGTGCCTTTTTTTCCATCTCTCCAGGTGAGGTAGCTCCCCTCTGCCACCTTTCAGCTTTAGCCCTGCTCTTTTTACAGGTGAGCTGCTATTGGGGCTTATCTGCAAGGTCCTGTTATAACTTATCCTATGGTAGCTGGAAAGGGGTGATCATCCCTGCAAGCAATTCCCACACACAGCACCTAATGGAGCTTGCAGGAATGTAGTTAGCCACTTAAATCCCCATTACGCTTTGTTGCTGTGCCCATCCTTTCAAATCTGTGTAAAAATTGTCCATATTAATGTGTGTTCGTGCAAAATAAACAGCCACTATAAACCTGAGAATGACACCTGGAGAGAGTGTGCACAGAAAGTCTGCAGAGAGGAGGTCCTTTCCCTCTGCTGGAAGCAACACAGCCAAAAGCTGAAGGTTTCTAAACTTTAGGAGCAAAGATGAAAAAGAATGAGCGAGAACAGGAGCCTGAGCAGAGATTTTTACCTAGACACACTGGGTGGAAAAAGGAGCCTGGAGAAAACAGAGATCAGTGTTTACATGTGCAAGAAAACAAGTTTAGGACAAGGGGGTTTAGGAGCCTCTTGCAGCTTTTGCAAGCCAGATTGGAGACCCCTGAGAGGACCTAGTTTTGCCCAAGCAGGAGGCCAGCAGGTGCCTCCAAGCTCTGAGTGGCACCCAGAGGCACTCAGTGCATTGGAAAACAGCCAAGTTGCATCAACCATCATGCAGCCGAGGCACAGCGAGCAGAAAAGCACAACGCAGCCCCTACGAGAGCGCAGGTGGTCCTTGAGCCTTGTCTCTCAGCCCTCTGTGCGTTCATGGGGCTAAAAGCAGCATTTTAAGCCCCTTGACCATCAAGTCGACAGCTTGTTGTGCTGCAGGATGCAGAGCAGCGCAGTGCAGAGCACCACTTGGTGGCCACGGCGAGGAAGTTGCACTTCCAAAAGCTGCAGCTCCGCAGCCCCTGGGTTGCCAGCTAGGAGCCTGGCAGATCTGGGCTGCTCCTGACAACTCCTGCTGGGAGCTGCACTTACCCTGCAGCTCTTCGGGGTTGCATCTCGGCTCACAACATTGTTTCATCTGCATGCACCCATTTCTAACCTTTACTTGCAATGTAGCTAGGAATCATTATGGTCAGAAAAGACCTTGAGATCATTGAGCACCACTATAAGAAAAACGTTAAGCAGCATAAATGGTCTCCCTCCAAATGAGATCCATGTGCCACAAAGACAATGGCTTTCAAGGACTTAATGCAACCTTTTAACAGGCATTCAAACCTTCAGATTTGGACACACTATGGAAGAACACCAAGAATTGAGTCAGAGATAAAATAGCAATAAGGATTTTCAGTAGGGTTTGGGGGTCTTCCCAGCTTTATTAACAGTCACCAGAAACTGCAATGGCCGAGTCCTGGCGTGGGGCTCAGGACTGCTCCATCAGCAGCACTGCTGCAGCCCCAGCCTGGGATTTGTTATTTCAGCAAAGCAGAAGACATCCCACAGTTGCTTCAGAAAAGATTTTTTGCTACAAAAATGTATGGAACCGTGATAACTTTTAGGGCAAAAGGCAGAGACATGAGGGGATCACTGAGCCAATTCGGCCTCCTGCCAATTCCAAGTGGCACCAGCTTGTACGCTCAGCCCAGAGCTGGGGGCAGCAGAGATCCAGCCCTGAGGAACCCACTATAGACCAGCCCCAAGGGACCTGCACAGAGTCCCCTGGCTCAGGGCCCCGTAACCAGCTAGAACTAAAGCCCCTGTTCCCATAACCCAGCTGAAGTCAATGGAGCTACATAGCAGGGGGGAAGCTTGGTCCTCTGGTTTCAGTTGGAGACCTTGACTGTAGAAGGATATTTCTATTTTTAGACATTTCCCATTTATATTTGCTACCATTTTTACTCCTCAGAAGAATTAAGAAACCATCATTTATCAAGTTTGAAGCAGAAGAAAAATTCCATGCCAAACCCTGAGCTGCAGGAATCTTTCACTAGGAGGCAAATGATTTATTTATAGTCAAAGTCAATTCAAACTGTAAGAAAAACAAATAATAATAATTAAAAAGCCTACAACTTAAAAAAAAGTTGCAAAAATCCAGAGTTGGCACCAAATTCAATGACAGTGATATCTAGGCAGCAATGCAAAGCATCAGTATGAGGGGTATTTATTAGGAGGGTCTCCAGGGGCAATTTCTATATAATACCTGTAGGACATCCAGTGCATTATGCCCATGTCTCTGCTGGGGAGCCCAGACCTGGACCAGCCCTCCAGGTCCAAGTTGGTACTCAGGATTATTCTCCCCCAGGGCCAGGACTTCACTGAGCTCTGTAACATCCCACTCTACCCCTTGCTCCAGCCTGCCAAGCTCTCTTGGAGCAGCAGCACGGCCCTGTGCTGTACCAGAAGCCTCACAGACTTGTGCACAGCTAGTTTGTGTGTTCCCTAAACAAGCTTTCTTCATCAAGGACAAGGAATCCAGACCCTCCCTCCCATCTCACAGGCTTGGATTTCTTGAAGGTCAGGCCTGGCCATAAAGATGGAAGCAAAGTCAGCACTCCATGTCTTAGCTTTTTGGGGGGGGTTCTGTCACAAAGACTCAGTTGGCAGCAGACTTACATTTTCCCTAGCCCTCTTCTTGCAGGTTATGTACTTAGAGAAACCTCTCCTGTTGCCTCGCACATCCCACAACACCCTCCACTCCCTGCCTCCTCAGCCACTGTCTCAGTACCCCTCTTAGGTCACCTGTCCCCGCTTCCAGCCCTTGTGCCCTGTTTGCACAGTGTGACAAGGAAGGACAGGAGACTGACAGAGCTCAGGGACACCCAGGTCACCTGAGCTGCAGCACATGGGACTGCCCAGCTGAAAGGCAGCATCCTAAATGCTGGCTAAAGCACAGCAGGAGACCCAGTGTCTGCTGTGATCTGCACAGTAGTGTTTGACCTTAGGACATGTGCAGGCACATACAGCAGAGGTGTGTAAATAAGGACAGGGTTAAGGAGAAGGCTCCTGGAGCCACCTTCTCTTGTCAGAAGAGGTCTCTGTCAACTGCTTTCTCCCAGTGCAATTCCAGTGCTGCCAGCACAGCCCTTCACTGCACTGCTTTTACTACCACAGCTGCTTGTCAGGAGAGGAAGGCTTCTCTAGGACCCATCTCTTCTATTATTAATCTGTTTCTTCCACATGATTTACTCAGTAATGTCACCATCTGACATTTCCAAACTGCTGCCAAGACAGTAATTGCTTGTGACAGAACCCATCTTGGAAGGAGATGGCCAATAGGAAAGTAGAGGCTCCAATCTTGCCCAAACAGCTTTCTGGCAGCAAGCAGAGCACCATACCACACTGGGCAGACATACCTACTTTCTGTTCCTTTTGCTAACTGGGTAAAAGCATCATGGTAAGACTGCCTTACTGAACATTCAATCCATGGAAAGGTTCCTGAGATGGGTATATGGAGCCTTAAGTGCTTTCCCAAAGCACTTTGGCAGGAGCCAAACACACACAGCCTTTGCAGAGGCATTCGGCACCCAGCCTCTCTACACAGCTGGGCAGAGGGAGTATTAGGAAACACTCACCAGTTGAATGGGGTTGAGAACAACTAGCTGGCACTCATTTAATATAGTCCCAGCAGATCATCTTCTGACACCATCCATCTAAAAAGCACCATCACGCTAAGCATGCTGCTGCCTACCAATTTCAGGAGAAGGGGAAATTCAAAGACTTAAGTTCTCCCCTTAGCAGAGGGGGAAAATTCTTGCTGTGGCTAGAACAAGAAAATACTCCTAACAGCAGGAGTGAGGTTTGTTTTTTCTGAGGTTTGTTTTTTCTCTTGAGCTTCAGACATCTTCAGTCCCTGCTTGCCAAGAAAAACTCTGTAGAAATTACTCTCCAGCAGAGGGCTCTAAGGCATTAGCAAAACAGTAAAAACAGAAATTGGGATTCTGATCCAAACCTCTCTCCCCCTGTATCCAAGGGGATTCACACTCACTCTTTCAGTCCTGGCTCATCTCTGACCACAGGGGACCAGACACTGAAGAGCTTTTGAAAAAGGCAAAAGATTCCAGCAGCGACTCAGGGGTCAATATTAAGCTCAGAAACGCTCATTCCAGAGAGCTGCATTTCTAGCAGTGTTCACCCCAAATCACTTTCATACTGAGCAAGGATAAAAAGACAATATGAAGCAGGAGGTTTAGCAATGGTGGGGTGCACAGTTTAGGATAGTCTAGCACAGATAGTCTTGATTATAGCAAATTAGCTGCCCAGTTTGCTGTAGAATAGCTCCTCTAGCCTGAGGTCCACAGTTGTTGAACTGGTCAATACAAAATAAAGACGATGAGAGGCACTTTAGCACATTAGATTTGTACAGATACTAATGCCATAATATACTCTGCAAGGTTAGGGCAGATAGAGGTAGATTAGGGTAGATGCTAGCTTTATTTATGGAGACTTAAGTGTTTTTAAATGTTTGAGAAGTAGCTAGTTCAACCATACATCCTGGGAGAGGAATAACCAGCAGCCCTGAAAGTGAGAAAAAGAATAAAAAAACCTTTTAAGTCTCACTTTCCTCATGAGCATAGATCCACTGCAGACCAGGGGTAGACCTGCTACTAGGTACTCCAGGGTACCACAGTTAGCCTGGGTCCTACAAGGAGACAGGATGGGTACAAGCCAACCCATCCCTTTTGTAGTTGGAGTTCATTTTCATCCTTGATCCCATTCTTATTGTCTTTGAAAATACACTAGGAGCACCAGTACTCTTAATAGAGGCTCATACTGCCCTCTCCTTGCTCCTGGATGGTCTGGAGAGTTGGATGGGGGACAGGAGAAAATGCAGAGGCCTCCCTGCTATGTGAGGACAGCCTGTTATTAAAAAAAATAAGATACACACATACCCCACATCATCTTGGAAGAAGCAGAGGCAAGAAGTTCACGCACCAGGGCTCTAGGAAGGGCTCAGGCAGTTTGCAGCACCATTTGTCCTACTTCCGACACCCAAAGCTCCCCACAGAAGCCCTAAGAAAAACACTATCCCCTATAGACTGGGCAACTCCTGACACCAGCAGTTCAGAAATGCTCCTTGCAGAATCTCCAGCAGCAGCTACCACAGCCCAGCTTATCTGAGCTCCTCCAGCTCCCCCGAGGGCTGCAGGGATTAAAAAGTTTCCATTAAAAGATACCACCAACAACCCTACAGCAGCAACTGCAGGAGTCCTGCTTTAAGGCAGAAAGTGAGCACAGAGGAGCTGCAACATAAAAGCAGGGAGCTTTCAGTTCATTAAGTGAAGTAATTTTTGGACAAATGAGACACCAGTTCCAGATACAAGAATAGTGTGGCCACAACAACAACTAGAGGACATCAGACTAAGAAGGGCCACCTAACCTGCTGGAGAACAAACAGAAGTCAAGACCAAGTGTTTAGATAAACACCAGGAAGCTTCAGATAACCTCAAGAAATTCTTTGTGCAAAAGAGGACAGACAAGCAGAAGAGCAGAGCTGCTCACCTCTGCATGGACTCCCACACAGCTGGGACAGACACTGCACAATGCTTTGAACAGCTCTCAGTAGCCCTTACAGGAGTTGCTTTTAAAAGAGCATCAGATATGGTATTTGAGATAGAAAGCCCTAGAGTGCAGCCTGTTTGCTCAGCAGACTCAGACACTGTAGAATTAAACTGAACACAGAATTTCTTCTCAGAGCTGCTAGTGCATTTGCTGCCAAGCAGGATGGCTGGAGCACGTTCTGCCTCCCTTTGCAGGAAGGCACCAACAAGGCTGAGCCCAGTATGGTGCTGCATGCAGTGATTTTCTGGCTCTCCTTCACTATCCTTCAATTAGCCTAGCATCCTCCTTAAGCACTTAGAGGGCCCTCAAACCTTTAGGGGCTTTCACCTTCCTCAGCTCACATGGATTGCATGATACAAAATGAGTTGCCATTCAATTTGGTAGCAGAGATGCTGTCTTCAGTCAAGCTCTACTCTGGAAAGAGACACCAAAGGGCTTTGCTTTTGATGCCATGTTCAGCCATGCAGCTTTTCCAATTCTTCTTCCTTGGAAGTTGCCAGGACAGGCTACAAGGCAAGAAAACCAGGGATGTACTAACATCTGCTATAAAAAAAAAAAGAAGCCAAGCTATATCAAGAGGGCTGGCAGCTCCCCTTTTGCAGGGACAGCAGTAAGCAAAGCAATAGCAAGTATGGATCAAGAACATTTAATTTTGTGTGTGCTCTTTTGCTCTGTTTTAAATCCTCTAGTTCCTGTCAGTTTAGCTGACATCCAGAAAGCTGGTGAGAAATTATAGTATTGGACTGCTTAACCACGCTGGGCTAAATGTCTTTCTTGTTTACACCCCTGCAACCTCATTTAAGTTTTTAATGGGGTTGTAGAGATTTAATGAGGCAGAGCTTAATCCATACAAGCAGGATCCAAAAGGCGGTCTTGCTTAGAGACCTGATTTTCAGTTTAAAAAAAATTGTTCTTTGCTTCCAAAAAAAATAGGTTTCTTTAGCTGTAACACAGCTCAGGAGAGTAGAAAAGTTTAAAGGGTTATTTTCTTAAAGGATCAAATGCTTTTAAGTCCTGAAGTCTCTTTTGAAAAGAATGCAGCCATATCCTGTATTACACACAGCTCAGATGCCCATGTACAAGAAGACTGAAACCAGTGTGGAGCACAAGACTCAAGTGAGGAGGGAAAATCAGTTAAGCAGCAGTTTCCTTCCATGGGTGCTTTGGAAGGGGAAATGTGAGTGCATAAGTGAGAGCAACATGGACTGTCAAAACCCAGAGATAAAAATCAGCATCACTAAAATACCATGAATACATTAGGGCTGGAAATTTGAAAGCCTTGGACCTGTGCTGTTCTTGAACAGCTTTTGAAAGTAGATAGAGCAAAACAGCTTTGAAAGTGCAGCCAGGGTTCTGGGGGTGTCTTTGTACAGACCAACACTGCGTTCGCTGATCCTGAGGACAGCTCCAGCTCTGTGCTTAGCCAACTGTGCTCTGTGCTTAGCAGGCAGCAGTGCAGGGACACCCCTGGACAGAGCACTGCAAGTATCAGTGTCATCCTATGCAGCAGCTGCAAGCCAAACAAGGCAGAATCCTGCAGTGATTTCTCACCTGGGTTAGCAGCTGCTAGGGCTCTTCAAGGCTGTTTTGGCTGAATGTGTGCTATAGTACCCAGGGATGCATCTTCCACTACACAAGACTTCTTCCTTCATCTGAAACTGGCTCACCTTGCTGCCATCAAAACAAAACATACCAGAGAGCAGACACTGCCCTGCTCCTTGCATTTCCCTAATGGTCTTCAACTCTGTTCAGTATTTTCACTGCCAGGAGAATGAAAGTAAAACTATCCTGACTCAGAAGTTTAGCTGCAAGTCAAGACTGAGTAATAATTATATCCACACAAGCTCACACTTTACAACACAGCCCTTAGCTGTACTGTAGTTCCCTGATGTTCCTTCCTCTGTCCCAAAGAGACAGATTTAACCAGCTGCATGTTGGGAGCCAGCCTGATTAACCAGGAAAACAGAAACCCCACAAGAGCTACATGGCTCTGAGCTCACCTCCTGGAGCAGCTTGGTTTAAACTGCCCATTTGCAGAGACATTGCCTGTTCTGACACCACTCAGCAGGCACCGCTCCCATGAAACCAAAAGCATCTTCCACACCCAACAGCCTACTTGAAAGCTGGAGCTAAGCAGCTTCCCCAGCCCCAGGGGCAAGAAAAAAGGGACAGGTCCTTCACACTGCAGAGATATCAACACATAAGACTCATCTGAGGCTGTTTTCAGTCTTTCCTTAAGAAGGCACTGCTGTAATGGATTCTGTTAACGGGCTCGAAAAAGTTAGGGAGGCCACTAGTCAGTTTCCCCCGCCCCCATATCACTCCCAATTTAATGCCAAAGGGGGCAAGTTAGGGTTTACTTAGGTGCAGTAAATACACAATATTGGTTTTACTGGTTTTCCTGATGAGGCTAGAGGCAGCAAGCACAGCAAACAGGGTTCCAATAGCTGAAGAGCTTTCATAACTAATGGGTTGAAGAGGTACACATCACCAGACTGCTGTTACTGCTGCATCCAGCAGTTGCCCTGCTGCATCCAGGCTGGAAGGGACCAGCACTGGCCTCTTTGGGGCATATTAAAGAAGCAAGATTTAGCACTGCATGACTAAGGCAGAGGTACCTTCCTATTCTCCATCCTAGGCAACTCACTCCATAATCACCACTTCCAATTTCCAGCTGTGTAAGTTGGGTGAACTGCTCCAGTTGAACTGGTTTCTGACCCAAGCTGTGATGTTCAGGGCCAGCAGCAGGGTACCTCTGCCCTAACAGAGGCACTTAAGGGGACCTTCCAAAGTCCTCCCAGGACATACACTAATCCACCTTCTACTCATCCCCAGTAGCCCCAGGTCTGGGCCCTGTAGGAGGCAGAAAGCAGTGATAGCTGAGGGGAGACAGCAGCTCCTGTACTGCCTGGCAGGCATCTTGCAGAAGAGGGGATGCAGAGCATCATTTCATACAGTTATAACTATCAAATTCAGCTGTGTCCAAGGAGCACAGCCATATCTGGCCATACCTGATGTTATGGCAAAGGCATTTCTGCTTTAAGAGGAATATTATTACTCTTAATAGAGTCCTTTTAGAGAACACATTAAGAGACTTGCATGATGGTGCCGAGTACACAAATTGAATTAGATAACTGCATATGCTTGGACACTCAGAAAGCTCTACAGAGAACACTTGTATTAAACTGATTTGCTAGAGACACCCAAATTTTGGATATGAACAATAAGAGACTTGTCCTAGATGAGCGAGACTAGTCCTTTGCTGTGTCCTGGCCCCATATCCTATAATCCCTTTATAGGACTTATAGGATTTCTCTGGCAAGGAAGGGCAAGTAGAAGCAGTCTCACTGCACAGCCAGCATAGGAAGATACTCAGGCTACCAGCTAATCTCTCCAGAGTCCACTAGAGATGAGGATAAGCTTGTCTAGAGAGATTCAGAGCATCTCATGTTTGTCTGTGCAGTTTGATTTGTTTTTAAAGACAGTTTTGCATCCAAGCAAGGCAGGTGAATATACTGATGCAATTAACCACAGGCAGCCTGGCACAGATGGTCCCCAAGAAACAGAGCTGGCAGAACAGCAGGAGTTCCCATTTAATGATGAGCCAGGCCCTCCGTGAGGCAAGTCAGCAAGCCCCAAGCAAGGTAGCAGGGCTGGCTGGGGCCACTCAGCTCCCTGCATTTCCCTCTCTGGTCAGCAAGGAGGATGCTCCCTGCAGAGAGGCTCCATAGTCACCTAAGAGCACCCTAACCTAAAGCTCCATGTACCCTTCATAAGGTGTTTCTTCACAGGAGAGCTCTGCCAAGCATCTAATCTCTGGAAGTATCTAGATATTTTGGTAGAGGAATTGAGCATTAGCTCCTCTAACTTAGGGAGGGTGGGAAGGAAATGGCAACTTGATATTCAAGGGTCATGCCACTGTGTGGGTGAGGTACCCTGACTGCCATTAGGTAGTGAAAGATGTTAGAAAGCAGAGCTGCAGCTCAAAAGCTTTTGTGCTTAATTGGGGCAGCAGCATCCCCAGGCAGAAAGCTTGTCCCCAGTGGTATTGCCCTGTTTTATAAGGCTTACACTGGTGGCACTGGCAATTCCTCACACTTGGAATGTCTCTGGCTCCCCATTCTAGATAGCCCAAGTTGATTAGAAGAGATTCATCCCAAGAGCTGTTGCTAAAAAACAAGAGCCAAAAAACAAGTTGCCAAAAGGCACATAGTAACCCAGAGAGCACCACAACTCTTGTGTAATAGGCACCTGCAGAGTCATATTCTAGAACCAAGAGCATCACAGCTTTCCAGCTAAGCCTCATCATTAAGGAAACCTGCTCCTTGCTACAGCCTGTGTCTGTCCTTTAAGGAGCTCAGGGACTATTCAGGAGCAGAAGAGCCAGGCCTGTGGTTACATAAGAGAATTACATAGGAACTCAAAAAATATAGTAGACTTTGAACAGAAGGACATGCCTTAAACCCCTGTGCAGAAAGCCTTATTAACTAGGGAGAAAGACCAATTCTCAGTTGAAATAAAAATCCCTCTTATCTTTCACTACAGACAACCAGGCATTTAAAGGAGATCCCAAAGGGCCCAGAAACAGCTCAGCCTCCTGTGCCATTCCTGCTTAGCAAGGATATGAGACCACTTCTCCCCTATGTGCTTGTTCCTTCTCCCTACCATCAGCACCACATCCTGGCACTGCTAGAAGATGTGTTAGGACAAGGTACATGTTGAATAAGGTAGAGTTGACAGCAGGTTTAAGTGTGCAGGAAGCCACCAGGAGCTGCACCACCTCACACAGAGCAGTGAGAGCTCCCAGTTTCTGCTGACCTCTAAACTTCACAGGAGTTAGGAGTTATTGCTTCCCACAGAGAAAAGATGCTGATTAGCTGTTGTCTATGGCACCCCACCTCCAATCAAGAGGAAAAATACCATCTGGCATGCCACCCCTGGAGGGCTGCCAACCTTTGCAGTAAAATACTAAGGGAAGAGAAGGTCAAGATAAAGGAAGATGAACAAAACAGGCAGAAAGATTAATCCCTGACAAGAGGAAACAGCCCAGGCATTAAAGCACAAAAATCATGGCTGGACAGGCAAGCATGAAAATGCTTAAGTAAGAGCAAGAGGCAGGAGTGAAGCAGTTCTCTACAGGAAGGTTATGAGCGAGTTGAAGAGGTACTGAATCAGAGCTGCAGACTAACTCCAGAGAAGCATCTACTTCTATACCTCTTCTGATGAAGGTTTGCTTAGGCAGAAGTGGCATCACTGAGTATGAACTATCTAGAGATCAGCTGTGGGGCAACAGAGACAGAGAAAAATGAGCAAAAGCAAGAGCAGCTTAACAGAAAAAAGGGAACCCCTAGTGCAAGGCAAGGCTGGAGGAGCCGGCACTGGAGAGGAGCTTCACAGGCAGCACTGAGTTGGAAGAGCATCTCCAAGGGGATCCCCACCTGCTCCCAGCACTGTCATCTAGTGTGACAATAGGACAGCACTTGTGCTGGCAAGATGTTGAGCCAGCTGCACATTGAGACACCCACCTCATGCTGAATATCCATCTGCATTTGTCTGGGGAGAGGAGTTCAAAAGGAGTGACAAGGGCTCTCCAGCTGTCTCCCACAACACCCACTTGACTAAGCATCTCGAGGACACTTTTCACTGCTAACTCCCTGTACCCCCTGGAAGGGGACAGGTCATCCAACATCTTTATTAACCACAGTATGTATAACCACATGCACAGTAACAAGCTCATAACCGTGTACCAAACAGACCATTTGGTGAGTTCACACTGCCAAGTGGGCCACTCCACATCAAGCTGCCTCTGTTTTAGCCTTGGGATAACTGGTACCTTCCGACTCCAGCCGGTCCAGCCCGTAGGTCACGGCCGTGCTGATCTTCCTCACGGAGGGAAGAGCTGTCCTCCTCACAGAGGCCATTGATGCTGATGTCACCAGCACCACAGTTCTGCTGGGTTCAGGTTCCTCTGTCTGTCCAGGTTGGGTAGCAGAGGAATCACCAGGAGGTGGAACAGCCTTTTCACTCATGTCTGGGGCCACATCTGTGAAGTCTAGGGAAGATAGAAAGTAGCAGCTTTGCAAGGCAATATTAAGACCATCATTAAAAAAAAAAAAAACTGAACTCCTTAATTAGCACTCAACTTTGAAAGAAGCTATTAAACCCCTGCATCTTCCAGGAGGTGTGACCACTGTAATAAAAGCTTTCCTTCCAGGACAGCCAGCACAGGAGGTCCTCCTTAATGAGAAGGCAGCCAACTGTTGACTTCCAGTGCTTTGAGGGCTGCTAGTCACGACCCCACAGCAAGATCAGAGCACTGAGGCACTGATCAAGTTCTGAACCAAGTGACAGATCCCTTTATTGCAGAAATAAAAGTTAACTGAATTTGTAATTAAATCCCAGAAGCAGATTAATTAGTGGAAGCTATTGGAAAGGCCTTGGCTCCCCTACAGAGCAACTTTACTTTAAGAGAACTGATGCAAACTGAAGTCTTTTTCCTTTGATGCCCTGCAATGTGACTTACCAGGAAAGCTCCCCAGGAGCAGTTTCTTTGCAGTGGTACCTGCTATAGAAACACACTGACACTCAGAGCCTTGGGCTAAGACAACTCTCACTAAGCTCCTATTAAAGACACAGTCTCCAGCATGTAGCTGCCAAGGTGACATCGAGTCAGTAAGATGTGACTGCTTCAAGTGCTTCCATGACCTACATCCTTGCTAAGAGTGACTGAAGGAGCAAGAAAGCCAAGAATCCACTACTACTCATGTGATGTGGATATCTATGCAGGCTTCCAAGTTCAAGGGCTTGAGAGATTCTGATACAAATTCATACTTAGTGGTCCCACACCCTTTCCCAAAGAAGTTTTATTCCTTTGGATAAAGCACTAGCTGTCTACAACTACTGCCTGTGGCTCCAGAAGTCAGAAGTTGCTTGATAAATAACAAGGTTTCAGCCACAGACACCCGAGTTAAGACAAGATTTTGGGAAGATCTCCCCAATGCTCTGACATCAAAAAAAAAAATACTCTGCTGGCACATTTCAACATGGTGAATGCAACTTTATGGACAGAAAGCATTGTCAAGGCTAGAGGCAACCTTTAAGAGGTCAGAAAAATGCAAGTTAATATATAGATGCTGGAACACTTCAATACACAAGCACCAATTTTGGTGTTGGATGCACCATCACACCCTCTGTGAGGATCAGGCCTGCAGAGAGCATTAGCAAAATCCTACCTTCCACATCTAGCGTTTCTGCTGTGGAAGCAGCATCAGTTGCTGTCAACATCCATGTGGCACTGGAAACAGCTGGCATCTCAGTATCCCTCCTACTTTCCTCCCAAGGAAGACTTGCAGCTCCAGTTCCCTGGGTAGCACCAGGCACCAAGGTCACAACCGATGGAGCAGCATCAGTGTCCTGGGGAACTGTTGTCATCTCCTGTGTGACACCTACAGCAAGAACATTACACAGTACAGCCAGTAGTTTGTCAGGCAGTAGCAAAACAGATGTTGGAACACATGATTATGCCACGCATTAGCATTGCCAGAGCTAAATCTAACCAAGTGCTGCTGGGAGAATACAGCACAAAAATACCAAATACAGGAAGGATCCTGCCACTTTCCTTTTATTAGTTCCTCCTTAGGGAGCAGAGGACTCACTGGTGAGCAATGACACAGGATCAGAGCACTGCAGCCCTGCTGTGCAAAGCTACATTCAGAGCAAGCAGGGATGCCAGGATCAGGCTCTTAGTGATGAGCTCTTGGAGCTCAGTGAGAAGTTTCACAGAATGATTTGTTTTCACACAAATCAATGCTCACTGTTATTTCACCAGCATCAGGGAAGGGAAGGGGAACCTGCTAACAAGTCAAGTGTTTATAAATTAATCTCTAAATTAGTCCAATTTCAGTACCAGCACACAATTAGTTTTCCTTCTATTGTTTTAGAAGAGAGGGAATTTCAGGATGTAGGGAAGGGAAAACAGTCCTTTTCCTGAACACTGCATTCTAAAGGGGAGATTGGAGAACTTCAGCAATTAGGACAATGAAGTCCTAACCACACATGGTACTACTAGTTAGTCTAGGAACAAGCCATTGCCTAACACTTATACCAAAAGACTT
The DNA here is from genome assembly GCA_034781795.1 of Crypturellus tataupa. NCBI lineage: Eukaryota > Metazoa > Chordata > Aves > Tinamiformes > Tinamidae > Crypturellus > Crypturellus tataupa. Next base: position 3,783,790 of record JAWLRI010000086.1, read on the forward strand.
TGCTATTTTCTCTTGCCCCTATTTTAGACAAGGTGGGAACAGTCAGCAGGCTAAAGGTGACATCTAGACAGGTAAGCAAGGTATGGGGTGAGACTGAGCCTGCCAAGAACCAGAAGTAGAGTTTCACCCTACTGGTACACGTACTTGCAGGAGCAGAGTCAGAGCCTGGCCACAGTTCTGCTCTGCAGTGAGCAGAGCTCAGGAACTACTTGTATTGTCTTCTCTGTAGCAAGGCTCTGGATGGACCCTTTTCCATGATTCTTTAAGGATGGAGAGAATAGATCAAGATCTGAATCTCACTGAGGCTAGTGGTACAGCTTGCCTATTCCTGAATTTGACCAGTATTTCCAGATAGCCTTTATCTTTACATCTGCTGCATCGACTGCAAGTGCCTGAAGCTAGCAGTCAATCCCATACACTAATTAATCCAGCCCTCAGAAAGGAGGATTTGTCCTTCCTTGTATAACACTGCAGTTCAGAACTCCACCTTTGGGTTGTTGCACTCACTGTACCACAGGGACATCTGGGGCTGTATTACAAGCACCCAAAATCAAGTACTTGGTTGAGCAGAGGCTACACTCCCTTCCTAGACAGGAGACAAGAGGGTTTTTCACAGCAGATCCATACCTGTCTTATCAAGATGCAATGCCTACACAACAGTTAACAGCTGTAAGCACCAAACCTCAAGTCTCTGCTTCAATAGTATAGGACACAGTTTAAGTTTACTTGATTGACTTCAGCATTAAAATAGAATCAACACTGTGCAATGGAGTTTCAGTACATTCTTCGTCCCTAGTCTCTACCAGCACTGCCTTTCCAGTCTCAGCACTGCTATTTGCTACTAAAACAACATTTTCTTCCAGTCTGATGAGGAACAGCACAGACAAGTATTCACATAATTTAGAAGTCAAGAATCTGCCTACAGGAGCAGAGTTGCCTACAGAAGTGCTGAACTGAAATGCAAATTAAAATGACCTACTGGAGTTATCACCCAGACAAAACAGTTTTTTATAGCCTTTCCGAGCCTAGAGGAGATACCTGCAACACAGGTAGTATCCAGGCCACCTTTGCCCATTTTATCCCCCAAAATGGAAAACAGACTCCCAGAAGCACCTCTCAAATCTGCATTTGAAGGAAAAAAAAAATCCTGTTGACAGACAAGTTTTTACCTTCTAGTGAGCTTCCCAAAGCAGGAAGGACATCCAATTTAGTCTCTGTCACCACAGCAGCCTCTGGCAATGACAGAGCAATGCTTTTCCTTTCCTCTGCTGTGACTGTGTCTGTATTTTCCAGAGAGTTTAAATCAGATGTGTCTATTCCTGTCAAGCTCACAGTGAGAGAAACATCACTGCGGCCTGTGGAAGCTACTGGCACTTCCTCCCTCTGTGCTGACACCAGAGCTGTGGAGTTGCTCTCCTTGGCAGTGCCAGGGGTTGCTGGAGCAGATACTGGGGATGGCAGCACTCTTGTCACATCATCTTCCTCCTGCACACCTCCCTGTGGGGTCCAAGATGGTTCTGCTGCCACTTGATCCTCTCTCATCTCCTCACGCTGCAGGTTTCCCCCTTGACTTATATTCCCTAGTTTTGTGTCATCCCAGTCAGGAGGCACTGAATCAGTTGGGTGGACAGTGACAGTACTAGCTGTGACAGGCAGCTCTCCCTGCCTGCCGTCCATCCCCGCTTCCAGAGGGAAAGAAGCCTCAGTAGGTTCAAGAGGGGAATTTGCAGCAATATGTCCTGGTGCAGTCAGTATCTGCATGTTTGCACTTGGGGTTTCAGCTTCTGAGTCCACACTTTGAGGCTCAGGACTGGGCATGATGGAATAGTCACTCACCACTTCCAGACTGGGAATGCTGGGGAGCAAAGTGGGACCTTGCTCACTGGGTGCAGTTGAGCTGTCCAAGTTGCTCTCTGCCTTCTCCAATGCAGCAAAGCCGCTTTCTGTGACAGCTGCCAGGACACTGGCAAAGCCAGCCTCTACTTCAGCACTATCCTCTGCAGGGCTCTTGCTAGCAGGGCCACTCACAGGTTCCTCCTCCGCAGCAGGGCTCAGGGTGGTCACAGCTGTGGTAAGCATGGCCTTGAGCTCACCATTGTCATTCAGCTCCTTTTCTGAGCTCACAGGACCAAGTTCCTTCTCTTCTGTGGCAGTCACTGCCCCAGCAGGGGTGTAAACATCCAGGCTCTGGCTGCTTGGGCTTGCAGGCTGTATTTCTCTTTCAGCAGTGAAGGCTTCACTTAAGGGCATCTCAGATGACTTTGCTGACACTCCAAATGCCTCTTCATAGACTGGTTGCTCAGAGGGGTCCAGGATATTTTTCAAATATGACAAGCTTGTCCTTTCGTCTTCTACCCCATTCTCCACCCATGGGCCAAGCTGGAGCTTTGTCACATCCCTTTCCTCCAGTTCCTGAGAGGCAAGGCATGGTGGACTGGAGCATAAGAGCAGGATGCTGCAGGCAGCCACACAGACCTGAAATCCTATTGATTTCCTCATAGCTGAGGAGAGATGTGCACAGGCTGCAGGGCAGAAAGTCCAGAACCAAGACCTAGAAAGGGCAAAAAAAAAGCAGCAAGATGATCATGGGTATACATAATCCATTAACCTCGTGCTTTAATTGGATAAGTTGTAAACTTACCTTGTCTTCTTATCCATCCTTAAGAATGGATCCCTATATCCCAAAACAAGATGCATCTCATTTTGTTCTTCCTAACTATTTGAAGTTTCATGCCAGCCACAAATCCAAATTATAACACTGAAGCCCCAAACAGACCTTGCCAAGCTCTCTGCACAAGCAGCAGGGTGTAGTGCTCTGCCCAGCACACAGACATGCAATAAAAACCAACCCGTTTGCTCTCTACCACACCACGGATTAGGGGTTTCTTAAGCAGCAGGACTGAGTGGCCAGACTGGAGTCTCAGGACCATTACAACAAATCCCATCCATTCCAGGCATGGATGCAGAGGGGAATTGAACTACTGGCACAAGGAATAAAAGTGCATAAGGGAAGGGAGGCCTATGAGGCACAATATAGAACCACAGAGAGCCAACACAATGCCCTTAGGGGCTCTGTAGCTGCATTATATCATGCCCTACATGGGCATCTTGGCTCTATTAGGAAAGGCTGTTGCCCAGACAGCACTGCTGCATTAGAACAATGTTTTATGCTGCACTGCACCACACAGCCACTTCCAGAAAGTTATGTATTGAATCCCTGCACTGCTCCAGGAGTTTGCAGGAGTGCTGCACCAGTAGCCCTGTGAGGCTGCAGGAGCCCTGTGCCCTGACAAGGGCTGCTCCCAACCTTCTTCCTGCAGGGAAGGGCCTTCCTACCCCAGAGATGTCCCAAGAACAGCACTCAGCTACACGCAAGCCCCAATCTAAGGCCTCTTGGTTACTCATTGCACACGGCAGCCAGTCTTGAGGCTCACACATGGGTTTGCCTGGCAGTGGAGGGCTGCTCTCTAAGGTCATTCTCCTTGGTTGGGAGGTGGGTTGCTAATGACCACAGCTGTGGTCATTAGCTTTAGATTGAAAATAAATGCAGTTGCTTTTGCCATTGCAATCCCAGTTTCATGGGAGAACTTACCTTCAAGTTGCAGAGTTAACAGAAAATAGTTGAAGTTTTCAGCCCTACCCCTTAAAACTTCATTGGAAGGGACCAGTGTCACCTCTGCAGTCCTGCTCACCCATGCCACCCTTCCTCAGCTCTGTTTGCACACTCAGCCATGTAAGTATTGCTTGCATTTGCCCATAGGCAGTGCAGTAGCAAGCTGCCTAGCACTGCTTTGCTACCCCAGGGCAGAGCACCACAGCACCCTAGGAGGGCATGGGACAGCACACAGGAGGTGGCCTTTGGGGCCAGGGGAACACTTGGAGTTATTGGCATTTGTGCCAGCCCCCACACAGCAAAGGTCCTACCAGTGTCCTGCTGTTCCTAGGCATGTTGCCTCTTTGGAAAAGTGTTGTTGTACATGCCCAAACATCTAAACACAAGCCATACATAGAACACTTGCAGTAACACACCTGGCTACCTTGCTCTTTGACCATCTCCAACATAAATATGTTTCCTACTTCACACAGTAGACAATTCTAGCTGAAGGCTCTTGAAAGCCTATGCTGCAGATAACCCCACAGATAAAAAATGTGGAGGACAATCTCAGCTCTGGCAGCCTGGAGACACACAGGTCATTAGAGTCAATACCACAAGCTTCATTATCTGGCTGAGCCTTCAGGGCACACTGAGTCATTTTTTCCATTCTCCCCACAGTCCCATCCTTGAGCTCTCAGAGCTGTTGGAATAATTCACCTTCATCCACTGCAGGCCACACACACCAGGTGCTCAGGTTTCAAATAAAACCCACCAAGATGCTGTTCATCAACAACACAGATGTCTTCCCCCCTCACACTGCTTAAGCATCTCTTCCTTGCAGGATGGGTGGCCACTCATTTATCTCCTCCACCCTCTCTGCCAAAAAAAGAGAGTAGAAAACTGACAATATCCAGCAATTCCTCCAAGCTAATCCCTTATGCACTTTTGTAATTAAAAAGTACTAAGATTATAGTGTGTAAGTTAAATTAATAGTGCCTGCTGACATGCATCTGCCATGCTGGGTGAATACAAATTACCTTCACCTCATTCACCCCTTCAGCAAGGGCCGGTAAGAACATTCAACCATTGAAAGGACTTTCTCATTTGAAGGGGACTGGTGGGTTACACCTGCATCAAAATACAGTGTCTCTAAAAAGTCCAGGGTTTATAGACAGACTTCTGCTAGAACTTCTTGCATATTCAGCCCAAAGAGAACTCCAGCTGGGCTTGAAAGAAAACCATAGCCTGCAAATAAGATACCTCCATGAGAAAAGAAATGCTATTTAAGAAGCTAGATCTAGGAGCCCAAGACAATCAGCAGGGGAATAGAATATCGAAAAGTCTTTAATTCTTCCTCCCCACCCCCCAAATAAGTTTACTCCTCTCTACTAGGACCAGGAGTGCAAACAAATAAGAGGGAAAGATGCTCCCTAAAAGCCTGGTTCTTAGGCCATTAATCAGAACATAACAAAAATTAAGAGCCATTCTTCCCAAAAGAGAACTTTCTCCCTTCTGGAGAGTAGGCAACAAGCACTATGCAGTGGTAGCCTGATACCAACATATCCTAAAGTACCTTAGCATAGCACTGTGCAGCTTTTCCAGGCTGAAGAATGCTCTAAATCACTTTTATACTTGTAAAAGGTAAAAATAACACTGGAGAGAATGTTTTTGCTCAAGAAATCCACAACCACCAGACATAAGCTAACCTAGACGCCACATTCAATGGGATGTGGAGAGAAGGGCATCAGGAACAGACACAGAGCTGCTGCAGGACAAGTGGCACAAGTTCACATTTCAAAGAAGATTAGCAAGGGCTTAAAGACCTACTTAGCTTTGAAGAGACTGGATTAAATGGTGTATGAACAGTGGTGCCCTGACTCGTCTTAAGCAGAGTTTAAGATCGTGCAGTAGCATTTCTACTTAATGCTGAAGTAATCCAGGTTTTAGTGAACTGCTTTGTGTCCAGACACCAGTGGCTATTTGTGCTGCATCAGGCTACACATCCATCCTCCCGCCTCCACAAGGTTGTAACCTTAGCCAGGTGATGACAAGTTGGGGCATGCAGCTCTAACCAAGCAGCTGCTGGAGCAGGTTTGCTCCATCACTAGCTTGAAGCAGTGGAACTGCCCACAGTTTCATGCTGCAGGAGCTTCTTGTCCCCAGGTCTCTGCTGGCATTCTCCAAGTCTTCAGCTTGAAGAGTTATCAATCACCAAGGATTGATGTTAGAGACATCTTTAACTACTCTGCCTGTACTGACCTACAGCAAATCCTGATAGATGCAGCTCCCCTCTCTACAAAGGCAGCAGACCTTCAGGTAGCCAGGAAGGTTTATCCTTAGCCAAGGGGAAAGATTTAAATAAGAGGCACTGGAGGAAGACAGAGGTCTGCTAGACAACAAACAGGTCACATGAAGGACCCCTGGATGATGCCTCTCAGTAAGAGCCATCAGCTCCTGCAGGCAACTCATCAAGCTGAGGGACAATAAATATAAACCAGCCACTGCGTGAAGCAGCCCTGCTGACTTGCTTGGATCAATTCTGAACCAGGCTGCTTCCTTTCTCTGTACAGCGAGCCCTAACAATAACTACCAGATCAATATTGCCTCTGTGTAATTCAAAGACCTGTTTGAAGTCAGCCTAATGAGAGCTAGTTTAGAGGGAATCCTATCCTGGTATTTTTCCAGCAGAGCAGTTTTGAAAAGGACAAGGAGGGAAGGGATCCATTAATGAACCAGCAGTCAACAGACACATGCTTGAAACAAAATAAACTTTCCACCCCAGCTGTACAAGGCTAAACCCACGGCTGGCTTTTAAGGGGTTTGCCCAGCCAATTTCAGTTAATGAGAACTCCCAATAAAAGCCATTTACTGCTATTTTCTGCCGTAGGTGAGTCCTGGCCATATTTATCCAAGTTGTTGAAACAAAGGAAGAGCAGCAGGCTTTTAACTCACTTGAATTAATACTCTGGTTCTAACAATCCCTCTCCCACACAGAGAGGGCACTTGTGCTGAAGCTGAAGTGGCTGCATGCCTCATACAGCAGAGATCACAGGAGATTAGCAGGTCAGCCGCAGACAAATCGCTGTCTGGCTTTGAAAAACGCAGCTTTTTCACACCTCCAAGTGCCAGCTCGATTATGCTGCTTTGGACTGTCAGGACAGTCCAAGATGTGCTCCATTCAGCAACTCATCTGTGAGAAGGGAAGTGGGGAAAAAACCTGTATATCTTCTAATGCAAAGATTTAGCTAAAACACACAAGTCAATGAAACAGCAGTGAAATGCTATGGTACTGGAGCGCTAATGTGAGCTATCCCGGCTTTACTCCTCCTGCCGAATACAAAAGCCAGCAGACAATGCAGGAGCCGACACCGCAGAGCTCCAACTCCTGCTCCCGTGCCCAAGCTAAGGAAAACGCCTTCATTTCAGCTTACCCAATGCCTTTGCCCAGTCCAATCTGGCAAAATGGGCAGTGGCAGCTCTTGCAGCGCATATTCCAGCCAACAGCTCGAGGTCTGTTTATCTCCAGAGCCTACAATGCGATTCCAACCACAGCTCGACTCCATGCCAGCTACTAATACAGCGCACACCGGATGAGCCGAACTGTGCAGACACAACTGCACATCACTCGGAGGGGGCACATCTAGCTTTGCTAACAAGCAACCCAATGAGATTATTAATATTCCAACAAGGCAAGCTTCCTCCCAGCTCCAGCGAGCACTTCTAACGCATAACACAAGCCCCGCTCAGAGCATTCCTGTTCCAGCAGCAGCTCTTTTGAGGAGGCGCGCAGCACGTTTCAGGCATTATTCCCCCAGCCGTTAAGCCGCGGCTCGCTTTGTTTGGCGGCTGCACAGAGCACCGGTGCAAACCCCGCTCCGATTTGCACGGCTCTGTGGCTTCCGACCCGCGCCAGCTCCCAGGGACTGGAGAGGAGGTCTGCAGGGCATGGGAAGGCTGGGCGTTTAGGGAAGGGGCCAGGGAGCGTAACAGTTGTCTGACACCAAGAGCAAGGAAATCCCAATCTCCAAACACACCGAGAAGACTAACAGCACTGATTCCCTTCTGCAAGGGGCACCCTGGCATCAAACCACCCAAGAGATATCCTGGAAATCCACAGCTCTCTCTGGGTGCAGATTAATTTTGCTTTCAGGTGAGGTTGGTGTTGCCTTCCAGGGAGGGGATGGGAGCCTCTCCAGGCTCAACTCCATCCAACACCGGCACCCAGATACAGCCCCGCTCTATTGTTCTCTACACAGTACCTACCTGCAAGCCCCAGAAACAAAAGGGAGATGCGAAACCTTCACCCTGGCCATGGCCACACCAGCCCGGTCCCCATTAGCCACCACAGGGGTTGGGCGGCAACGAGCTCTGGGCCACCGCTCGCATCGACAGCTTGAGGTCAGACGTGACCAGAGCTCATCCCCCTCCCCGTAACCTCCACGGAAACCTGCGGGTTCCCCCGTAAAGGAGGAAGATGATGCTCAATTCATTCAAGTTCGCATCGCTGGACACCACCGGACCGCAAGGTCAGGCGGCGGCGCGGGTAGCACTGAGCACCCCAGGGGCACCGAGCTCGGTAACAAAGAGTCGCTGGGCGGACGAAAAATAAGAAATAAAAACAAATAAAATAAAACCCGACGCGAACGCGGCACGAATCTCCTCGCCGCTCCGCAGCCGCCTTCCCCCCGGCCCGGCCTCACCTGCGTCCCGCCGCCCGCCTCAGCCTGCTCCGCGCCGCGCCGCGCTCGCCTCCGATGTGGCCATCGCGCCCTGTTTGGGCGAGCTGCCCTTTCGTGGAGCCCCCGCACCCCTGGCCCCGTCTCGATTCCGAGGGGGAAAGCAAGGGGCTTGGAGGTTGCGACTCACCTTATGCATTCTTGATCATTAAAAAAAAAAAAAAAATCCCGCAGCTATGCAAAGGCAGGTTCTTTAAAGAGTTTGTAGCTCGACAGGTAAGGACTCGGCTGGGGCTCAGGAATGTGGAAATTCAACTCAAGTCAGCCTACTGCGACGAGCAATATTAATAAGGGCATACAGGTAAAGCGAGGGGGAGACGGAGGGTTTAGAGCCTTGGCGGCCGCGGGGACCGCACGGTCTCGCTGCAGCCCCCGGAGGAGCCGGGCGGGCCCGGTGCGAGGGGCCCGGCCGCGTCCCGGCGTCCCGGGTACCTGGGACTTGAAGTAGGTCTCCTGCGGGGTGGAGAGGACGTCGGCGGACGCGATGTCCAGGTGCAGCAGGATCTGCCGGAAGGACGGCCGGTTCCGGGGCTTGCTGTTCCTGCGGGCGTGGGCACGGGATGATGGGCGCCGCGGGCGGGAACGGGGACGCGGCGGCCTGGCGGCCTCCAGGGCCTCCATGGGCAAGATGTCCCCATGGGCAAGACGTCCCCATGGGCAAGATGTCCCCATGGGTAGGATGTCCCCATGGGCAAGATGTCCCCATGGACAGGATGTCCCCCATGGACAAGACATTCCCATGGGCAAGACGTCCCCATCGCCATGACCCCCAGGTCAAGAGGATCCTCCGTGGGCAAGATATCCCCATGGGCAAGATGTCCCTATGGACAAGATGTCCCCATGGGCATGTCCTCAGTGGAAGAGGGTTCTCCATGGGCAAGACATCCCCATGGGCAAGACATCCCCATGGGCAAGATGTCCCCATCACCAGGAGCCCCCACAGCCGGGGGATCCTCCCCAGTCAAGATGCCCCCATGAACATCCCCCCCTTGGACGGGAGTCCCCCGGGGCGGGACGTCCCCATGGGCAGAGGCTCCAGCACGGGCGAGACCCGCGGCAGGGCAGGGCGTCCCCGCGCGTCCCCGCGGGCGCCGCTCACCAGCACTGCCGCAGCAGAACCTTGAAGCCGTCGGGGCAGCCGCTGGGCACGGGCAGGTGGAGGCTGTTGCTGCCCACGCCCCAGATGATGGCCGAGGAGTCCACATCCTTGTAGGGGATCTCGCCCGTGAGCAGCTCCCACAGCACCACCCCGAAGGACCTGCACCCACGGGCGCCTGTCATCTCCTTGTGCCCCTGCTAACGCCGCGTCACCTCCCCGCGTCCCCTGCTAACGCCATGTCACCTCCTCGTGCCCCTGCTAACGCCGCGTCACCTCCCCGCGTCCCCTGCTAACACCGCATCTCACGGGCTTCCTGGTGGCCCCCTGGTGCCACCAGTGCCCTCTGGTCCCTCTGCATCCTCTAAGGTCACCCCAGCCTCCCTCACTGCTCCTTGCCTTGCTGCGAGCCCCCTCATGTCCCCAACGTCCCATCACGGAAAAAGGGGTCTCTGATGGGGGCCCTGATGTCCCCTCATGTCCCCCATCCGTGCAGTGCCCCCCACCCCCTCGCAGTGTCCCCAATGTCCCCATCTCCATTTCCTTGCCTCTGTCCCCCAAAGGTTCCTAATGTCCCCATATCCCTGCTGTCCCCGCCGTGCCCCTCGTGTCCCTCCACTGCACCTTGTCCCCCATGTCACCGGTGGCAGCAAAGAGCCGCCGTGTCCCCACGGTGCCCCCGGTGCCCACGGTGCCCAGGGTCGCCCGGAGCCTCACCAGATGTCGACCTTCTCGGAGACGGGCTCGTTGCGGATGACCTCGGGGGCCATCCAGGCCACGGTGCCCGCGAAGGACATCTTAGTGCTCTTGTCGATGAGCTCCTTGGAGGTGCCGAAGTCCGAGATCTTGACCACGTCGTCGTAGGTGATGAGCATGCTGGCACGGGGACACCGCTGAGCGCGCGGCCGGGCAGCGCCACCGCGGGGACACGGCCACAGCGGGCATGGCGGCACCGCCACCGCCAGGGCATCGTCAGGGACAGGGCACCACCATGGGGACACGGCCACAGCGGGCATGGTGGCACCGCCAGGGCATCGTCAGGGACAGGGCACCACCATGGGGACACGGCCACGGTGGCACCGCCACCTCCAGGGCATCGTCACAGACATGGCACCACCATGGGTATGGGACCACCATGGGCACCACCATGGCCATCACCACGGGCCCCACCATGGACGTGGCACCACCATGAGTACCCAGTCCTGGTGGGCACAGCTCTACCATGAGTTTGGCTCCGTCACGGGCCACCTTCATGGACACAGCAGCGTCACGGCCACGGCAATGCCACCAGCAGCACCATGGGCACACAGCCACGGGGGACACAGCACCGCCATGGGCACAGCACCGCCACAGCCATCGCACTGTCACCACCGTGGGCACCATGGGGGTCACCGCTGCCACCCAGAGCTCCAAGGACGGAGCCGCATGAGGAACCTCTACCCCAGGCCTCGCGCCCAGGTGCCCGCCCGCCCCTGCCCGCTCACTTGGGCGACTTGAGGTCGCGGTGGATGATCTTGTGCAGGTGCAGGTAGTTCATGCCGCCCGCGATGCCCATGGACCAGTCGACGAGCAGCGACGGGGTGACCTTGCGCCCGGCGCGCAGCACCTCGTAGAGCTGCCCCTGGGCGCAGAACTCCATGATGATGCAGTAGCAGGGGGCCTGCGTGCACACACCCCTGCGGGACAGGCACCCTCAGCGGCCCCGGCACCCGGCGGCACCGCGGCTCCCGGCTGCCCATGGGCACCCACCAACACTGGGGCGTCCAACTGCCCATGGGCACCCAAGAGCTCCGGAGCACCCATCAACATCTGGGCACCCCTCAACACTGGGGCATCCAACTGTTCAGGAGCACCCATCAACATTGGGGTGTCCAGATGCCCATGGACATCCAAGAGCTCTGGAGCACCCATCAACATCTGGGAACCCATCAACACCGGGGCATCCAGCTGCCCATAGGCACCCATCAACATTGGGGTGTCCAGTTACCCATGAGCACCCGTCAACACTGGAGTGTCCAGCTGTCCATGGACATCCAAGAGCTCTGGAGCACCCATCAACATCCGGGAACCCATCAACACCGGGGCATCCAGCTGCCCATAGGCACCCATCAACATTGGGGTGTCCGGCTGCCCATGGGCACCCATCAACACTGAGGCATCCAACTGCTCATGGGCACCCAAGAGCTCTGGGCACCCATCAACATCTGGGTTCCCATTGACATCGGGGTGCCCAGCTGCTCATGGGCACCCAAGAGCTCTGGAGCACCCACCAATACTTGGGCACCCCTCGACACTGGGGCACCCACCTGCACCCATTGGTGTTGGAGCATCCGTGGCCCCGGCCCCTGCTGTCCCACCCGTGTCCACATGTGTGTGTGGCACCTCCGTGTCCCCAAGCTGGGGAGACGCCCGCGTCCCCGTAGGACGTCCCTAGGGTGTCCCCAAGAGGGGAGATGCCCGTGTCCCCGTGGCGCCCCACGGCGTCCCCGCGGCCCCTCACTTGAAGGTGATGATGTTGGGGTGCTTGAGCTTGCGCAGGTGCTTGATGTCGGTCTCCTTGAGGTCCCGCACCTTCTTGACGGCCACCTCCTCGCCGTGGAAGCGGCCCAGGAAGACGGCGCCCTGCGCGCCGCTGCCCACCCACTGCAGGTCCAGGATCTCCTCGAACGGCACCTCCCAGGGGTCTGCGGGCACCCGCCCCATGGCACCCGCTCGCGGCACCCCGGGGTGCCCCCGCTGCCCCACGGCCCTGCCGCACCCCACGGCACCCCCCTCACCCCACGGCACCCCCCTCACCCCATGGCACCCTTATTAGTCCCCTTCCTTCCCACATGTCCCCCTCCCTGCCCCATTGCCCCCTTATTGCCCTCTCCCAGCTCCACATCATCCTCCTCACCCCACTGCACCCTCCTTTAACCACTGCACCCTCCCTGCCCCATGGCACGCAGCTCACCCCCTTGCACCCTCCCTGTCCCACTGCACCCTCCTTTACCCCCTGCGCCCCACAGCTCCCTGCTGCGCCCGCGGCCGCGGCGCCCTCACCGTCGGGCGGGTGCTTGTGCTCGGCGCCGTACGCCTTGCCCAGCATGGTCCACACGGGCCGCAGGCACCCGAAGAGCCCCTCGAGGAAGCCGCCTCCCGCCTGGCAGCGCAGGTGGCCGGCCTCGGGCG
>JAWLRI010000086.1:3801244-3813498 GCA_034781795.1 Crypturellus tataupa
GAAGGCCCGGCCGTGGCGCGTCGTTGCGCGCCGCCCCGGGCACGCGGCGCGCGGAGGCGAGCGGCGCCGCGATGCCGCTCTACGAGGGCCTGGGCAGCGGCGGCGAGAAGACGGCCGTGGTCATCGACCTGGGCGAGGCCTTCACCAAGTGAGTGTCCCCCCGCTGTCGCCTCGGCACCCGCCGCTGTCGCGACAGGGCCTCGTCGTGGCGGCCGCGTCGCGACCGCGGGCCGGGCCTGCTGCGCGGGCGGTTGTTTTCGCGGGGGAAGAAAAACGACTTTCTTTTCGCGGCCGCACGCGTTTCTTTCATAAAGCCGCAATACGGACGTTATTTTTTTTCTTCCAGCCGCCTCTTATAAGGGGAGGCAAAAAAAAAAAATCAGATCTTAATGATTTCTGCCTTGTTTTGGTAGGACACTTGCTAGGGTCGCATCCGCCTTGGGGTTGTTGTGGAAAAGTAACAAATAAATTGTATCCAAATATGACTGAAATGAAATAGAATTCATTTCAGTCAGTAAGGTGATGAGTGGGCACCTTTTCTTTCTTTCTTTTTTTTTTTCTCTTTTTTTTCCTCTTTTTTTTCTCTGCTCTTAATTGGCTTCTTTCAGTCCTTGGTGCTCGAGACCTTTAAGGAACAGCCCGTCTGTGAAAAGCTAGGTAGATTTCTGAAAACTTAATTTTGGGGTTACTATTTGTATTATATTGAATTTGAGTTGGATGCAGAGTCCTCCCGCTTTGTTGGGATGAGGATAAGCCTCAGGAAGAGGAGTGCTGGGTGGTTTTGAAGCAGCAATGAACTACATCGTCCCTGATGCTCGTAAAAAGGAATTCCTTTCACAGTGTGATATAAGCTGTCAGGTGGGAGTAGATAACGTAGAAATGCAAAAAGTCAATGAAACAAGATTGGTCAACAGTAAAATAGGCAGCAGGAGTAGAGTGGGATGCTAAGCAATGTTTTGTGTTTTGTTTCTTCCAAATAAGCATCACAGAACTTGAGGATTAGAAAGGGGCATCGTGACTTAATCCTGCCTAGGTTTATTGAGAACTCTTCTGAAATCTGTGGGCCAGTATGGAGAAAGCAGGGAAATACTTTTCCAGAAAATTAACAGGCTGTAATGAAAGTTTATAAACAGATCAATGGAGATAAAAGAATTGTTACTCAATGAAAAGTAGGAGACACAGCAGAGTTGGGCATTATAGTCCTTATGAAATAGAAAAAAAAATGTTTTATGTATCTGAGGAGTCAATAAAAAGATGTAAAGTCTTCCGTATTTGAGATGGCTATGTGGAAAAGTCATGTGCCAAACACTTCTTCACAATTACTGCTTGATGATTCATCAACTGGGTATATTAAATATTAACTTGGAATGATAAAGTTTTTAATTTTTTCTTTTAGGTGTGGTTTTGCAGGAGAAACAGGACCAAGATGTATTATTCCTAGTGAAATAAAGAAATCTGATGTCCCAAAGGTAAAACTTGACATTTTTTTGTAAAGCTGTTTTACCTTTACAATGTTTGACATGTTAAGGAATAGCAGGAATTTTCAGAAATACTTTTTTTCTCCATCATCAGCCATTTTTCATTATGTCGTGGCTCCTTCTACTAAAAAGATTTTAACTAGAGATACAAGTAAGGATTATGCTAGTATTGTTATTAATTGGTTTCTGTGGATCATGTTTGCAGCTTGTGTTTGGGACATTTACTGAGCAATTTCTTTGCCTAAGGTAAACTTAAGATATTTAAGAGAGGGTGAGAACCTTGGAAATGTAATGTTGAGGTAGGTTACCAGTATGAAAAAATGTCATGAATAAATGGGGTTCAGTTACACAGTGAGATTAGGAGCTGCATTATTAGTTATATAGAGCAAATCTGATTGAAATGAGCATTTTTTTCATACGTAATCGCTACTGTTTAAACTGACTATGAATATGTTTTGTTTACAGCCTGTCAAAGTTGTTCAATATAATATCAATACAGAAGAATTATATTCCTATCTGAAGGAATTTATTCATATGCTGTATTTCAGGTAAGAGATAACTTGGGTGTGTATTACTTAAGCCTTCAGTAGCTCTTTTCTGAGGATGTGGAGGGGTATTACCAGTGTTACTGGTACTGTTCCCTACCAGAATAAAAAAATAAAAGCAAGGTTTTGCAGGCAGCTGCCTAACTGTGTTCTTGCTGAAGAAAGTCAGTCCTGCCGAGATTCAAAATATATAAAAAGAATTAGTTCCCTGCAGCATTGGTTGATCTCTAGAAATGAAAATGTGTCTCAATAAGTTGTCTTTTTAAAAGTGTGGCACACACAAAGCACTTAGTAGGGAAAATCATTACCTAAGGAGTTGTACTGATTTGTGATAGGACTGTATATGGAGCCTATGCAATCCTCAACTTTTACCCGTGGAAAAAATGGTTTACATATGACCATGGTTTGGAAGGAGGGACCTTAGTCTGTAGAAATCAGTTCATTTTTACTTACGTAATACATCTTTTTATTTTATTTTTTAATGCCATTAGTGTGTAATAACTATGAAGTTGAATTTGATAGTATTTTCTTCTGTTCTTTACTTTTTTCACAATAACAATCAGTGTTTGACAGGGAAAAATACTAGATTTCTGTGTCTGAGTTCTTCAGGTTACAAGGGGACAACTGCAAGTGTCCCCTTGTAACCTTAAGTCTCTTAATTCTCTTTTGGGAAGTGTTGCCAAATTTACATGGGGAAAAAAAACTTGGAGATTTGCTTTGTAAAATGCCATCTAAATGCAAATTACTAGGATTTTTGAGAGGAACAAAATGTTAAAGTTATGTAGATCCCATAATACGTGTGTAAACTTACAAATTTTGGTTTGTACATCCTTTTTTAGACATCTCCTGGTGAATCCGAGAGACCGTCGTGTTGTGATCATAGAGTCTGTGTTATGCCCTTCCCACTTCAGAGATACGCTCACAAGAGTCCTTTTCAAGCATTTTGAGGTACACTTTTCACCTAACTATATGGGCTAGGCATCGTACTTGACAGTAGAAATTTTACTTAAAATTATTATCAGATGTAGATTAAAAAGTGGAAAAAAACATTAGAAGGCCAAGAGATGAATAAAGAAGATGCTTTATCAGTCTTTTTGGTAGATTGAGGAAAAAGCTGAAGCTAATCTTTTACTTTATTCTACTAGTAGTTCTAATATTTGGGAGGTATGTTTCAAAGACCCATATTTTAGTTTCTTTAATTTTTCTTCAAATGACTTTGACTTTAAGTGAATTCTATAGCAAATATTTGCTTTTCTTAGAAACCTATTTTAAAGTTCATAATTGCTGAAGCCCCTGGTATGTACCCTGAATAAAGTGAGTATTGATTTTAGTATATTATGTTATTTTGATCATCACTACACAACTTTAAATCCTGAATTAAAAATGGATAGATACTTCAATATAATTTTTCGGATTTTGTTTTTAATGTGACATTTTTGGGGAAATATTGCTAATTTTGGGGTTGGCTGTATGTCATATTGGTTTCCATGTAGGTACCTTCTGTTTTGTTTGCTCCAAGTCATCTGATGTCTCTCCTGACACTTGGGATCAATTCTGCCATGGTGTTGGACTGCGGATATGCGGAGAGCTTGGTGCTGCCTGTATCCTTCAGTAATACAGTACCAAAAATGTTCATGCTAAGGCTCTTGTGACAAACTGCTACTTTATTGACATATGTTATATAAAAGCAATAATAACAAACCACCCAATCCATATTTTACCTATAACGTCATGATTTGGGGAATCTCTCTGTGTCTAACTTCTAGGCTTGTGTTCCCTTAAAACTTGAGAAAGGTTTTATGGGACTCTGAAATGGTTAGTAACTCTCTATATACTGAAAGTTAGTTTTGGAGGAAAGTAGTTATACCTAATTGCAAAAAAGTTGAGAAAAAGGTTTTTTGTTCCAATGACTTTAAACTGAAAATCATATTAAAAACACAAAGGTTGATTTCCTGAACTTCATGAAGATATACGAGGGAATCCCAATTCTGAGCTGCTGGGGTGCCCTTCCTTTGGGAGGAAAGGCTATCCACAAGTAAGTTCACAGTTTCACATCCAAGGTTGATTGTGTTGTGAAATTTAGTCTTCGATTGTTGACCAAGTCATGACTGTTGCTGTGATAGGGTAACGCTATTTAAATGAGCACAGTTTGACATTTGCTGATGTAGTAAAAACTGTGGAAATCAAATCTACTTCAGTCTGTTTTTAAAATAATTTAGCTGAGGGGAATAAACACTATCCCATCAGTATAGTCAAAATACGGAGAATGGTTATGAGCTATTAGCTCTCTTTGACTAATTTAATCTGCAATGTTTTAGGGAGCTGGAATATCAGCTGTTGGAGCAATGCACAGTTGATACGGGATTAGCCAAAGGACAAAGCCTTCCGTCTGTGATGGGTAAGGTCTTTTTGATGTTGTACAAGGGCTCAGAACTTGCACTGGGGAGAGTGAGTTGACTCTAGGGTGAATAAAATGAATTCTATATTTCCAACATGTCTTATACAGTCTTCCTTGCATGTTTCGTTTATATTCAAATAATTTTACTATTTTAATAACAAGCTACACATAGCAGTTCTAATCTGTTCTAAATCTGTGTGTACAGAAGACAATGTCTTTATTTTTTCAATATTCCTTCTTTCTTAGGGTTTTTAAAAATTGCTGATAAAATTGAAGGCTAATATTTTGGAATTGAATGTAGTTTGGTTCTTGAATTTTCTTTCTACTTGAGATGCTTTTCTTCTAAGTTTTTTTTTATTGCAGGCTCAGTTCCAGAAGACATAGTTGAGGATATAAAAGGTAAAATTTTCTATTTGGAAATTTTCTACTTTGCTGTAGAGGAGAATATCTTAATAGGAAGTGTACAATACTTCACTTTTAGGGATTTTTTTGCTTCTGTTTATCATACTTCTTACCAGAAGAATTTGCAGTGTTCTTTCTTTTTGAAAGCAAACGCAAAACCATGTTAAATTACTTCCAGGTTTATCTTTGGTAAAGGTATAGCTCATAGATGCAATCTGCAGATTAATGCAGTAAGAGCATTAAACTGTTGTGTTTCTACAGTATTAACTGTTAATATTAAAATATTAATGTTACAATATTAATGTTAAAATAATGTATTTTGATTGGCAGGCTAGGTTAACTTTGCATTGCATTTTTTAAACTAATGATATCTTTTTTCTGCTTACAAACGTGTACACTATGTGCTCTGAATTGGACTTAGAAGATCTATTTTCTGAAAACTGATATTAAATTAAAGCAGTCTTGCATCATGACATGAGAAATTTAAAGTATGCATAAAAGAAATTTCATGTGTTCATCAAATAGACGATGTGAGTCAAGGACTACATTTACATGAGGGGAAAAATAGGGTGTAGCTTCATGGAGAACTTAAAATTCCTGTGTGATGTTTGATGTGCAGTACAACTAAAAATAAATAATCATAGGACACAATATAGCGTGTATCTCTTGTGCTGAATGAAGAAACTCCTCAGTCAAGTGCAAAATAAGCTAAATTTTGCTGTTTCTTTTTGTCAAATGCTAGTTGCTTTCTCAGTTTCTGAACTCAGGCACAGTTTTCCAATAGGTTCTGGGTTTTATGCAGTCTTTTGTAACCAGATATGATCCACTGCTGTTTGAAACTCTGACTGCCCATGTCCTGAGGGGTTGTTTCTTTGTGACAGCGATTTATGAGGAATATACAGATAAACTGATAATGAGTATCTGGCACAAATAAATTTCATAGCTGGGATGCAAATGAAATTGTACTCTCTGTGTAGTGTGGAGAAAAGCCCCCTCTGGAATTCTAAGACTGAAGACTTGCAGTATGAAAAATGTTATGTGATTATAGATTGTCTTTAAGAAATGAGCGGTGTCTCATTGGAAGTCCTGGCGCAAACAAGGTTTGTGTTACAGCAGAATGCTCCCCTGCCACCTCGTGGTAACTGCAGAATAAGATTGATAATGTCCCTTTGACTTTGTATCTTGTGTAATTTGTTTGAGATAGATACCTTTCCTGTCTTAGCCTATTTGTGGTGTCATATGTGTTGATATCTAAGTTGAAATTATTGTCTGTATTGGTGATGATGAAATGATTCAACAAACTCTCTCTGCTACCCCTCCCTTTTCTTTTATAAAGTCCGCACTTGTTTTGTAAGTGATCTCCAGCGTGGACTGAAAATCCAAGCAGCAAAATTCAACATTGATGGCAGTGCCGAGGTGGGTGGAGAATAGTGTTTAGCTTAATCTTTTGAAACTCGTGTAGTCTTCTATGCTTTTAAAATTATGTGTGTGTGTGTTTATTTGTAGCGTCCCTCTCCGCCTCCAGATGTGGAATATCCGTTAGATGGAGAAAAGATTCTGCATGTAGTTGGCTCTATCAGGTTAGGAGTGCAGTAACCAAGCATTTTTCTTTTAGGGAAATATATTTTCACCTCTAACAGCATAGATAACAACAGGATAGGGGAGCGATAAGTTTTTCTGAAGTTGAATTGAAATGTTTGCATTTGATGCAGATTTTTTACATCTCCTAAGTTAAACTTTTGTGTTGGGCACAGTGCGAGCCTGTGGTGAGAGTCAACCGATTGAAAGGAAGGGGGAAGATGGGGAGTTACATGGCACGTTGAGACATGATGAGACAGGCTGAGCAGAGCAAGTAGGGTTGTTGTGCTGGCAGCAGGGAGTTTGCAGTTGTTCCCAGCCTTGCTGTTAACACATCAAGAAGCCATGCTACAGTGTAACACTCATTTTCTGTCTTTTCAACAGAGACTCTGTTGTCGAAATACTGTTTGAACAGGATAATGAAGAGAAATCTGTTGCCACTTTAATCCTAGATTCACTCATCCAGGTATCTTTATAATATAAACAACTGTCTGAATGCCTCGAGCGCTACAGAACTTGCTCCTATAAAGTGTTTTTTGTAGAGTGCAGGTTACAGATGGTTTAAAAATCCTAGCACACCTTGATTCCTAAGTTCTTCTCCCTAATTGGAGATACTAGGTAGCAAGGCACAATGTGTCATCCACGCTGGGAAACATCTGTAACTGTTTTCTTATTCTTTAATGTGCTGCACTGTATCTAGGACAGTTATCTGTAAAGAAAAGAAGCAATGTAGCACTCAACATGCAGCAAAAAATATAGGCATACGTATATGATTATCAAGGAGTAGCTAATGCTTCATATCGTTATAGAAATTATAATGCTTAAGCTTGAGTGACATACATGTTACAGTTCTTTTTTTCTTTCTTTTTTGTTTCCCAAGATGTTTCACCTAGAATTAGACTGTTAGAATGTATTCTGTTTACCAGAGATGATATCAATCTGATCTGGATGTCTCTATTATCAAACAATATTTTAGATACATATTGGAAATTTTGGGGAGCGTATACAAACACTTCATTTCATAATCATTTCATGTAGTGAGAGAAAAATGGATTATAAAACCACTCAGAAGGAAATTTTCATTATGATTTCCTGCAGTTATTAATGCCCTTTAGTTTGCAGAGATATAATTTGCTTGAGGGCCATTTACTTGGATGTCATGATGGGCAATTAGAAGTCCTCATGAAAACAAATCATGATGGGCAATTAGAAGTCCTTATGAAGACAAATAGTTTAACAAGATCCTCACTTCTGTCTCTTGGGTCTTGACCTTACATCACTCTTCCTTCAGTCAGAACATACAGATGTTGAATAATGTCCAGATCTGCTGGACAACAGAGACCCCAGCAGTCTGGATTATTTAATTTATTTTTTAAGGGAAAATATGGATCTGTTTGTGAGGGACAGAGCTGACAAAACATGGTTTTCTCCTGCCTTCGTATTTTGTGGTTAGATTCTTTGATGCATAAGGCAAACTCCAGCTGAAAAATTTTCTTTCTGCCATTGAGACTTCTGCAACATCTCTCTCCCATGTTGATTACTTGGAGCTAAAAAGAGTCAGACTCATAAGTTGCACCTGTTTTTTTGCTCTCTGAGAGCACTGCTTGGGTTTCTTCCCATTTCTTCCATCAGTTTTTCTGCCAGAACTCATGGAAATTATTGTCACTGATATCCCTGTCCTCTCTTGTCTTGACTGGTCTCAGCTAAAATGTTTACAGGAGCTCACAAAACTCATTTAAGCCTAGTTTTCTTTAGAAATCTGAGCAGAAATTGGTGTAGGTTATATGTTTCTGTGATGCATGAGAAAACAATGTAAGTGCGTAGGAAGCCTAACTGAATTTTTAACAGACCTTTGAATATTTGTACCTGCAGCATCGTTTAAGGGATTTTGTTTATTCCCTTTTGCTTTAGTGCCCGATAGACACCAGGAAGCAGCTGGCAGAGAATTTGGTGGTTATTGGTGGCACTGCGATGTTGCCAGGGTTCCTACACAGGCTAATGGCCGAAATCAGATACCTGGTAGAGAAACCAAAGTACAAAGAGGCTCTTGCCACCAAAACCTTCAGGATTCACACTCCGCCTGCCAAACCCAACTGCGTGGCATGGCTGGGAGGTAAGAATAGAAACGACTGCTAAGCCAAGGTGCAGAGGGGAAAGGAAACCTTCCTGCTATACACAGCAGTACAATTGGGGTGAATATTCCGGAATAAACTCCCTTCAGGGACATCTGAAGGGGGAAATGGTACCAAACCCTCCAGGTCATTAGAGTGGTGAGCAGCAATTGGAAGTAGGAGAGTTCGGGGTGAGTTGTTCATGCAAGTGCATTACCCAGGTACTGCCATTTGGTGGCACCAACAAAATAATTAGCAGCAGCAGAGACTTGCTGCAGACTCGAATATCTGTTTAATTACTGAGAAGCTGCTGCCTGTGGACCTTGCTAGAGGCTGTTCACTCCATGGACTGCTCCCAAGTGTCTGTGTAGCTGCTCCGTGATGGATTTGGGATGTACTGATGTGTCAGGGAAACGTGTATGGTCAAGAGAGGCTTGACCTAAAACCCTTTGGAAAGGATGCAGAGGTTGGCAAAAATTCCTGCTTTTGTAATTGTTCACTTAACAGCCGAGCCCGTCTGGTGCGTAGGAGGAGTTAAGTTGGACAGTAAAAATAGATTTTTTTCCATATGTTTTGAAACATAAATATTTATCAAATTTAAGTTTTAAGACCCAGTGAGTCTAGTTCTAGGAGTAGCAAACAAGGAGGGTTTGGGATCGTCAGGGTCCCTGATTTTTTATTTATTTTTAATTTTTTTATTATGATTCTGTGATTAGCAGTGTTAGTCAGCACTACCTTGTATAAACCATTTCTTACCAGCACTGAGTGACTCCCTTTTTGGGGAGAGGAAATTCTCCTTAATCACAAATACTTCTTTCATGTGTCTAACCCCAAAATTTCTAGGAAAGGCTTTTAATAAAAAGCAGGTCTCTTTGGCCAGTTTGTTTCTCAGCAGAGACTAGCTGAAACAATTGGTGTGTGCTGGCCGTGCTGTGGAAAGTGGGAAGATCGAGCACATAATCCATTTAGTGCTATAATTTGGGGGGATGGAGCTGAAAAAGAATCGTCAATATTCTTGATATGAAGAAAAAGAGTTAAAAAAAAAAAAAAATGCAAAATTATTTGTTTCAATAACACAGGAGCCATTTTCGGAGCGCTTCAGGACATCCTTGGGAGCCGTTCTGTGTCCAAGGAGTATTACAGCCAGACCGGCCGCATCCCTGACTGGTGCTGCCTCAATAATCCCCCCCTGGAAATGATGTTTGACGTGGGGAAAGCGCCTCCCCCACTGATGAAGAGGGCCTTTTCTATGGAGAAATGAACATCTGAGCACTACACAAGGGCTTTTTCTTTTTTGTATTAAGAATTTTGTGCGTAACACTTAAAAGCGACCTCTGTGCATGTATGTGGGGAGCATGGTGGTAGATAATAACACTCTACACTAGAACTGTATCCAGTTACAGTTTAGAAACTTAACCCTGGCAAATAACATGATATTTTGTCCTCTTTTGAGGAAATTACATGTAGTCATGAACTGTTACCTGTTTGTTTGCTATTTATCTGTAAAGTAAATTAGATTGTAGAGAGAATTTGTTTCAAGACACTTTTGTTTTAATGACCCTTAGAAAAATGAAGGGCGGTCTGGTATGGGAAACGCCTGTGAATGTTTTCCTGCCAAACTCTGCATAAAATATTTCAGCCATGAAGTCACTGGGATCACATGTGAGAACCTGTAGGAAATGTTTTGGGGCTGTTTAGCAAAAGGTGCTGGGTTGATATTTTCCCTGGACAGAATCTTGTTTTCAGAGATTTAGCAGAAGATTTATTTTGTGTTAAATTGTCACACAGTGCTAAGCTCACAGCTCTCCCCATTCCTCTGCTCCAAGAAAGGAATCAGTTGTTTGAGAATTAAAATTAGAGGTACTGGGAGACTGTCTTATGTCACATTTTAGAAGTCACTTCTTTCTCTTCCTTCCTCCCACATCAAAAAAATACAAAAATGCTTTATCTTGCGGCAGTTATCTGTTAAATGAAAATAAAAAGCAGAGCTGTGACAGTTATTGTGTGATAGCTAATCGATACGGAGCACAAAAGCAGTAAAACACTCAGTGATCTAAAGAAGGAGTCAAGGGAGTATTCTGTTCTCTGCTGCTGGGATAAGGAGCCCAGTTCCTTTTTGGCTGATGCAGCATAATTATTTTCCTGCATATCTCCGTGAAGGAGCAGTTGCAGCCTTGCGGAATTCAGCGCTGCATTTTAATTACTCTTAAAGCTGCTCAATTCACAGTTTCAGAAAAGAAAACGCACATTTGGATATTAACATCGTAATTAGGAAGTGTGGGGTAATTAAAAGGCTCTTGGCAATGCTGTAACCTTACATATTGAAGAATGAAGGAGAAAATAAACAGGCGTTACTGCTCAGTGTGTTATACTGCCTCATGGGTGAGGTGTTGCTGTTGGTCACAGTGCCCTGGTAGCGCTCACACGGATAATTGCTCTCCAGGGCTGGCGGCTGATGTATTTTTAACAGTTTTCTTGCTGATGCGTTGGATGTGTTAGCTTCAACTGGGGGCGTTGGGTGCGGCACCTCTTTGCGCTGATGCTGCCCCAACACTCTGTGTTTCCAGGCTGAAACTGAGACTTCCCCGCAGCAGCCCCGGGCTGCGGGATCCAGGAGCAGGTTCTTCAGCACGGAGCAGGATCCCTCTGCCAGGCCTGTAGCGCTGCCTTGAGCTCAGCATTAGTCGGCTCCGTTTTCCTTCCTGCAGCTCCCGAGGGTCCTTTCCACCTCATTCCCACACACATCTCTGCACCAGGCCCCCTCCCCAAAACAGCGAGGCGGAGATGGGGGGCACTCCTGGGCGCGACAGCGTGTCCCCCCCTATCGCCACCAAGAAGCTCCAGGCCGAGCAGAGACAAAAACCTCGTGCGCCCAACGTGGGGCTCGAACCCACGACCCTGGGATTAAGAGTCCCATGCTCTACCGACTGAGCTAGCCGGGCGCTGTGTGCGACTGCCTACTCCAGTGCTGTCAGCAGCGCGGCGCGCGGCGCCCGGCGCGGCCGCCAGGGGGCGCCGTTGTGGGGGCCGCGGAGCAGCGCCCCGACCCGCGGCTCCCGCCGCGCCCGATCCCTAATCCGCCCCATTTGAAGGGTTTTCCTTCCCCAAAACGTTCCCTGCGGTTATTTTGCTCCGTTCTCTTCCTTTCATCACTTAAATGTGTGTGCATTACACGTATCTATCTATCTCCCGCCAAGGACAACAAAAGCGGAGCACAAAAGGCAAACTTCCTGGGAGAGCAACGGGATTTTTCCACTGCGGTTTGGAAACACGAAACAGTCTCCAAACGCCTCGCTCTGTTTTACTTTCCGAGAGATAAGCACGTAAATATTTTGCATTCCCAGGGACGCTCTGCATTTCCCGTCCAGAGCATTCCGGACACGCGGAACCCGCGTTAATTACTCGCCGTGTTAATGAGCGCGCGGAGCAGCCGAGCTGCGCAGTGTCCCCCGCGCAAGGGGCTGCGCTGGGGACATTAAAATAAAATAGCGGCACGTCTGGCAGCCTCAGGGCCTCGATGGAGTTGTTAACATGGAGCTGAGTTATCCAAACCTTGCACTTCCCACTCGTGTTTATCCTGGAAAGAAAGAAAAAAAAGGAGCTAAAACAGCCCAAAACCCCGAGAACGAGGAAGCCTCACGCTGAACCGGGGGATCCGGAGCCGCGGGTCCCGCGCAGCGCGCCGGGGCGGCCGCGGGGGGGCGCGTTCGGGCCGGGCGGCGCGGATCGGCTCGGCTCGGCT